>CM030900.1:9085450-9447950 GCA_018136845.1 Heterotis niloticus | reverse complement strand
GTGATTATAAAAAGGGGCTGCACACAAAAACACCACATTTTTGGAGCTGGAGTTTAGCTGAATCAT
The DNA here is from genome assembly GCA_018136845.1 of Heterotis niloticus. Taxonomy (NCBI): domain Eukaryota; kingdom Metazoa; phylum Chordata; class Actinopteri; order Osteoglossiformes; family Osteoglossidae; genus Heterotis; species Heterotis niloticus. Next base: position 9,447,884 of record CM030900.1, on the reverse strand, counting down.
TGAGGATCATCTGTCTGGTCAGTATTGCCATTCAGGTAAGGTGGGTCCACTGGTGGGCTTGAAGCCCTCTCTCTTATACAGCTTCCTCTTTCCAACCCCAATAGCAGTGGGATCTTGAATAATTTAACTCTCTCTCAGATGAAATTCTGGGATTTTCTTCCCTGTCATTGTCTGCCAGTCATGTGTGCGAGCACGAAAGGCTGTGATGTGTTCTAAAGTTTAAGTTTTATGCCAGATCATTTCTTCTTCTGACTTTTTTTCTGCAATAAATACACAACTCTGTTTATTGCTTTCAAAGAAAGAGAGTGAACGAGGCTGAATCACGAATAGCTCATCTGGCGAAGATCCCAAAGAAATAAAAACAACTATTTAAGTTCAATAAATTGTCGTCTGGGAGAATTTAAGACGATCTATATATCTCTTTATGTATACATACTGATTCCTTTTAGTACATCACTTAAAAATAGCAAAGAATTTTTTTCCTGGTAAAAATATCTACCCTTTTTTTTTTTTTTTGCATCAGTAAAACATTAGTCTATGTATATTTACATTTATTTATTTGCTACAAAGCAACTATCAATTTTAATGTTTTTACAATAGTTTGCCTATTTAAACTGCAAAATAACTTTGAGAAGAACACTTCAGAGTAAGTGCTCTGCTTAAGGGTACTACAACAGGATGCAGGATTCAAACCTGGGCCCTTCAGATATAAAGGCAGTAGCTCTGGCCACTACACTACATTACAATGAAGGGATTTAGAGTGTGACCCATTCGAGAAACTCAGCCTGAATCAACAAGTGAAATTAAAATGTTCAACTGTTTTGCAGAGGTTTAAAAAGTTAAGCCCAGGCCTGAGGAAGGCCAGGCCTGAGGAAGTCTGTTTTGAAAGGTCCTAACATAAAGGAGGAAAGGATAAAGCAAGCTCCTTAGTGAGGGGAGTGGATCGTGTTTGGGAGGAGAACCAAATCCATTAGGCAAAGAAATAACCTCTTAGAGAGGAACAGACTTCATTAAGGTGAGGTACAGAGGTTTTTATCATGAGAAACAGAGTTTGCTAGGGAGTGAAACCGTACGGAACTGCAGATATTCGTTGCATTCGTTCCATTTGTTGCACCCACCTTCAGACAAGTGCATCTTGCAAGAGTAAAACAAGCTGGAGGCCAGCAGCATGTTGAGACCACAGCATGGCCATCTGAGCTACATGAGGGTGTGTCAGTGTGGCTGGATCCCCTGTTTCTAGAGCCAACATCTAATAGGATTGAGCCTTTCCTGTATGCAGCCTGAACTCATCTATAAAACACAGGGTGTAAAATCTGTAAAGCAAAGTTTTCATACTGAAAGCTGTTAACTTGTGGCACTTTAAACATCCCTGGAAGTGAAAGAAACCCCCCCCCCCACCAGTTCCTCAGCCATCTTTTCTGTATCTTGGGGGTCTTTTGAAGAACAGCATCCGCTGTGTGCTACAAAGCTGAGGCTGAGGGAGGCGATGGGTGCCAACAACCCTCTGTGATTCCAACCAAGAAGAGCACCAGAGAGGTGGAGCAAAAACAGTGCTCCTTTAGGGTGAACTATGCATTTTCCATGTCTTTCCCCCCCACCGTGTGTACCAGTGTTCTGGCCTACTTCCAGGCTGCTCTTCATTTCAACTAATTTTAACTCTGATGCATTAGGGCTGTCTTTCAATTACCCTCTGGTGGATAAAACACACACACACACACACACACACACACACACACACCACTGTCTGCTTGCCCTTGTGCTTATATGTAATGTTGTGTTGACAGATACCGACTGATGTCTTCGGGTACAACCTGAACGCCATCTCAAGCCATTCAAACAGAGACTGGTGCCACAGAATTCTGTTTATGCACAATGAAGAAATGGGTTTGACTGAAGCCCAAGCCTGTGAAACTGAATTAGTGGGACATGAGCCCCAGTTTCCTTACTCACCTATACAGCATCCCCTGTACTCCAGTATGTAAATTCATGCTTCTGAATAAATGTAATGTGTAGATATATAAAGCTATACGCACACATACATGCAAGTTTACGTATGAAAAGAAACTTTCACACTGTGTGGGGGGTCTGGAAAGCTTACACAACAATAATTATTATTAGCAGTTTCTCAGCAGTTGTAATTTTTTGTCAGTTGATGTAGGAACTCTGGCTTGATGCAGTGTGAAGTTGCCCTTTAGGACAGAGAGTCCTTCAAATGTAAAGACAAAAACTTATGTGGAGTTGAAAATGTTTGACAAAACTATCTGAAACTAAAGTTCCGTCCAATAAATTTGAATGATGAATACATCATCCTAACTGTGTAGCTGTATCATTTCTATCCCCTGTATCCCTAACCCAATTTCCTCCTTTTCTGGTTCAGTGGCTTTTCTTTGCAGATCCCTGCCAGATAATTTCCTATTCCTCTGACCCTTTCAAACCACCCAGAGTCCAAAATTAGACCTTTTGGAAGTTTTTAGAATTGCAGTTAAAGTGGATTTCAAAGCCCGATCTGGGTGGATCTTGCACACTTTCAGAATCAGAATCAGATTTATTTGGCCAAGTGTGCTCGCACATACAGGGAAGACAACATACATACATACAGTAATATAACAAATGCAAAGATGCGTGACAGTGCAGCAGAACAGGAAGAAGAATAAATATTTGGATGGCGTAATTATAATTCATAACAATTAAAATTTTGTGTTTACAAGATTCAAAACAAACACAAAGTGCTAATATAAATCTTGCAAACATAACTTAATAATAATTTCTAATAATTATAATTACAAGCAATGTGTCAGTACATTTGCTGTATTATTTTTAATGTGTCAATATATATTTATATTTAACACACGTATTCATATTTAATATTATAATTCACTTTGGATGCTATTTTTAAATATGTCCCAAAAACTCCAACTGTTAAATTACAGGTATTTTCAATTTAACGTTTTTACTTAACATTTTGTACTTCCAAACAGTTTTAATTGAGCTGCCATTTCCTTTAAAGAAATGCACCTGTGCTCACCTGACAATTTGAATGAAAAAAAAAAAATCAGTGTTACAAAACCACCTGAAAAAGAACTAAATATGATGAGTACATCCATTATAAATATTACTGTTCATATTCATGACCGCTGTGGTCTGAATTGTCACCCCAACAAACAAAATGAGTAGGAAGTCTTACTTCTTGGAAATGGCACTGGACTGCAAACAGAACGTCTGGTTAACGCAATATTTAATATCAAGCAGGGAGCTTGAAAATGCTTTAAATTTTGCTGAACTTTTTCAGAAATGAAGGACGAAAAAACTGGGCAAATATATGCTGGTAAAATGCTTCAGTATTAACTCAAGAAATCTTCATGCATGAAGGAAGTTTGTGACTCAGTGTAGCGATATATTTATCTGTTTGGCATCAAATACAGATAAGATTAATGTCATATAAATATTTGCATTTTCATCCCAGACTGGCTCTAACACATAAATTACTGGCAATTCTTCTTAATCTTTGTGTGTTTAAGTGACTTTGAGGTGTGCAAAATATTTTCTCTTACTGCAATATTGGGTCTAGACAGCATATTTCTCCTGTTTAACGCATCCTAGGAAATGTGTTTTAATGCAGCTATTGCTAAGCATGGCTTCATTACTCCCCACTTTGACTCCTAGATCTCAACCCGGTGCTCTGGTGCGGCTCCCTGTCTTCTGCTCACTCCCCGCCAGATGATCTACCGGGCTCTGCGTTGGGGCCGTTTGCTCTTTCCTTGACTCTGTCGTTGCTTCCCACGGGTTCGCCTATCACACCGATGCTGACGATACCCAGCACTTTTTCTCTTTGCCCTTCAACAGCTTCAGATCTATTACTCCCATGATGCAGCTTGCCTCTCGGCAATCTACGCTCAGATGACTGATCAACCCAACCTCTTCAGACATGAGATCCTTAATCTCCCAGCATCTGTATCTGACAATTTGCTCATTCCATCTGCTTCATCAGTTTGGAGGCCGCAATAATGATCGACTCGTGTCTCTGCTTCGTCCAACACAACAATAGCATTATCTGATCTTGCAGATTCCTCCAGGATGACATCTGCAGGATCCACCTTTGTTTCACATCACTTTCTACCAAGCTGCTGATCCAGGACACGGTGGCACGGTGCCTAAGCAGTTGCAGCTCCCACCTGTCTGGTCTTCTCACCTCTGCCATCAGTCCACTCCTGCTGATACAGTGTTGCTGCAAGAGTTGCATTTGACCTGCCAAAGCCCTCCTATGTGTCTCTCCTCCAAATCACTCTGCACTGGCTTCCTAGAGGTGCTCATACTAAGTTCTCACTCTGGCTGCAGCCGATAGGATGGTCAACGCTCTGCACCCCGATACCTATATGAACCGATGACTCCATGCAAACAAGCAAAAACATCACACTCCTCCACCTCTGGTTGCTTGGTGGTCTCACGTACAAGAATTCCAACTTAAAAGTTCATAAACTCTCAGTTTTGACTTACTATGGTGTAATAAGCTCCCTCTGTCCCTCAGACCTCCTGAATCCCTACTAACACTGAAGAAGGATGAAAGTCTCTGAGGACTTCTCTTCATGACTCATTTCTCTTCAGATTTCCTAAAATTTAAACTGCATAACTTGCATCAAAATGGTGCTGAAATAAATGACAGCACTTTGAGAATCACAAGTCTGTATCTGTATCTCTCTGCCTGTTGGTGAAATCCAGTTTTGTTTATTCTCAGCTGTATGTTGCTTTGGACAAAAAAAATCTTGAAAATGAGTAAACGTAAATATAAATTTACTCTAAATAAAATTTGCCCCCTACCACAGAGGGACATGTATTATTTATTTTTTATTATTTATTAAGAACATAAATTTAGCTACCAAAAGATGTTGCATAACTCAGTAATGTAGAAACTGCACAATTTTGCCGTGAAAAGGAAATGAGAAAAGTCAAGCGCAGATGGAATTAAAATCATTTCTTAGATGAAGGGATATGAGAATTAGTTTGAAAGTTTTTTTCCCCTTCTTGTTCTGCTTTTGGGTATTTTTGAGGTCGTGAAGTTAATGTATTTTCAAACCTTTTTTAATCTCGCCATCGCACTCTCTCGCTCAGTGTTGACAAACGCTTGTCCTTATACGGGGTCCCGACATTTTTTTATGAAAATTTTTCCCAAAAATGAATTCACAATTAATAATTCATCACGTTGGTTCCATATTTAATGACAGCAAAACGTTGACTGTTTGTGAATATTTTTGTTATGTTTGACATCATCAGAATTGGCACTGCTGGCTGTGGTGTTGTTTACTGTTGTGTTCTTGCCCCTGGTTGCCTCTGGCTACAGGCTTCATTACTTTGACTGATAGCACCATGCAGGTTACTGCAGCGGTCCTGTTCCTGCAGATTAAAAGGAGAAATACGCACTACATCATTTGGGTGATAGCCAGTGTGCAAGGGGAGGGCTTGTGGGTAAAGGGTAGGGGACCGACTGTACGTCATTTCGTCATATTCAATGGATAAACATTTAAAAAATGCTTTTGTTTGTTTGTTTGCTTGCTTGTCTGTTTGGAAAAGACAACAAGAAACACAAGAACAGAACTACAGTAATACAACACAATGCACAGGGGAGATCAAAAACCCAACAGGCTTGTAGATGGATTTCCCCCAAACACAAGACAAAGGTTAAAACTCCCGAAATGAAGGAGACTGCAAAAGAGACATCAGCAATTCATAGCCAGAGACTGACAGGTAATGACGCCCTGAACAAAAATAGCAGACAGAGAACAACAGTGTAAGCGCACTTCGATTTATTACACGTATAACAAATTATGCTGATCCGGAAGATGTTTTTTTTACAAAATCAATTTCATGAGCAATGAAACAGATGAACATGATTTCAAACAGAAGGGAAGATTGTTCTGCATGTAGGGACCTTGAACTCATACAGACCCTGGGTGGTCCTGAAATAAAGAGGATGAAGGTGAGATGAGGGTCAAGGTGGGGTTTACTGGTGAAACCTTTCATTACATACAAACCAGTTGTTGAAACTTATGGGGAGAAGATTGTTAAATAACTGAAAAAAGAGCAGAAATTCAGTCATATGAAGTTTATTTATCTGGAACAACAACAACGATAATAATAATAATAATAATAATAATAATAATAATAATAATAATAAAACTTGCGAGAGTAAAACATAATGTAGAATTAATGTAGAATTTGGATAATGTGTATATACGAACAGCATTCAGGTGCTAATACTGGATTCTAGTTTCCAGCTCTGCTCCATCCTCAGCCACAGCAGAGGCATACAGTAAAGCTTCAGAGGGCTTGGTAAGCAGTTTCCCTTCACAGCTGTCAGCCATCACTCAGCACTTTATACAATAAAATGGCCCACTAACCCCACATTTTATATCCAAAGAGATTATGCACAAGTATCCACGGAGTCAGAGAGAGCAAAGAAATGAGCTGGAACTTTCCTCAAGAAGCAATAAATGCAGTGTCAGTAATAGTGAGAATAACCGATAGCAATGCAACGCACAGCCCATTTGCATGTCAGTGCTGTCTAACAGAAGGCAGCCGCCCACCCTCCACGTTCCATGGCACGCCAGCAGCGCCGGCTCCTCTCATGTGCTGCTCATACTTGGCCCCTGACGTTGCTGAAACACAGACGGTCAGGGCAGGTCTGACCATTTTGTTTATGAACAACTCTAACAACCATTCTCATGAAAATTAGTATTTTTTTTATTCACTTTATTTTGTTCTCCTCCAAAGCTGGATGTTTAATTTGTTGCCTAGGCTTAGCCGCTCAACAAAAATTGAGTCCGATAGGTGGCAGATGCCCGCTGATGTTTTTCTTTTCATACTCATCTATAAAACATCCTTGCAAATGTCAGTTAAGACTTCACACTTTTCACGCTGACAGTACTGCACAATTGAGCAATGCTGGTCGGAAACATTGCGCTCCCCTGCATGGAACTCCCTTGCACGGATACGGTTACGTTGGTATCCCACCAATTATTTTTACACCATTTCAAAATTTAACTTTTCCCTTCTGTGCTCCTTCTTTATTTGAGATGAAGCCACTTGTTTTTAAGCAGACAGGGCTGTGCTGGTCAGTGTATGACCAATAAATGGGGCAATGTAGACATCCAGAAGATACTCAGAGACTGAGGTGGAAATTAGAGAACCGACATGAATCGGGGAAGCAGATTCCTTAAAAAAACCTCGCTGCACAGCAGCCCATTAGAGACACCCGCCTTAGGCTTACTGCGGTGTTATTCACATTCACACATGCCTCCTGGAAAATTGCATACATTTTGCAGCAGTTTATTTCCCACATTGGGAGGCACGCAAACAGAGAATAACAGTTAGCGGCCAGAGGCTAAACAGAGCTGTAGACCTAAATCATAGAGCGACATGCTGGATTACTGAAGCTGAGCATATAAAGCACTGGGTCGGCAGCCTCATCGGGATGAACACGAGCACTGAGGCTTCTGGTTCTTCTGCAGTTGGAAAGTGAACCCCTACCTTACTGGGCTGTAAAGAAGCCATTTTCTGTGCACAAATGATAATACTCTTGAACACATCATAGGAAGGAGAATATTAAAAAAAATTTAAGTGCATGGATGCTGACAATATCGTAGGCAGAGACAATACAGGGGTAAAAATATTGCAGTTCAACTCCACTTGGTCTGGTGAATAGTTGATTAACATACATTAATATTTAGCATCTTTAAATTAAGATATTTGAAACCCTTAAAATATTTGATGTTTTATTTGCTTGGATCAATATAAAAAAACCTAGGAGGACGCAGTAGTATTTTTTCATTTTCATCTCACAGGGAAAAATGGGGTTTTTGCATTTGTGTGACTGTTTTATCGTTTTTTTACCTGCCAGTTAGGTTGCTGCCCCAGTGGCATGAGAGTCATACCGTCTCAGCAAGGGGCCATCTGTGGCAGTTTGTATGCTGTGTGGGTGGGGTCCACCAGTCATTGTGGCACTCGTGACGGTGAACTTTTTCTGGCCCGGGTCCCTGCTGTGTATAGCAACGTTCTGTCTTGTTGCTGGGCAGGCCCCCCCTTTTTTTTATGTCGTCTCATACTGTTTCTTGAAAATATCTCTGGAAACTGCAGAATCTATTTATGAAGACATCAGTGTACTTTCATCTTCAGTCCATTTCCCTCTCGGGAAAGAGACAAAGGTATTGATTATTGATGAGATTCCACAGTTCAGTCTTGATCACTCTGATGTTCTCACTGCGTGTCGACAGACTCCATCATATCTGCATCTTGCTTCACCACATACAATCCACTTTAGGGCTTATAAGGGCTCCTGTACTTATGTAGCCATAGATAGAACAAATATCCTGGGTACAAAGAGCCTTAAAAACAGCTGTAAGATATTAAAGGAGCAGAATTATTGGAGAATTTTTTTCAAAATATTATAACATTATTTGTGTATGTGGTTAACAAAGTTGGTTGATGTTAATGTTTTCCAGGTGTCTTCCAGGTCCTTCCTTCCATCTCTTTGAGGTGAAAAAATTGAATAGCACTTTTGAGCTTTTATGCTTGATGCTTGGGTGCTTCATAGCTCCTGGGCTTTGCAGTTAGGCGGTGGTTTATGTCCAGCTCGGACTGTGTGGAGTTTCCATGTTTTCTTCATGTTTGTGTGAGTCTTTTCCTGAGGTCTAAAGACGTCTTTCAGGTTAACCAGCGGCTTTTAATTCAACAAAAGTGTGAACAAATGAATGTGCTGTAATGGACTGGTCTTCTGTCTAGGGTATACCTTGCATAGCCTTGTGAGTATTTATTTGTCTATTTATAAAGCATAACATAATATGGTCATAAGAAGGTGTTAATAAAATTTTACTGGGGTACATGGAAAATGTGAGATCATCACATGATGAGCAAATTGTAGAAAGTTGTAAAACTATAAAAACATTTGTCACATTTTTTTCATCTTAAAAGTGCTGACTATGTAGTATAATAAGGATTGGTTTATACAGATGATCTCAAGTGACTGAGGGCCGCCAACGTTTTTCCAATGTTGTGAATGTATGTCACCATAGCTAACATTTTCCAGGAAAGTACATGTCCTCCCTGCATGCTCCAGCACTCCAAAGGTTAAGTGGAATTTGTGGCTACCTGAAAGCCCTGTGATGATATAACATGACAAGCGGAGCCACCCCAAGACGGCTGTACCCCAGTGTGACCACCACCAATTCATCGCTGCCTATCGTGCAAATACCTTTGCTCAAGTTACAAAAAATCACCCCATGTACCTGTACTCCTCCATCTTGTCTGCTCCTCACCACACATCTCAAGTGTCCTTATTATGACCAAAACTGGAAACGCGTTCAGTGCTCAAGGTTGAAAAAGAACACTTGCTTTCCCTCTACTTCCTTTGGCACCAGGTCTTTTGTCCTCATAAGATCATGACTTCAGTTCCCAGTTCTAATGCACTTGGCCAGCGCTGAAGATCTCCGCTTTTCTGTGCCTGATGCCCCAGAGCAGTGATGTTCCCCCACATCTGCTGGCCTGAAGACACCATCCTCTTCCACATAAAAGCACAGTTCTCACTGGAGACCTTTTTACACCAAAGTGTAGATGGGCTAAATTCCTCACTGAGGAAATTAAATCAGATTTATGCATTTTATTTATGATTAACAACCAGGCACATTTCAATGAGTTTTTCGGTACTAAAGCCCTCTAGTAACCTACCTGCAGGGATGACAGTATAGTGGACAAATGCTGTTGGAAGTAACAAAGCAGAATATCTGAGAACAACCCTTTGGGCATACTTCTGATCCTCCAGAAGCCAATGCCTTATGCAGAGAATAGGTCAACGGTCTGCTTTGACAGGGTCCAGGAGGGCTCACTTACCCTTAGGCTGCAAACACACAAGCTATCCCTTGTGATGTGTTATGACACCAGATCCAGACCGCGAGGGATGCTGTGCGATGCAACTCCAGTTGTAGCTGTTAATTATTCAGGAGGCCTGGGTGTTAAAGCACATAAGTCATTAGGCGGAGTGGTATCCCCCACACTTGCGGTGGTGCCCAACCTCTCTTCCGAAAACCCACACCACACTGGCACAAATGATGAATAACAAGGCCCAAGCGTTGCATTCTCAAATTAACCGGTTTCCATAGAAGACAGACATTCTTCACACCCTCCTTGTCCCTTCATACCACTCGTGTGTGGGTTTTACACTGAGCCCCGGAATCCTACGTATGTGTGGTCAACATGGATCATCTAAACATAGAACAGGTTAAGATATGTGGACTGATCGCCGTCTCACTCTGCCGGAGTGTTAAGATCATGAATTATAGGGAACATTACAACACTGTTGCTCCTGCACTGTGAGCAGCAATAGCCTGCATGTCTGAGATTCTGCTAAGATGCTTTTTAAGTCTCACCTGGGGATTTTGCAAGCGGACCAGTTCTTTAGTGCTGTCGTGAGAGGGAGAAAGAGTGATGGCGTGTCTATGATGGATTATCAAAGCAGATTGAGATGTCTGTCAAAGCTCACAGACAAGCGGTGGTGTAAACAGCTTAAATATCCACTCTACTTGAAGCATCACATCTTGCTCTCAGTCCAGATTGCCAGCCTCAGTCTGGTGGATCCAAGCCCAGAGGGCATCATTATCGCATATTCCTTCCATCTGGGCTCTGCAGGCTCACATTGACTTACCACAAGGGTAGCCATGTTCATCAATGCATTAGCAGAGATCATTATCTAGAGCTGTTTTACTTGCAGCCTTTTTTCATAAAGACCCCGTCAGCCACCAGGTCTCACTTTGTTCTCTAGAACAGCTTGCATTCAAAAGATCAGTACCGAAATGGTTTAAGTCTTATACTGGATACATCACTTTAGGTGGTCTGGTTCGGCGCTCTGTCTTCCTCTCGGCTTCTCTTAGCTGGTGTTCTGCAAGGCTTTGGGCTGGGCACCGTACTCTTCTTCATCTTCACCTCTTCTCTTGGATGTGTCATTGCTATCCCTGCTGCCACTGATGAAACCCAGAACTCCTATTTTCCACCCTCAGCTACAGGAATATCTTCTTACATTGCTGCTTGCCTCTTGGACACCTTTTCCTGGATGACGGATCACCACCTACAACTTAAACTCTTAAGTACCGAGATCTGTCACCTCCCAGCAGGTCTGCCCACCAGTTGCAAACTCTCCATCAAACTATGCGATTTGCTCATTTCGTCCAGTCATCAGTCATCAAGAGCCTGGGAGTAATGATCACCTCAGCAGCAGAAGGAGAAGCAGAAGGAACCGTCCCCTGTCAACTGTGCTGCAGCACACGGCTTCTCTCCGTGGCGCTGACATTGAAAAACCTGCCACTGATTCACTGATAAGGTCCCATTAGCGTAGGGACTGGAGGAGGATGGAGGGTCTGCCAAAGGAATAGGGATAGAAGGACACAAGCAATACTCCTTTTCTACATCTGACAAAGCCATCTGTATGTGGGGGTTTATAAGGTGTTATTATTATTATTATTATTATTATTATTATTATTATTATTATTATTATTATTATTATTATTATTATTATTAGAGCTACTACCTTGTTTTCAGAGGACCTTAGTCATTGTACTTACCTGGAATTGAAACAGTAAAAATTGCCCAAGTGAAAAATAGGATACGGCATGTCGTAGTATGGAATGATTTACCTGAACAGTTTTTACTGTAAGCCTTAAACATTCCATCTCTTTCCAAGTTTTGTCTTCCAGTTTCAAATTATCTTAGTTGACCTTGGGGTCTTTGCCTTATTTCGAGCTAAGCAGAACAGTTAAATGTATGAATCTAAGAGTCCTACATTGAGAATTTATCTTCAAGGGCCTCTTATGGCCAAACAAACACTTCCTGCGGATGTAAGCTTGTATGATGTGAGCTTCCGTCTCCGAAACGGTCGGGATGGCAGACGGCAGCGAAACGGCCTCTCCGCTCAGCACTGAAGATGTTTTAATAATATGCTTGCCTGCCTTTTGGTGGGCCGGATGCAAGTCTTTGATCTGTGTTTTACATATTTTCCAGAATTCTAATTGAAATTGTCCAGTGGAAAAAGAAGATCAGATATTTGGGTCACTCAGCAGGACTGTAGGCAAAGTGATGTCACACTTGTAGACCTTGTCAGCTAAAACAAATCTCATTATGATATCTCCCTTATTTCTTCACATATGTTAACCAGGCTGATTATTTTAATTCGCTTTGAGAATTAGACGCATCTAAAGACATTAACATCTTACGATGGACCAAAGCGTGAGGGCAGGCCTGCACCTTAGGATTTCACTGCTTCTTTTTAGTTGGTGCTCAAAGCTGCAAGATTACACCTTTAATTTCACTTTTCTAGCTTGACTTCTCCAACTTGACTCCCATTGTAGCATTGTTTGAACATAGGGGACACATACTGGGCTTTGTGATTACATCTGTCACCTTGCAGAAGAAGTTCTGGATGTGTGTCTCTGCTTCTGCTCTAGAACTCTTGACCAAGATACTTACCCTGTTACTTGCTGTATTAATGTTCAAATCATTTTAAGCACCTCTGCCTTGTGAATTTGACATTGCAACCTGTTTTGGAGACAATTGTCACCCAACTGGTTAAACAGTAATGCGAAAAGGATGGAGAAGATATCTTTAGGATGCAAGCAATCATGAAAGGAGTTTTTCACACAAGGTCAATTTTTTAGGGTTTACTAACTTTGTAGGAGTATTTGCAGAAAAGAACATGTACACACACACACACACACACACACACACACACATTATATATGTATGTATGCATTTATTTTGTATTGTATATTGAATAAGCAAGGCCATTTACTTCCAGGCCTATTAAAGTCTTTACACAGACTGGGAAAGGTTTGATCTTTGCAGTCTGGGCTTCTCTATAATCCTGCATTGATTTATGTGTTGGGGATTTCATGGCAACACACACAGTGGCATTTCAAATCCTAATGATTTATTGCTGCTCATTGTGGAGGCAAGGACACTGATCCTTGCATTCTCACTTCCTGTTGTGGACAGTCTGCCCACAACATCCTCCTCTATAAAACTATGTAAGAGCTTATAGAATGTAAATTCAAATCTGCGGCATAGTGCATACAAGGTTTCACTGTAACCTTTTAAAGCATAAAACTCTATATGTTAGCTGTATATATGCTAAACAAACCGAGTTAAACTTAATACTTGGCACACTTAACTAGAGACAGTCTCAGCTAAACTGCAGTGTGATGCAATCTTACCTTTCAATACCAAATTTGATAACAGCTATCAGGTACACCTTTTAACTGCATTTTAATCCCTAGAAAGTGTTTCTTACTCAAAATCATAGCTTGCGTTATACTGTAATAGAGTTATGCACAGCAATATATATTAATGTAATATCACTGGTTCTTATTGGAAACTGCATCAGACCCAAGGTCTTCACCTGCAGTCCATGGAGCTGCTGTTGATCTGATAACCCAGCCTGGGGGGCCTGGAGGTCATAATCACTGATCTATTTATTCCCCATTTGTTCTGGATTTTTGATTCCTCTATTGACCCAAATGTGATTGTATCCCTTATTGTCAGGATATCTGAGAAGGGACAATGGAATGAATCTAAAGCCTCAAGGTTAACACTGCGGCAAATGAAATAAACGGTGGACAAATTCCTCCGTGAAGGTGATGGATAGGCGGAGCCAAGAGGACAGAGCAGGGGTGAAAACTCAATTACATCTTCATTAGAAACTGTCTTGCAGTGCTCAGACTCCTCTTCATTTGCCTTCACTTGGGACTACTGCCCTTCATGGTTTTCAGTAGCTCCTCTCATTTTGGCAACTCTTGTCTATCCCGTGCTACCTGTGCTGGATTACACCAGGTAGCAAACAAATAAAAACATAAATACAAGCAATCCATCGGCATTGAAATCTAATCTGTGTCTGAAAGCATGTTGGATGGCGAAATTTTGCATACCCTTTCCCATTTTTTAAATTGGGGAAAAATATGAAATGGTCCCAGACCATCTGAAAACACCTGTAAAGCTATCCATCGATGACTTCAGCCTGGTAAACACACTGGCGATAAACACCTGTTACCAAATTAGAATGGAATTATGTGGTCAAAAGTTGCATATTTATACCATATTTTACAGTATGTACAGTACAGGGCATTTTTCATGTGTTAGTGTTGACACTACATTACACACTGGAGACGAGAGGGCGCATTGAGGGAATTAAGTATTATGAGATGCTGGATAAAGGGAAGACGTGTGTCAAAGTAACGCGCCGCGTCACAGCAACCGGCATTTAAATAAATAGGTTTATTTAAAAAATAAAATGTGCAGTACGTGTGGCGACACGGCACAGTTGACAGGACACCATCACACATGGCTGTTTCAACCTTTTGATTTGAGTCATTTCATCACCTACACCATACAGTTTATATTATACATACAATATTATTCTTTATTACAGTACACTGTATAGTATTGTATGGTATTTATTTGCTGATTTTTAAATTTATTTTGATTTTCCTGCCGTTTCAGTTTTTTTTTTTTTTTTTATTGTGGATAAGCTTTGGATGAAATTTCATTAAAGCAAGTTTCTGTTTAGATACTCATATTTAGGCATTAATTTTCAAAACTGTTATAGCAAAAATTTGGATATAAAAGGTTTGGATATCGAGAATTTGCCATATTTAGTATGATGCCAAACAAACGTATGTAGGCTGGTGTTGCAGGCATTGACAGAGGGATTATGCAGGCATTGACAGAGGGACAGGTCAGCAGTTCTGCTAATTCCTCATTGAGCGGAGTCTCTATTGTCCTGTTACAGCAAACAAACAGGAATACAAAAAATTGAACTTCTTTCTTTCTTTCTTTCTTTGATACGGGAGTGATTCGTGATGCCACTCTCTCCTCTTTTAAAGTTTATTAACTCAGAAGTGTCCAACCTTTTCTGGCCAAGAGCTGCAATTATTATTGGGAAATAGCTTGGCAGCCATGCATGCAGAAATGACAGTAAATGGCATATTGAATCTTAAATGTCTAAATTGAAAAAAACATTTATTTATTTGGTAATGAAACAGTTTTAATTACATTAACTTGCTTAACACGACATAATGTTATCATTGGAAATTATTTATCACTTATTAGGACAGACAGGAGCCTGTTCACACACTCTTAAAAGCAAGAGGACATGGGCGCCAGGAGGAAGAATTAGGACATTAAAAGAAAAGACTTTCTGAGAGGGAGGCAGAGAGGTCGGAGGAAAGGACTGCGAGGGGAAATTGAACTCTGGGGTATTTTGAGTTTTTTTCTGTTTTATAGGCATTGTTGTTCAAGTTTGACTTGAGTTGTGTTTGCTCATAATCTTTACTCATAGGTATGAAAATTTTACTGTTTTTGTTCTTACTCAACAGCTGTCTGGATTGGAGTCGTTTGACATCATTCAAAGGTTAGAGGAAGGTAAAACAGAACTTAAAAAAAAAAAAATCTATCTGGTCACTCCATAAACCCAGCATGTTCCCGTGCCACAGATACACAGAAGCAAGACAATAATAGCAATATTTATATTTATTTTCTCTTTATATTATTATACGCATTATATTTTTATATTTAATAATAATTACAATAGTACCAAACATCAAAATGTAAACTATCCAGAAGGGTGTACGTTTATCACATTTACGGTCAATATACATTGAATTACATTGACATGATCCTTACATTGATGACACTGGAGTTACACCGGGGCCTCGTAGGATGTGTGCTGCTTGTTAGGTGTGGGGTTCAAACCCAGCTCAGAATGGACAGGGTTTGGGTGTTTTCCTTGTTTTTGGATCGTTCAGGCATACACAGAACAAGACGAAACCAACTCTCTATTGTTTCCTTCCTTGCATTGAAAACTGCACTGCTGGCTGCTTGGATTTTAACTCAAAGGCACTTTTATCACCGTTTATTAATTATACATATTTTATGCCCTCCTGGGCCACACTGCATGAAATGGCGGTTCTTATGCAGTCCTTGAGTCGGGCTGTGGAGAGCCCTGTAGAAGAATCTGGAAAGCGGTTGGTTTGCATTATTTTGGTGTCCGAAATCCAGCTCCGTCCGCCTTCCAGGGCTCAGCAGAGGATCTGAATTCTACCGGTGTCGGTTCTCTCTGGAGCCCGTTTGGCACCGAGTTCCATTCCCCTACTGAGGAAAGAGGAGGAGTCACATCCACTGTTTCTTGCACCTCAGGGAGCTGCGAACACCCACTGTTTCCTGCCTGCCTCGATGGTCTCCATGGAGACCCGCTAGGCCATCTGGAATGCAGCATCCATGGCATGTAAACTGGATTTAGAAGTAATAATAGTTTCATTTAATAAACCCAAAAAAAAGTGCAATTTTCCATCAGTCCGGCCCCATGTGTAAATCATTTGTGATATTTTTTCCTCCCACTAGCGTCATCACTAAAATCTATACACCTTCATTTATATTTTCATTTTTTTTCCACACCACATAACAGTAGGTGATATAAAATTACACCACGACAATAAAATGTCCATGTTTTGTATTTGCTTTTCTTCCCGTTTAGTCACAGCAAGTCACCCAGTGTTTTGGTCTCCCCGCTGAAGCACAACGCCCACCCAGTTTGACAGATGAACACAGGTCCACACCTCCACTTACCGACGCTGTGACTAAATCAGGTGATGCAGGAAACTATAGGAGAGCACCATTCATCCTGTTCCATCTACAACCCTGCTGACGGACCATAGGTGTTGCTATAAGCGAGGGCCACAGATACCTCACCCACTTGAGGGAGCACTGGCTAGTGTTTGCTCCCTGAGGAGGTATTTTCTGCTGTGAAAAATCTTAATCTTCTAACTGTGAACTCAGTTCTTGGATGGTTATGTGTGCAGTACTTATTAACCTGCATCCTGTTGCTTCACTTGGACCCATTGTCAACAACCAGGGCTGTGGTGGGTCAGAAGCTATCCTGGAAGTATGGGGTGCGAGGGCAAATACATCCTAAAAGGAGTTAATTTATTTTCTACTGGAAAAAGTCATTATGTTCAATTCAGAGTACTTAAGAGTTCATTCACCGTAGATGATCAGTTCATTTTAATGAATTCTTCAGTTATTATTCCTTAAGTTCGATAATAATTGGAGCTATCATTTAGAAAGAAACTGAATGAACTGAACAGGATAGTGTGTAGCATGATGGTTGGAGCCACACAGCTTCAAATTTTACCTCTTTTTGTAGTACCATTGAGGAAGGTACTCAGCCAAAAGCAATGCAGTAAAAATACTACAGCCAGATGGATAGATTTTTGTAAATTGCTTTGGCAAAAAGTATCAGCTAGATAAGATCTATCGATTTAGGTGCAGTATTTTTACTGTATTAACTTTGGTTGCGTACCTTGCTCAATGGTACTGTAGAAGGAGGTGAAATATGAAGTTGGGTCCCTTCCAAAAATCAAAGTTGGGAACCAGCAACTATTATCAGTGACTTGGTGAACAACACATCTTCTGCAAGGAACCTGTTTGGCAACCTGGTAACACATTAAATACAAGTGTGTCAATTTCACGTTTTGCTCTGTTGAGATGTGACACCGCAGCATTTCTGAATACAGGTTATTTCCACGCTTTAGCAGTTTTAATGAGCTATGTGAAGTACAAGTGGAGCCTCGCAGAAAGTGTGTATTAGTGGTGCTGCAGCTTCTCAGCAAGAGCAAGGAGTGAATCTCTTTTCAAATGATTCTCCTGCCAAAAACGCACAGCTGTATCAAACCGCCAGTACACGCAATCAGTCGCGTATTTGCAGTCATTTGCTGAATCTCATTCCAGCCGTCATTCCCTTAGTTGAAGAAACACACACACACACACACACACACACACACACACAGTGCATAGAAAAGGTGGAAGCCAGTTAACTTGGTGTGCAATAGAGAAGATGATTGGTTACACCTGATTGAGTTTACAAGTATTTTTTAGGAGGGGGGTAATCCTTTAACCATCTCAGCGATTCTGGTTTTTTATTTTTTTATTTTTTTCTGAGCTGTTGCTATTATATCTTTCATTTGGCTGTTATAAGATGCATTGAATAAATACAGCCGGAGATTTTTTTTTGTGTGTTTGTCTTAATTTCAGGCTGCAAAGCAACAAAATGTGAATATTTTGAAGAGGGGTGATTCTTTTTTACACACATTGTATGTGTGTGTGTGTGTGTGTGTGTGTGTGTGTGTGTGTGTAGTATATTGTATAATGTGTAAACCAACATAAACTTGCTCATCTAACATTTTAAGCAGCTTCAAACAAAACTACCATATGAATAAAGGCATAGAGTGCTCCCATATAATTTCATGTATAGTGGTGTAATATAGCTTATGGAAGTTTTTTCAAAAATTATTTAAAATTATATCATTAAAAAATATGTATTCATCAGTTTTAATTGCCTATTGAAGCTGTTAACTTTGCTAGCGGTTCAAAACATATGACTAAAGACAAAGCAACTTACTACGTGAGTAGTAACTTTTTAAAACTTTTATTAATTAATTCATACTTTTTGCTGGAGAAGTTTTCTGTTTTGCAGTAACAGCGCTGTTAAAATGCAGCAAAATGCAAATGTTTGTAGTCAACAGATGGCGCTGTTGCGCATGCTTTTGCTTTCTGCATGCTGCTGTGTTCAAATGACCTTCCCTCGAAGGAAGTCAGTACTTTGAATTTTAAACATCTCTGGTTTTTAAACCTCTCTATCATCTATTTCACAGCCCATAAATTAAACGACTGATCATATCTGCCTAAAAATATGATCGTATTCTATTCATTTTGTGAAAAAAAATCTTCCCCTGGTGGCTGGAAAGTCATAAAAGCCGAGCTCTTAGAGGTAGAAGAGAACAGGGAATGTTTGTCTGATGCACAAAATAAATGTGAGAAGTTGATGTTAGTGTTGTGAGCAAAAACCAAATATGGATCTTAATTTACAGCATTCTTGTTTGCAGATTTAAGACCACTGAACTTCTGTTTTTTACTGCACAATCATGCTTTTTGCTCTCTGGCACCCTCAAAGTCCGAGGAACCCTTAGCCGAGTCCCACAAAGAGGACCACCTCTGTCCGCTGTGAGAAGCGGAACAAAACTGCACATTTTAGTCATTTTCTGTGCACTTTTACTTCCCACCTTTGGTAAAAATTTCAGCATCCGATACTATAAAAGCTTCGGCATGAGGGGGGGGCATTACATCACTAAACAAAATAATCGTAAACCACAAGGAAGGTAAATGTTCAAACGCATTAAAGAATTTGCTGATACGAATTATAATATTCATTTAGCAAAATGCTCAAATGCTACTAATCGC
This sequence comes from Heterotis niloticus, assembly GCA_018136845.1. Taxonomy (NCBI): domain Eukaryota; kingdom Metazoa; phylum Chordata; class Actinopteri; order Osteoglossiformes; family Osteoglossidae; genus Heterotis; species Heterotis niloticus. Next base: position 9,428,564 of record CM030900.1, on the reverse strand, counting down.
AAGAAGAAGTCAAGTTGTGGGAATTGTACTTGAACACCTGCCTGGGAAGCACCTGGCAGCAGTAGTTCGAGACCCCCGGTGGGATCGGGTCCAAGTTGCAACTGGTCCTACTTTTTCACAACGGTCTGCTTTAAGTTCGAGGTTCCGCATTGGTTATTGGTCCTCTGCTGCTGTGTCACTCATGGTAACAGCAGCTCTCCACAAAATCATTAGACCGAGTTGTCATTTACTTCCCTTCAAACTTTCATTATTTTGCAAATGGGGAAAATCCGCAGTCTCTGTGCAGAGTTCCCTCGAGTCAACTTCATTTACTGGAAGCTTTCAAAGCTTCACGTTTCCAGCGGTGAGCAGCGCTCTGTCTCTGCAGACATTTCTTCTTTTCTTTCATTTCTGCCATCAAACCAAACTAACCCCAAGGCTGCAGCTCACTCTGCTGATCGTGAGTGATTCTTAGAACTGCAATCCAAGCAAGTTTACTGTGTTTTGTCTTTTGAATGTTTGAGGAGGACACACACATTAACAAACTGGTTGTTATCATAGGGCAATAAAAAGATTAAAAGGCAATGGTGGAAGCTGGCAATGTATTGAGCAAGCAGGAGGCATTGTGATGACCTGACTTTTCCAGTTAGCAGGGTGACAGATCAAGTCCCCTGGACACGGAACTCAAACCATACTGCTCCTGTGATGTCCACCTCCATAAGTCTATAATACACCAAGCTACCTGACTTTAAGCAGCAGCTGGGCTACAAAATATTAATGATAAATCACTTTATTGTCATCTTGAAAGGCATTCTGAAGTAGAAACTCCTTCTAAAGCAGGTGTTAACCTGTTGAGCTTTACATTTAAATAAGCAATACATAAACATTTAAATAAATAAAATAAAATAAAAATTACACTGTTTTAATGGCAGACATCAGGAGAACCTTCACAGCCTGTCCAGCCACCACATACAGCTGTGCTATTTTTACTGATATAAATTTGTTCAAATGCCTGATTTCACCCTGGTGTTTTGATCCAACAAAAATAGGAATCTCAGTGCTGACCCCGATGGCCACAGTGCAGGTAGTTTCTAAAGCAACCTCATGAAAACCCCCAAAAAGACTTGTTTATAGGCAATGTTTATTTTACTTAAATACACAGCACAAAAGTTTTGCCTGTTTCAAGGAAAGAGTCTTGTGACTTTTGTTTGACTGTCAGAAGGCATTAACTGGTGCATTTTTTATCTTTTATATGCAGCTTGAGTGTAGGAAAATTAAATGGTTAACGCTCAGAAGCAGTGAAAAAGCCATAAATAAATTTCCTCCATGTTGCAAAATCAGGCAGCATTGTTAACCAATGAACTTCAGAGGTGGTTAAACCAGAAAACAGCTAAGAGCAAAATGTCCTCTTCTACATTCAGGAATAAATGTAGCAAAAAACACTTCTCCGCAGCTGTTAGCAGTTCATTTAACAGTAGAAACCATCTCAAACATCATTTTCCATCCAGCTGAGACAGTGGTTCATGAAATGCCATGGCCCCCTCTGTTGGTTCTAAGCTGCTGAACTTCACCGTTGGTTTTCTTTTTTGCCTGTTGCAATGTCTGCAGTCACTGAGCTGCGTGGTAGTCCGGGTTACACAGTGTGACTCCATGACACCTGTGCAGGTTTGGGTCCTGACCGCATATCAGTTAATGAGCCTGAACCCTGTTTAACCATCTCAACTCATATCCAACCATGTTCAGCCATGTTCAACTCATGGCTCAGTCCACATGTTTTTTAAATACATATTCCTCAGCCCAGCTCTTAAAAATAATAGGTCATCTCTTTCTTCCAGTTGTTCTTTCTTTTTCCAAACGTGTATTTTTTGATCCATCCATTCATCCATCCATTCATCCATCCGTCCATCTGGCTGTCCATCTATGCATCCATCATGATCTGGTTGTCCAGTGCAAGGTTGCAGTTGTTCAGAGCCTGTCCCAAACACTCAGAAATATTATATTAAAATAAAAAGAAATGTTATATTTTGTCATTTCAAATATACATTCTGTATTTTATTTTACTAACAGTATCGATTGCTTGTGGTGTATAAGGCAAAAAGGAGTGTAGGAAGCAGAAAGCCTGAAAAAACCTTTTGCTTAAAAGATGAAACATCCGAGTGTTTGTTGCTCTGTTTATCCATAGATCAGAACCATTGGTTACTGATAAAGAAATATTTGATGTTAACAGTTTTCCTGTCTTGATCATTTCTGATTTTTGGATTATTTTTCTCCTCAAATGTCAATTACAATGACTGCCTATAATTTTAACTGCACTTGTATTTAATTCATATAAATGTATTTAGATATTTTCAGAATTGCATTGAAATATATATGTGATGTTTGAAACAATCTTGCTCAGTAAGTATTGCCCTTCACTGAATAAACTGTGTATTATTTATACTGAAGGTAGTATCGTATTTGGTGTCCATCATGACGGCTTCATGCTTTTTATCATGAGGAACTGAGAGATTTTGATTCCATCAAAGGCAAGATGAGTAGGCTGAAATATACAGTAAAAATGGGAAAGGGGTGAGCTGAAAGGCTGCATTCTGGAAAGGTTCAGCCAAAGCGCCGAAAACACGCGATGTGACCTGAAAGCTGATGTCCACTGATACGCTTTTCCAGGCTTAGCAGGGCTGGAATAAATATGCATGGAGGGACTGGTGGCAGTTCCAAATGGTAGTTTAAATGGGTGCTTCGTAACTTGTTAATAAAATGCACGTCGCATATTGCACGGCTCCTGTTTATCTAATATTCCATTTTTGTTTACAAATTCGTGACATTCAAAGCGAAAAATATGCCGTAATGCAGAAAATCTGACATAGGTCAAATATTTCTTCACAGCGCGACACATTATGAATGCGAGTGGATGTGCAGTTTCAAACAAACACCGCTTAGTAGCTGGGAGTCAAAATTCCAGCCTAAACAGGGAAAGAAAGTGACGGGAAGACAGCTCGGCACAGCAGTGCTCATTTTGAATTCAAAAGCTGTCTTCCAACAGTGAGCACCGGGAAGTAACGTGGACCTTGAAATGTCTGAAATGTGTCTTTGGAATTTTAATCTTGGATTCCCTTGCCTACAGGTTGAAATTCCCCGTTCAATTTTCATCTGGCCTTTAAAAAATGACTGTGCTCGGCCACATTTTGTCACAGGGCTTATTGGTGTGCCCGATGCAACCAAATGACTCAGTAGTCTGATCACAAACCCAGATCCAGCTGAAAAGACCTCAGATGGCTGCGCAAAGAGATTAGAGCCTTTGAAAAACGTTAATGTTGTAGAAGTTTACTGAGAAGTCTCGCTTCTGTCTAAAAAGATCATTCAATGACTGGATGAAGTGAACAAAGCAAGAAACACAAAGAAAAGCGGAAGCTGACCTTGCTTGGATATGCTAATTTTATTAGAAGCCTATTAAGACTATTTTTTAGGGTTGCTCTTCAGATTCCCTTCCTTTTGATACAATGGTTCTAACTGCTGGGGGTAATGATAGGCTCATGAGGCTCTAATGCAAGCTTTACTTACTGGGATTTTTAGAATTTAGGCCCCGGTGGGGTTGGACCTTTATTCTGCTCAGAACCCACAGCGTTTGCTAGGGCTGCACTTTTGGACTCACTTCTCTCCTAATCTTACTGCTCCAGAACTGCATTACATTATCTGTCACATAAGCATTCATATTTCCTATCATTTCAGTGGCTGTGCTTTAAGAATAATGCATCTCTATCTATAATCTGGGTTTGTCACAGCTCCACTCATTCTTTCTGCCGGGCTGTCTCCCTTTCTCAGATCAGGATCTTGTCTGCTGTCTCGCGGCTCCATGCGGAGGCCATACATCTTCCCCAGACCTTTCAGCCCTGGCGGTTTCGGTTTCGGCTCATTCTGCCTGCCAAAAAGCCCATTTTTCCACCCCCTCGACTTACCCCACGCAAACTCACGAGGCCGAGATGAGTTTTAAACCAGACAAAAATGTGTATCTGTGCTTTTTAGGTGTTTAATGAGCTGTCAGCCTTTGCTGACTCACTTGCAGCCCCCAAAATATTGGGCCCCATTGTAGGCTGGTTAAGCTTTACAAGGTTGGGCCCACACTCCATCCCACCACCTCAGTGGGGCTCTACCCTGTCAGGAAGTCTCCAGTGTGAGGAGATCCACAGGGTGGTAGGCTGTAGGTCAGCTGTATTTGTGATGTGCGGCAAACATCATAATGGATCATCAAAAGATGCTGCATGTTTACTGCGATTGGCCACAGCTTTAGAAAGCTCATACAAAGATTTGTAAATGCATTGCCTAGTTACCTCTATCAAACACTTAAAAGTAGGCAAAAAACATACCGCTCAGTATGCAATTTATTACACCAAGTTATTCCGATCAGGTGCAATAAAAACTGTAATAATATCACTGACTGCTTACATAATTCTGACACAATGAAACTCATAATTTAGGATAATATTAGATGCAATTATGAACGTATTAAAAGTTTTGCATTTGGGCTTCCATGAGTGATTAAAAATTTGTCAAAAAGGTTGATCTTCTGCAAATAGCAGAGTTTCATGGAAAAGCTTGGATCCGTGCTTCTCCCCTGCTGACACAGAAAGCAGCAACAACGAAATTTGGCTGCGCTTTCACTCCTTGCTCCTGGCTGCATTTACGAGAGCTCATAAAAGAGTATTGATATTTAATGTCGCAAACAGCAGGACCACAGCCGACACTCGGCCACACCACCCCCATCCCGTGCCTTTTTCTCGCAATAAAATTCTGCAGAAACAGGTTAGAAAAGTTATTAAAACTGCTCAGCCTGTGTGTCCAGGTCAGCCAAATCATATGACTTGAAGGCCACAGGAGATCTGAGAGATGGTAACAGCGTGCTTATGTGTGTGCATCGCCTCACACTGACAGCCTAGTGTAGGAGATGGCCAGGAAAAAAAGAGCTTGCTCTCCCTATGTACTGTTAACAGTTAACAAAATAGCATCTTCTGAAAATCACTGTTGTTCACTGGGGCGTCAGTCATTTTGATTGGTAAAAGCAGAAAAAGTTATTTTATTCAGCAACAATGTTAATGTCACTATAAGTTCAACAAAGTTTCATTCGTTCGTTCGTTCGTTCGTTCATTCATTCATTCATTCATTCATTCATTCATTCATTCATTCATTCATTATTTCAACCAAACCCCTTAAGTCTTAAGGTCAGGGAAGCACCATTGAAATGAAGGTTGAACAGTGAATAGTGGAGATTTCTCAATATGTTTCTCTCAAAAATCTTGCAAGTGCTACAACAGTCATCTCTCATTGACACCCCAGCATGAGCCACATTTGCGTTTTCTTTGGTATGTTGTTGTGAAGGGCACAAGAGGAAGGTGGATGTTGTTTGAGAGTTTTTTTGGGTCACCTCATAAGAACATGGCATCACCCAGCCGAAATAGAGACTGCAGGATGGATGGGGTTTGCTGTGAGACACTGACCCCTTAGCAATATGTTAGTGAAATTCAAAACAGTTTTTTTGTTTTCTGATCTAAGTGATATAAGGGGGAAAGGGAACTTCATTTTAAGCTGCAGGATCATAACAAGATTGTAGCCTTGTTGTGCAGCCTTGAAGATGACAGCCTTCCTTTTACATAAAATGTCCATGGATATAAAGGCACCAGCTATAAAATACACTGCCCGGCCAAAAAACACACTCTAATATTTTGTTGGAGCGCCTTCAACTTTGATTCTGGCATGCATTCGCCGTGACATCGTTTCTATAAGCTCATGCACTGTCACAACATTTATTTCCGTCCAGAGTTGCATTCATTTTTCACCAAGATCTTGTATTTATGATGGGAGAGTCGGACCACTGCGTAAAGTCTTCTCCAGCACATCCCAAAGATTCTCAATGGGGTTAAGGTCTGACTCTGTAGTGGCCAATCCACGTGTGGAAATGATGTCTCTCATCCTCCCTGAAGCACTCTTTTTCAATTTGAGCCCGACGAATCCCGGCATTGTCGTCTTGGAATATGAAGAAAAAACCCATTGATGGAAAAACCTGGTCATTTAGTATATTCAGGTAGTCAGCTGAGCTCATTTTTTGGGCACATAACATTGCTGAACCTAGACTTGACCAACTGAAGCAACCCCAGATCATAACACTAAGTTAAATCCAGGTGGTGACTTTCTTTTCCTGGGCAGTGTATGAAAGTTATAGCAAATATAATACCATTTTACCTTTTTTCCATTCAATTTTATGCTGGGTATTCCTTGCACACCTCAAAAGTAAAACAAAAAGATAAACATGTGCAGTTTCTTGAACACCAGATAAAATTTATGAAGGTAGAGTTCTACGTTCCAAATGGGAGTTAAATAATAGCACAGTTCTAACACACGTAAGCAAAAATGACAAAAGCTTCATTTAAAGCCTTGCAGTTGACTAGTGGAGGGCACAAACTGAAGAGTGTGGAATGGGCCTTAAACAAATTTAGAGGTATACTCCCTTTTCTAGTTGCCTAATAAAGCTATGGACCATAAAATGTGAGGCACACTTATCAGAAGAGGCCAATCACATTTTCGGAGTCACTTAAAACTGTCACAATAACGCCAGTCATGTGTTAACCAGTGTTATCCTGTCTTTTGAATGCTCTTCCACTGAGCAAATGGTGATAAAAGAAGTGGAGAAAGGAGAGGTTGTTAATTATTACACAATAGACGCAATGCCAGCCCGCCCTCGCTGTTTACCTACTGCGACCCTGGGGTCAACAGTAAGTAGCTGGAGATGAGCAGGAGAGTAGATAGAACACAATGGGCATCTACTGCTCTGCTGTTCTGGCCAGCAGGCTGTGAATGGGCATATGTCAGGGTTATCCACAGATGGGACAGCCCAGGGGGTGGCATTGCCCTAGTGGGGAAACACAAGCATGGAAAACACAACAGCCTGGGACAATAGTATTGAAGAGTAGAGCTGTGCCCTGAGTGAACCCACAAATGGGGTCGGGGTGTGTCACGCGGATCTGAGGACCGATATCTTGGGGAGCTGAGGATGGACCTTCTGGAGGGATTGATCGTCATGGTGACATCTGAGGGTCTTTTTGGTGTGCAGAAGTGCGTAGATTAGAAGTTAATGCCATCAGCGATCGGTTGGTGATCAGGTGGTTTCGATGGAAATTCCTTGCATGCAAGTCCAGTGAAGTTACTGTGGCATATATGATGGCTTTAAGATTTTGGTCTGAATAAGAGAAGCATAACATTCATATTTATAGTGTACACATACAGACTTACATGGGAAAAATTGTCTTACACAGTATGGTCAAAAGTATGTGGACCCCCCCTTCTAATGACTGAGTTGAGCTGTTTCACCCGAACCGACACATTCTAGAGAATTGTGTGCATCCACCTTTGTGGCCACAGTTTGGGGAAGAAACTCCTTTTTTGTTCCAGTATGACTGTGCCCCCCATGCACAAAGTGAGCTCCATAAACCCATGATTTGCCCAGGCTGGTGTGGAAGAACTTGAGTGGCTGAGGCCTGACCTCAACCCCACTGAACTCTTTTGGGATGAATTGGAACACCAACTATAAGCCAAGCCTTTTCACCCAACATTGGCACCTGATCTCACTGATGCTCTTGTGGCCACATTGGCATAAATTCCCAAAATCTGGTGGAAAACCTTCTCAGAAGATGGAGCAATAACAGCAAAGGGGGGAACAACTCCATATGAATGGCTGTGTGATGCTCAGATGTCCACGTACTTTTGCCCATATAGTATACATGGGAATGGAGAGCTGAAGCTCATAGAAAACTTGATGACTGGGCAAATGGAGGACAGACAAAATATCATGTAGGTTTAATGAATGGGGATGCCTACTGGTGAATAATGATTCAATTCAATTTAGTCAAATTCAGTTTATTTTTATAAAGCATTTCTCCTCACACAATGACCCAGAGCACTGAACAACAGATTACAATGACAGAACAGCTATAACAGATAGAAATGAGAAAAGTAGCACCACTTTCTTGTTCTCAGGCTTTAGCAATAAACTCAACTCAAGGCCAAAGGTAGAGCAAACACCTCATTTTTACACTTTGAAATTTTACACAGACTTTGCTTTTTGAAAATGCTATCCAGAACCCTTGTTTAACTTAAAGACAACTGTCATGAGTTTTTTTTTTTTTCTTCTGCTTGATTATTTGCATCTGGCTTCAGTATTTAGTTTTAAGTTCAGGTATGTACTCTGCTTTTAAACCCTTTGTCGAAGACCCCACGGAGAAGCTCTCTGTGGGTGTCCAACCTTTATATGGAGGGCAGTTTAAATTGCTCTTGAGTTTCCAGATCTCCATAATGCAAGTCAAGGTGTTTATGCTCACAACTGCCTTGCTGGGAGCTTTTTTTCTCCTGCTGGAAATATGCTGTGCTGGTGCACGGGGGCTGTTCCCCTCCTGGCCCCCTGTTGTCCACCATCCTCTGGCCACTCCAGCCATAATTTACGGCAAGGAAGCACCCCAGAATGAGCCTGTTTATGGGCAGCCTGCTGGTTCGACCCATTCATCCAAGGGTGGAGTGGGTCCGGTCTTTTCAGCTCCTCAATTCCACCGTGATAATAAATGGTTCCCTCCCAGTCAGGGCAATGACTGCCACCGTAGAGGCCTGGCCTCTGGATAACAAGGCTTAATCATTAATGAGCTCTGGGAGCTGCAAAAGGGAAAGTTATTGAGCTGATAGTGTGGCTCATAAAATTGCATTGCTCTCTCTTCTTCCTCTCTTCTTGCCCCAGGTCTTTTTTCTTAGTTCATTATTCTGGATGCTTAAAAAGAGAAACTGTAACTGTCCATCACAGACCTCTTTTCTGCCTCTGTTGATGCCGTCTTTCAGCCGCTTTCGCTTTGCTTTTGTTCTCTCCTCTGTGAGATTATTTTGTCCTCCTTGATGCTTCTAGATTGCGGGGCACCAGAGGGAAGAAGCACAAAGGGAGTGTGTGAAGGAGCCCCCTTTGCCACACACCGCACCATTTGCGCTTCGACTTACCAGCATCATCTTCTGCCGCTACCAGCGGGTGCTTCGCAGAGCCCCGAAAGAAAACACACATAGTGGTGGGCATGGTCCACGATGGGTGGCGGGTTGATGGGCCGCTCTCCAGGGGTTTGGCTACGGGGACTTGACAGGTTCCGACTTAGGGAAAGTTAAACAAGTTAAAATGGGATGAGATGAATGAAGCCACCAAGCGGAGGTCAGGCTCAGCTCTGCATCTATCTGTGTGGCCTGTAATCTGTTCAAACACATGAATAAGAATGAGCAAAGACGCCATGTTTGGAGGCCTCCACTATACAATAGAAATTATCCTTCCAAAAGCATTCATGTGTTTAGTGTAGAGCTGTACTTAAATCCCTCAGAGCAGATACATAATTAAGCTTTTTATCCCCTTTGCAAGCTCATAAATGTATATATGAAAGGGGATAAAGAGGAGTTTAGTGTAGGAGCCCTTTCTAAAGACAATAATCTTTTTTTCTTCTTTTAACAGATAGAGGCTCCGTAGCAGTAAAGTTTGTTGTCCAGATGTTGTAAGAAGATTTTGAAAATGTATTGAAGTTTAAGCACCCAGGGCATTGCTTATTCCATAGTTTTCTGGAGGAAAAATAATGTATTGATGGATGCTTATCACATTTAATGTAGTTAAGACCGCTTAGCAGGTAGTCCTGGTTAGACTGCATTGTTCACATTATTACTTTTTCAGCTCTTCTTTGTAACAAGGGTGCTGAAGATGACTGCAGTCCTGGTTAGGAATCTGATCTCCGGGCATCAGATTTAAAGATGAAATTTTAGATTCACTTTCAAGATGTGAGCGGGGTTTGTGTATGTTGTGCATCCTAGTCACTGTGCAGTCCTTCTAAGATGTACAGTACCTGTACTTCAGCGACAGAAAAATGTTTTGACACTGGCACACAAGGTGAGCGATTTAGATGGACAAAGGAAGGAAGTTCATTATGCATAACTGATGTCTTTAAAAATCAGGATGACAGCATATTATAGGCATGATGGCTCACCTGTAGCACAGCCTTCATTCCCTTTGAATACAGGCCAGGCACCCAGTGAAGAACATCAAGGAGGCCTTGCAGGAGAAGATCAGTCTGGGAGCTGTTTTCCTTCAGCAGAGGATCCTTTCTTGATCTTCTCATTAGAAATCCATTTATTTGAAGTTCCCTCTGGAAATATGTACTTGTTTGAAGTGTGTAATTTTCTCCCCCGTGAAAAAGTGTCATTTTGACCTCCAATATAATTCGTAGCAACTTTGGAATACATGCATGTTTTCAGGCGGTGCTACATGATCACAGCTGTGACAAACTGTAAAAAGTAACCTAACCCTACGCTCCGCTGTAAGGAATTTGACATATTTTCAGCATCTCAATGCATTGTCTCTGCTTCTCCGTTGTTGTGACCTACTGCTGATCCCAAATCTTATGAATCTATTTTTTTTAAGAAATTCATTCAGGAAAGCATCCGTCAACCTGCAGGGTCCAGTGACTGAATCCAGTGATAGCACCACAGCTCCACCAAGCCAAGCCATTGACTGTGAGCACAAAAAGAATACTTGTTACTATATCTCTGTTCAAGCATATGATCTGTAAAGCACATAAGTGACCGTTTGGTACAACCATAAAAAAAAATAATAAGGATCAATACTTTCATTAAGCAGATCCCTTGCAGGGATAAAATAAAAAAAAAAACTATATCCTGTTTTATCCTATACAGACAAGACTGATTTATCAAGTTTTTGCAATTTTTCCTCTCATAAAACAGTTTTGGTAACAGATCTCAGCGCCAAATTTATGTCTTAATATGAAGCAGTACAACAATAATATTTTGTTTCTTATATATTTAAGGAAAAAAAAAACTATGGAGGGCAAACAACACATGTAAAGGCATCAGCTCAAAATGTACAAAATTTAAAAACTGGTCTTAGCTGTAAAAACCTGAAAAACTCACTGGAATGTCTTCACACACATTTTGTCTTTCTTTTCTAGTTAGTAGGTGTCTTAACTGTTTGATTTAGCAATAAATCTCACTCCCTTTGTGCTCTAAATTCACTTACTCTTGGAGGCTCTATATTTGAGTTTAGTGACAATTGGTGTCGATATCCATTGTAAATTGCGTGCCTTTAAGTACTGTAACTATTATCATGATAAAGGACCATAACGTAAGACTTTGCTGTTTCCCCCCAAGGACCCCACCCCCTGACCTGCTCCCTGCAGTGTCAATGCACTACAATTGAGTTTATTATATTGATGTTAAAAGAGATCAAAACACAGCACTAGCAGGGAATAATGCTGATCCCACACTAGAGTGTTGAATGTTAACATGACGTTGCTTCGCTGAATGATGGAGAAGCAATAGGTGTCACAGTGTCATTAACAAACACCTAAGATGTTGCTAAGTACTGCATGGAGACAGTGGACCTGGGCATCTCCTCACTCACCAAAAACCCCACTGAAAACACTTCAAGGCAGATCTGCCTGTGGGTGAATGGATAGCTTGGAGGCATCCGGGGTAGCAGGAAATTTACGCCTCCTTTAACTCAGAATACAGCTTTGGGATTGCAATTGGTTCCCGAGCAAAAATGAAATGAAACTCCACTGTGGTTCTGTAACTGCCTGCAACCGAGGGAATCGGCCGCGTTTGATCCCATCACAACATGGTGCGCTGTCTGTTGTTGTTGGTCTTGTTGTTATTGTATCCCATTTGCAGTGTTCATTTTGTCCATGAGAATGTAGAGCGGAGTCGTGCAAATAAATGCTGAATTAATTCTCTTCTGCTTACTGATGCAGTACGGCTGCAAAGCAACAACAATGTGTATAACTGGGAACATTTATAAAGGCTGAAACTGTCTCTTAAATGTTCAGATATCATGACTGTACATTGTGAAATCAAAATAGCCATTCTGATGTCTTTGCTGAAATCAAATGCCTAGGAATTACTGGGGCATTCAAACTCAGCTGCATTATTTAAGAGTTTTTTTTCTTGGATTTTGTTTTTTCTGTGCTTCTCGCTGATGGTTCAAAATGTGCACCTTGCAAAATTTCCTCAGCGACGTGAAGTATTTAGATTACCGTTTCAATTTATGGGTGCAAGCACTGGGATGGCTAGAAGAAGGAATCGATATTCGAGCTATTGCATTTTTTACACTGGCAGTGTGAGCGATGTTGTGCCACTTTAGCGGTGTTTGTTACCTGGGCTACCGGGAAGAAAAAGCTGGCGTAACAGAAGTGGTAAATAGGAACGATCACATATGCCGCCCAAACGGAACACAGGGTTTATGCAGAGGACAGTATGACACAGCCAGAACTGGGAGAAAGGTACACTGAGGTTGATGCTCACTTCTTTCTGTACATGTGTGAATTTTGGTTTTGAAGCCAGACAGATTAGGTGCTGGATTCATGCAAGTTGGCTGGAAGGTAAACCCCTTCAATGATGGGTTGTCCTTCTCCCCTTGTGATTATGCAGCCCTTTGTTCCTTTGTGAGGCTGAATGGGTTATAAATAAGGTCTGAATGAGGACGGCCCTCAGTACAACTGCTCTCCCCGCTCTCTCCGCATCTACGCAGACACAGCCAGAAGGGCGCTACATCTTTCTTTTTTTCTGGCTGACGTCCACTGGAACAGAATTTTTCCAGCTAACATTTTTGTTTTCCACATCTCCGAAACACTGTTTGGTGCCAGGAGAACAGAACGGTCTCTTATTCTTCACTGACTTTACTTTTGACGGGGGGATAAGGATGGACTCAGATGCTGGCTCCATCTCCAGCTGTTCCTCGTCGCCAGACCTGGTGAGGAAAGGCATGGGCCTGTTCTCCAGCGAAGTGCTGCAAGCTTACTGCAGGAAGCAAGAGGTCCGTCGTGAAGCCTCTGCAGCCACCGGGCTACAAGCCAACTGCCCGACGGAGAGCGCCAAGGAGGACTTGCAGGACCTGCGGCTGAAGGTGAACAGTCGAGAACGGAAGCGGATGCACGACCTGAACAAGGCCATGGATGGCCTACGCGAGGTCATGCCCTATGCCCAGGGTCCCTCCGTCCGCAAGCTCTCCAAGATCTCCACTCTCCTGCTGGCACGTAACTACATCCTCATGCTGTCCAGCTCTCTGGAGGAAATGCGGAAGTTGGTGGGCGATGTGTATGGTGCAAACCGGCAGACCCGGAGTGCCCGCTGTATGTCGGGTGCTCTGTCGCTGCCATCGCTGCCGCTGCCTCTGTACCCACTGGGCCAGTCAGTGCACTCTCTGACAGGCACAGCACCACCCCTGCAGGCCACATCTCCAGTCCCTGCCACCCACTCGCCACCCACTGCCAGCCACCTGAGCTTCCGCACATCCCACCAAATGCCTATGAATGACATTCCCACCCTAGCTGGTTCCTACAGACACTTCCCGGGCATCCCTTGCCCGTGTACCGTGTGCCAGCTGGCTTCCACATCTGCGTCCCCTTTGGCCAGTCTGCCTGTGGGAAAGTGAGCAGATCAGAGCCAAGCAGGACATTGCAGAGACAGCAGTGAAAGGACATAGGTTGGATCTCCAGAGCAAGAGCAAGAGCCTTCCAAAAGAGCAAGAGATGCTGGATGCAAATACCTTCTAAAATCTGAATCCTACTCAAATATTATGGATTTGTGAAAATGAATCGGCACTATTTATGCTAATGCTACTTCGACTTGGTTTGCTCTAAAATGTTATAAATGCACTTGGGCTCTATCAGATATAACTTAATAAAAGTTCTATGTAATTCACAAAATGCTTTTTTTGGCCTCTACAGTGCTAATGTAAAGTTTTTTAAAACTCTTGGGCTGCGTTTGAGATGGCTTTTGCATTCTGGTGTTCTCATCCAAAATTTGGCGGCCCGTTATAATTTTTCACGATGTTAAACCAACTTCCTTCCTAGTTTGTCTCACGATTTATACACTTCTTCTTGAAAGTTATGGTCTGTAGGTCTCATTTACCTAAAATAATGCATCTGCGCATGTGTTTGGACTGCCGAATTCTGCATTTGGTACTCTTCGCGCATCATTATTTCCAGACCCATCCATTTCCAGCGACTCTCGAGATCCAACCAGACACCAAAGAAGCACAAAATGTGAATAAAACATACTGCAAAACCAGCAACCGTTAATTTGATGTTGTCAGAAGTCAAGAAAGAAACTACATTTATGCCAGAGAAAAATTGCCAATGGGTCAAAATTGTCCATAACACAAGGAGAGAATAATATTGTTTCCTACAAGAAGTAAGAAGCAACCGCTAAGAAATATGTAACAGCTTTGCTCTCAGAACAACTGACAGAGAAGGAGAATGTGTCTGTTTTTGAATAATTGTTATTTTCTTACATTAAAGCTGTATATTGTATAAAAGCGTTGCTTATGCCCTCTTTCTTTAAACACATTTCACCCTGTTGAGGGTCACCATGTCATGGCAAGTATGCAATTAGCAGAGTGATTATTAATCTTCCCAAAAGTATTCACGCCACAGGTTACGGCTCTCATTGTCCACGACGCAAACAAAGCAGAAGAACTCTTTGTCTGCGATTCTCTTAAACAAGCCAACGCTGAGGGTGTTTATTCACTGTTTAGGGCCCGAGCAGGGGCTGCGGCAGCTATTTGAGGGAAGATTCATGGTGCATCGTCCATGTGTGACCCAGCAGGGTCTCTGTTAGTGCTCACCAGCTGGGGAAGGGCTGCTCTCCAGGGGCCTCTGTGGCACGAGTCCTTGCTCAGACGTTCACATCCACAAGGTGACTGATACAATAAACAAAAGGAGTTAGCCCCTCCAACACCCAAATTTACGATTTTACCCACAAACATCACTTGTGCTTTATGCAGTGATAGATTTGCAGCACAGAAACAGCCTTTCTTAGTACTTTCCAGTGCAATGTACAGTTGTACTGTGACTTGCATTAGTTTGCTTTTTAAATTGTTTTTTTCTGTGCTTTTACAAGGAGGAGTATGTGCCACATTTCCACCGAGAGCTCATTACGACGATGGTACGATACCTAAAAATTGCCTCTTTTACCATTATTCATATACGGCGATGCTTTGATTCGCGCCACATCCTATAGCTGTGCTCCTTTATTTTAGCCCTTTGAGTAATAAATTACAATAATTTACCATATTTTTAACATTTGAAAAAAATATCTCATAGCAGATTTTGTAGAATTGAAAGTTTATTATCCCTAAAATAGACTTTTGTCTGGTTATTTGTTATCATTAACAGTACACCTACTCTATTTTGAATTATTTTGCTCATGCAACATTTTGATCTCCATTTATGTATTGCATTAATGACCTCTCATAGTGCTGTTTCATTAAGGGCTCCATTTTTCAAAAGCGCATCCATCGCAATATAGGCACACACAGCAGAACGAACCTGGAAGGCACTCTGACGCACAGAGCACTTGCAAACTCTGCAGCACCATAGCTGGATTTGAACCCATCTCCTTACAGTGCAGGTGCTATGAAATGCCGCGCTACCTCCTGCATCACCGTGCTACTCCAGTTAGCCATCCATCTATTACTTACAACTTTTTCATCCTGGTTAGGATGAGCCATGGCCTATTGGGGCATCACTGGACACTGGGCTATGAAAGCACCCCTGGATGGGATGCTAGTCCATTGCAGAGTGCCCACACATAAATGCCTACTAGGGAGAATTTAGAGTGGCCAGTTACTCAGAAATAGACAATACTGTTGTATAAATAATGAACAAGAACCATAAAGAATAGCCAGTAAGAACCAGTGCCTGGACTTTTTGGCCTCACTTGTTGCCTGTTGCCATAGACCCAGCTGTAGCACTAATAAACTTAGGCATGGTTCTTAACTGGTACCCTTTAAGGTGCTTTTATGCAACTATAAAGCTTCCTAAAGTGTACCAGATAAGGACTAGGAGACTGTGTTTTGAAAAGCATCGCAGCACTGCAGTGTGTGAATTTGGCACGACTGTCCACAGTAGGGTGTTCTACATTGAACAACAAAAGCACTTAGATGTAATTTATGAGGATGCGATGACATATGGATCCCAGTCTTGGTCCTGCTTTGTCCACTGGGATCTCAGGTGCCCAGGGGGGTGGAAAGGTGACTGTTTATTCACAGCTGTGAGCTTCATGTTCTGGTGCCACTTGCTTCACCCTACTGCTCAGCACGCTGGCTGTAACAAGTGATCATCCTTAGATGGTTTGCTGCAAATTGGGTGGGCTTCACTATAGCTAACTGATTTTTTTTTTTTTTTTATGCTGTGTTTCCTTTTTGTACTTCCTTTCTTAGCAGCAATACAATATTTATATGCAAACTTTCAAAAGATAGATCTAAATAAAATATGTGCAAATAAAAAATGTATTTTCCCAGTGCTCATTTATTTGGTACTTCATATACCGCATTGTGTGGAATATGTGCGTATGTGATCACCATGCATTTAATAAGGTGGAATAAAAATTGAAAAAAAATTCAACTGGAATCAAGGGATATGAGTGAAAAACACAGTGTAACACTGAAACTCTAATGAGAGGGCCTTTTACTACGTGCGCATACCATGTTTACTGTGTTCATCTGAGATGTTTCTTTTGCCCTCTAGTGGTGAAATTGTCACACATCCCCAGTGCCCATATTCACACGCACCTCCACTGTCTGACTTTATATCCACACACCTCTACTGTGTTTGTATATTCACATACATCTCCACCGCGCAACTGTATATTCACACCGCAGCTCCACTGGGTAACTGTATATAAGGAAATGTTTGTGAAGGTCTTTACCGCGGTGTGTCTTTCTTGGTGCAGTAGACGTAGGTAAACATGGCTCTTCAGAACAAATCCATGAAAAAAGACGGTGAATGAAGAGATGTACATGCCTTATTCACGCTTCCAGTGAACATGCTGAGCAGCACCTTGATATGTCAGAGGGTACATTTGTTAAGGTCGCAAGGGAAGGCATATAGCATAGATTCTGAGATTACACAGTATTGCTGTTCTGAAACATTTGAGTAATGTGCTGGGTACTTCTGTGAAAATCATGTGGTTTCAAAAGGGTAATGTCGATGACAAACTTTGTCGCCGTTCTGTCGCTTGTTGCACACGGAAAAGAGCACAAGACCCACTGTCTCAGTGGGATGAAGATGGGACAAATGATCCCATTGGGGAGAGGCTGTTGCAGCCTGAGGTCCCAAACCACCAGGCTCAGGAACACCTTCCCAACACAGGCTCTCAGCTTGTTGAACTCATGTCGGACCTGATCACCACCACCACCACTGACCACCACCGTTAACATCCACCTTATGTGTGAGTACATGTATGTTTTCTTTTTGCTTTGTTTATGTTTACGTATGTATGTATGTATGTATGTATGTACGTATGCACGTGTATAGTTGCATATGTGTACTTGCATGTCTACTTGTATTTTTTTGTGTTTACTTCCTATTATACTTATTATATTTGCATTTTATTATGTTTTATATATATCAGGATTATTTCTTTATTTGTGTGTTCTTTTTTATTTTTATCCGTTTTCTAAATTTTCTTTCCTGCTGTTCTGTGCACTGTCAACCTGAGGATCTTTGTTTTATGCTTGCTTGTACACTTGCTGTATGAGGATGTCTGACAATAAACCATTCTTGCATCTGCATCTTGCATTCCTGAATAATGAAGCCAGACCCCCACCACCGACACTCCCCTGGGGGCGACAACCTTCACATGCTAGTCTGTCTCCTGTACAGGTGTACAGTCCTGCTGTCTGGCCTCCAGGTGGCGACGTTGGCCTACTGGCCAGGAGGGCCTCCCCAATCGGCAGTGTGCTGTTTCCCTCCACGCCCATTACCCCCGACCACCGATGTGTGCAGCAGAACCCGAGTGAAGCCCTGCATCTTTAACAAACTCCCTTCTGGGCTCCACGCCGGACTCTGGGGTGCCTTTAACCTCATCAAAGCAGAAATGCATTTTCAAACTGTACCGGTTTACTGTGATCTACAGTCACAGACTGCTCTGTGTGCGTGTGTACCTATGTGTATCCCATTATGACAGTGATGTTTTGTGACTGGATGACGGTTGCTAAAGGTTAGCTTTGCTGATGCACCTGGACAGGCATTGGGGGGAGGGGGAGCGGTGTTTTCTGCTTTGACTCCCTCTGCCCAAACCAGGGGGCTCTGCGTGTGGGAGACGTGGAAGAATATTGCCATGGTGACAACTCCCTGCATATCCCACTGCCCCTCCCACTCAGCTGCCCCCCTCTCATTCTTCATCTGCTCACGCACACATGGAAGAGACGCACAGAGGTTGTACCTGTGGCAGGGGGTCGTTCTCAACGGCTTTTGGGAGAAATCTAAAGACATGCACATATAGTCATGTAGTCGAGTTTTTTTCCCAAAATGGATGTCCAGTAATTATTAGCTAGTATTTAGCCAACACTTCAGTGTGACTTACACTGCTCGATATGATGTACTCATTATCTTATTCATGCACCAGAGCAATGCAACACATACTGTGGGTAAACCAATTCACTTGAAAAACATATATTTGGACTGTGGGAAGAAACCTGCGCAAAATGAGCAGGGTGCACAGAAACCAAGATGAACCGATGTTCAAACCAACATCTCAGGAGCTGTGAGGTGCTACAGAGACCCGCTACGCCACTGCTGTTTTGTCAGACCTCACACAGCCTCTCGTGTCATCCAATGCTGCAGAACCAAGGCAGCACTTCATTGGATGTTCAATACACGGTTCTCCGTTGGAGAAGAAGGCTGGGTGCTCCTGCGGGATGGAGCCGATTTCCAGGCATTACAGCTTCTTCGTATTTCTTGATGCTTTGCGTTTTTCTTGGATGCTCAGATTCTGTATGGGCAGCCTTATACCTGGCCCTCTGCCCCTAGAGCTTTGAGCGAACAGGAACATAAAATTATCCAATATCTCCACCTCACTTCAGAATTCCTAGCAGAAAATCCATGCTTTGCAGAATCCATAACAGAAGTCCCATCTTTGCTCAAACGTAACTCAGTCTTCCTCTCTCCCTCATAGTCTCTTTCCCCATAGTTTTGAAAAAAACTATTGAGCTTCTAAACATCAGACGTCTTTGTGTGGAGCCACTGCTGGTGTTCGCCTTGTGCAGGAAGCCAACAGCTGGGCGAGGGACAACGTCTCCAGAATGCACTGCTTTGCTTGCAGCATTCTGGGCTTTTGAAAGGCACTACAATACCTAAATGAATTCTCAGATATCCCCATGGCCACTGCACCCTACTCCCCCAAGTGCTTATGATCTTCAGTTACACTCCTTACAGGTGAGAAATAATTATATTCTGGAATTTTCCCCATGCTGAAGTACAAGAAATTGTTTGTGGTGAGCATCTCAGTGACCACATTTACCTTCAGATGTGTCAATCAGGCCCCTCCAGGTATTTCCATTATTCCCAGCAAGGAGGTCCCCTAACAGTACTACAGAGTTGATGTGGTCCTATAGGTGGCACCCTGCCAAGTACACCACCAACCTTCTCCAAGAAGATCGATATACAGCATCCTACATGTGATTTGCAGACATACTGAGGCAACTGTATTATCCAGCAGTAAGAACTGCACTTGCATGGACCTCAGCCAGAAGCTTGAGAGCATCTGAACACCTGCCTGGAGCTTTTGCCAAAGAGGAAGTACAGAATAAGAAAAAACACCATGGCTGATCAAGAAGTCTGATTCCATAGCTCGCATTATGTATGGATGAGAGACCAAATAGCTACCTCCTACATCAGCTCAGTGCTCTTCTGTGCCTAAGAGACATTCATGTTTCTCACCGGCAATTTCTGTTGCAATGATCCAAACCATCTAGGTCTACACCACTCATGCCTGTCGTTTGGCTACATGCACCACATTGCCACCCTTCACCTTGCAGGTGGTGAGCCCACAAGAGAACTCCACATTGCCATTTCAGGCAGAGCCCAACCTGGTTATGTGGGCCATCTGGCCACCAGGTGCTCACTCTTCAATGTGACACTGACAGGCTCACTAATATCCCCAGACTTGAGGGACGGGTCCTGGTAACTGTGATCTCAGCAGGGATTATTTATTTATTTTGTGTGTGCTTGTGGGAGTCTTTGTGGACTGCTATTTGTGTAGACCTTCCATTAGATCTCTTCACCAAGGGAACCCCTAATAGGACCACAAAGCTCCAGCTGAAATAACTCTAAAGTTCACGGAAACAAGATTTATAGGGTACAAAAACAACCAGAACAAATTCACAATGAAATGCATGAAAAAATGCTAAAAACAAAAATGGAAACAGATAAAATAAATACTTTGCCTGGGTCATGAATTCAACATTTTGGTGGCATAGCAGGTAGAAGCCAGTTGTGGCATGTGGGGAACACAGAGCATGCGTACACACACACACACACACACACACACACACACACACACACACACACACACACACACGAGACTCTTTACACATTGTATAGAACATTTGACACACCCACACCTGGCTGCAACTATCGAACTCCAAACCAACTGTAGTTACAGTGGGCAAACACCTAGTTGACATGACTCCCCTTGTTTTAACCACTAGTAAGCAAGAGAACTTTGCCTGGAGCAAGTGGTAAAGAGCCTGAGGCCTGATCCACTTCCACAGCCTACATGCTTTAGATTTAAAAAAAAAAAAACAGAAACCAAACTCCTGAATCTGTGTCCTCTTGTCATACGAACCAGGTCTCACAACCATCTAAGTCTTACGTGAAATGGTTGAGATTGGAGCGCATGTTCTTCATTGCCAGTTGATCATTTCACCACTTCTGTGTACGTCTTAAAATTAGTCCTCCTCCTTAAACACTTCAAATAGTAAAAGGCAAAAGTCAAACTAAAGTGCTGTCTGTTAATATAAATATTTCTCTGTTTATCAACCTTTCTTAGAACTGTATTTGCCGTGTCACTTTTTTTGATTCTATGCCTGAAATGGTCATTTTTACCTGAATTACTTCCACCCAAGTTTGGCTAAAGAAATACTGTAAGTGGAAAAATAAACACAGTGACTTAATTTCTGTAATACTATTGACTCAACAAATAACCATGCCCATGATAACATCTGGCTGTTCTGCTAATGCTTGTATTGACTGTCTGCAGGATTTCGATATTTCCAGCCTTGCAGCTCAGCACACCTCTCTTCACATCTTCAAACACAGAGGTGTCATTTTACTGGCGACATTTGGTGGCACTCATGTCTGAGTATGAGGTCATCTTCTTCCCACATGTCAAAGCCCAAGGGCCACAGCTCAGAGATGAAGGGTCCAAAAGTATAAAAACTGTACTCTGAGCGCAGGGAAGGAGGATTACATAGGAAAAAAGGAATCCATATCCACACAAGTGGCTCTGTAAAATGACACCTGAAAAAACCTGGCCACAACTTTGAGGAAGGAAAGCTGGTTTAGGATTTAGAGGTGATGCGGGTGAAAAGTGTAAATGCAAAGAAAGTAATAAATGCCCACACTGGTGATGAGTTGTGGAACACATTAGTGTATAAGGGTTAAAACAGAAGTGCAGCCCGAAGTCTGCTGGCTGAAGTCTCAGGAGGGGCATCAACATTTGACTGAAGTTGTGCCACTAAAAATTCCAAGAGTTGACAAAAAATTTAAATAAAGTCCTTTATTCATTTTGAATAAAGGACTTGCAATAAACTTGCAATAATTGTAACACCCCAATTGCTTGTAGCTGTTCCCTTTTCTGCTCAGTTTCTGCCGTGTTTATTGTTTTATATAACAGGCTGTGCCTTCCTTTGGTTCTATTGACTTCTTTCCTGTTAATGTAAAATGCTCACATTTTTGAGTCCATATTGAGTTTCCACATCAGTTGGTAAATGATTGACAGATTGACCTTTAAATGGTCTGGAATGGAGTAAATGTAAACTGACTGCTGTTATGTCCTCACCAGACTGTCATGCCAGGGGACTTTATTATTGTTATTATTCCATCCATCCACCCATTACCCATAATCGCTTTATCCTGGTCAGGGTCACACCAGTTCAGTGCCTATTCTGGAAACACTGGGTCTCCAGCTATGAAACTACATCCTGAATGGGACACCAAGTCATAGCAGGGTGGCCATACACACCATAGTGTATCAGCAACCCCAAAGTGATATCCAAGGGGGGACCAAAAGATGCCGAATGTATGCGTGTAAGGGGACCGGGAGGCTGGCAGACTATAAAAACTATACAAATAGAGCCCCAAAGTTTAAAGCAGCAGCAAAACCAGTTTATTATCATCCCTGTGCCCTTATTTTTAATTGCAGGCGAGGACTAGGACTTGCCTGTCAGATACACCAAAGAGAAGACAGCCCTTTCCTGTTCACAATATTTTCTGGAGAAGCATCACAGAAATCCATCCAATATGATTAATCGCTTTATCCTGGTCAGGCTTGCGGCCGTCCAGAGAATACGTTTCATGAAGATGTTTTTAATTGTTTGAAAACTGCAGTAGTTGTCAGCTGTAAATGGATGTGACTGTGATGGACTGGTGTTCCACCCAGTGTATTCCCTACATCACTCCCTGTGCCTCTGCAAGAGGCTCTGGACCACTGGCACACCATACTGGATGCGAGGTTATTGATTCAGTTGTGCTTGAAAGTCTTCCAATTTCTTTATAGATGGTTTTGTTACCGTTTCCAGCCTGGTGAGCAATTCTGTAGTGAAGATCAGACTTTGACAGCAAAGCCCCAGGTTTCTACTGTTTAAATAGGCAGAGACACCCCCACTTACACTGGATTGCCTGATAATCCTAGAGGTTCCCATACTTTTGCCACACATGGATATTGTATGTAACACTATTTTCCTCAATAAATAAATGAACAGGAATATTTTTTTTTTATCTCATTTGTTTAATCGGGTAGTTTTAGGAAAATCTGGTCACGTTTTAGATCACATTCATGCAGAAATACATAAAATTCTAAAGGGTTCACAAACTTTCAAGCGCCACTGTAATGGATGTACTGTTTTATACTAAGCAAATGAATTGTGAATGACCTCAGAGGATAAAAGTCATGCTGTGTATCATAGCTGAAGTAATTTTTTTAAACAAAATACCTACTTCGTAGCCAAAATGATACTGTGCTTGGGGCCTGCAGCTGAACCATCTAGCAATGCACCGCAGAAGCTCCATGGGTGCTTCCCTTGAGCCAACCCTGCCCCTAAGTCACAAACCCACACACAGCCAGCAAAGTGGGTTACAGGGCCACCATCTGCCCCTGCGTGATTAGTGGGGAAGGAGGAAGACGTCCACTGGCTGTGAGATTAAGTATGAAATATAGGGCAGGAAAGGGTCAGCCTCCCTGCTCTCATGAGGACAGGGGCCTGGCGGTGACCCTGTGCCCTGCGGCGGGGGAGAGGTAGGAGAGAGCAAACCTGACATGCGTCAACCAGCAAAACACACAACATTTGTTTTTACAGTCAGTGGGAGTAGAACTGGACACCGAAGAACGGAGTGCAACACTGAATCTCACATTGTGTCTCGCAATGTGATATTTTCACCGAGAATCAGCAAAATCATCGCCTGAAAAAATACCGCATTCTCTGACAGTGAAGTTTGCGCTGCCTGCGTGTCTGCCATTTAGTGTAAGAACGATTCCAACATCCCTCTAGCAATTGCCAGCCCCGTTTTGGCTAAAATCTTCTCTTCAGGAGACCACAGATACAAATCCAGTCTTTACGGGTTGCAAAAAACCGATGAGACAAAAAGCTGCCCTACAGCCCTGACTGAAATGGTACAAATAAAAATGAATTTTAATTGCTCAGCTAAGGGTCAAACTTGAGTTTTACGTTTTGGGGACAAATTAAAGCCTGGAAATAAAGAATTCATGTGGGTAAAAGTCTACATTATGTCTTGTTTATTATGGAGATGTTTCTGCAATGCCACTGCTGGCTGTAAACACATCTAAAACAGCTGAAAACTATAAAAACTAAGAAAAGATTTGAGGTTGGCAATCTCATGTAGAGAATAGAAACATAGACCAATAAAAGCCAAGATTAAAAACAAAAGAGAAGATGTGTTAAAGTGCTCCAAAATAGCAGACATTTCAAGTTAAAGAGCCATAACCATAAAATATTAAGACAACTTACTGCAAGGATATGCCAGTCAATAGAAAAATAATTTTACAGTTTTTGTACACTGGTGGTTGCCTATACAATGTTAGTTTATTGTTTTTCTGGATGAAAAATCCATCTGTCCTTTTTATTTTAACAAATAGCTCCATGGCGTACCAGCAGATACCTCACAGCTTTTGAGCTGCTTGCTTTGGTGTAGGTTTGGGTCATCCCTGGGGTGTGAGCAGTTTAAATGTCCTCCCTACCCTCAACTTCCATAACCTCCTTTACCAAGGACAGCAGGAGATTAGTTGCTGGGAGTCAAATACCACCCCACAACACTTGTCCTGATCCTGAAAGAATATTTCATTTTCCACAGAGCCAGTTTATGGGTTCAGACACAATTCTGCAAAATAAATAAATATATCAAAAGATGGAGTCTGTGGGTATCCTGCCAGTTGATAGCTGGAGCACCCCATTGAATGATGTAGGATATTGTAACAGCCCATCTGTATCTGAACGGGGAGAGTTATGAAAAATTAGAACATCTTACCAGCAAAACATTTATAACCACAGTTTATCATCACAGAAAATGCACAGTTACACTTATAAAGCTTACAAAGACCCAATGCAGTAAAACAGCACACAACAGCCCTCCATTAAAGCACAGAGCCACAGGGCCTGGAAATGGTAACACAGCTACCCTTACTGGTTAATACCCTAGCACTAACTGGTATGTGCTTAAAATAATCTAGGACACACAACAAGTAAACACAAAAGTGATGCTAAATAAAGACAAAGATCATAAAAGCGTGCAAGAAGTTGAACTTGAGCAGCAGTGCATCATGGGATGGAAACAGCTCCCCTTTGCTGCTGCCATATTGTTGTTGTGCCATGAGCGGGCAACTTCTGATGGGCGCACTTTTTAAAAATGCTAAATTTATTCATTAGTTTAAACAAGGAAGAACAGAGATTTGCAGGTAGCTGTTCACAAATAAGTCAAATATTTCCTTACGTGATCCGGTATATTTGAATTAAATTAGTGCAGCGGTCACGGACCCAGGTGCACTTAGACGTTTATATGCTCACAGCAACACGGGAAGAGACATGATGGACACGAAGGTAGTATACCAGGAGGTGGACAGTAGTGGTCCGCTGAGAGATTCAAAGATTCAAAGATTCAAAGAGATCGACAGACTTCCACTGTTCAGCTGCCAGTGTTACCAAAGGCTGGTCAACGTTTCACTCGAGCTGTCAGAGAATTTCCTTATTTCATCCCTCAACTTTGTTTTTTGTCATTTCCAGTGATAGCCTTATAGTTGGAGGTGAAGTGATGCCTTTGTGTGGTTGCCCTGGCAACCTCTAGAGAGTCTCTGCTGTGACCATGACAACAGCTGAAGTACAGTAGCCTTTTGGAGTGGATTTAAGCACTCTATTTACGTTTGACGAAAGGTAAAAGGCTCCTTCTTGCTAGTGTTTATCATCCAAAAGAAGGGAAATGCTGCTAAATATAACCAAACAAATATGACACTGCTGTTTCACTGAACAAGGCAAAACTTCTTGGTCCAGGTTATTGCATAAAGTAAATGAAAATGTCCTTACATATGTTTCCTTTCTACAACACTAGAAACAATTTAAAATGACCATTTGCATCCATATTTATGAGTGTATCAATGTGGGAAAAGCATCAGTGTGCACTGAGGAAATGGGGATTATATGTAAACACATAAAATATATGGATATGGATATGGGATCATGGATACCCATGGTTATGTTTCACCACTTGTCTGGAAAAGTAATCAGCACAAAAACCTTGAAGAAAAATTCTCAGAATCCTTTTGTCTTTATTAAATTTTATAACCATTTTAACATAGCTAAGTAACGTTATTGCATATGATAAGGAGGCATAACACTCTGAACGGATAAGTTAATGTTTCAGGCTTATGTACCTTTGACTTTTGCACATTCAGAGGATATCATCTTGTAACACTGTGATATGTTTATTTCAAGCCAATGGCAAACAAGTCAGCATCGCGTGAGGAGTGAATATGGCAGAGTTTGGCATTACGTGAGAAACCACCTCTTTCATTTCACTGAATTTTAAGTGACAGTCTGTACCTCCTGCAGGAGGTCTAAAATCCTAATCCCCGAGTGCAGTGATGGAAAAATCTTTTGGTTCAATGAGTGTTAACCCTTGACGGACAGCCTCGATAAAAATAAACAGTAAAGTAACACTGTCAGAGGGGGTCATCATTGTTTTGCTCTTTTTAAGTGGAAATAAATCCATCATCTAAAATTAAAATCAGTGTTGCATGGAGAACAGATTGCATTAAATGAACATCCTAATAGTCAAGGAACTTAGGAATGGACCTAAATGTATTGACATCCATCTATCCATCCATCCATTCACATTATTATCAACTACTTCATCATGAGGACAGTCATGGCAGTCCAGAGCCTCATAGTTGTGTGTGTATGTGTGCGTGTGTGTGTTTGTGCTTGTATCAGGTTCAGATGAAGGTTTTAGTTTGACTTTCCTGACTGCCACACCAGTGCTGTTTCTAAGGAAGCACCGGCTGACCTGAGACATGGTATTCGAGTGACCGCATGACCACCATACAGACAAAGTTTTATCCAAATTGCATATTATTCTACCAGACAAATAAACAGATCAGAATGAGGGAATAACAAAACTAAAGTCAGTATCAGTATCAGTTCAGCAATACTGATATGAAAGTGTAATGCTGAGTTTCCAAGGTTTCAGCAAAACTGAGCTCTGACTGATGGTACAAGACCTATTTAATATACTTAGCAAAGAGGGATTACTGAAAAGTGTTGACACCAACTGTGTTGCTCGTGCCCCCTGTGTGCTGCAGCTCCACAGCAGTAGATGACCAGAGTTCAATACCCTGTGACTGCACACCAGAATCATAAATCTGGTTTCTATTCAGTCCCTGAGATGCCAGGCCTAATAGTATAGCCTCTGATTTGTGATAACAGCCAAAATGATGTTTCTTTAGCTGTTTGACAAAGATGTTTGGACAATGAGATGGGCAAAAGAGGGAAATTTGCATGTGATGAAGAGGTAAAACAGTGCTCTTCAAGCTCCCTTGAGGAAGATGTCAGAAAATTTTCTGCTGGACGTCTTGGAGACATTTTTGCAGCACTGCCCAAGTGAAGGTGTCCAACCCCCCAGGCATCTTTATGTAAAGAATGACACGTCAAGTTATAGTTTTAGTTAATGAACATTTCAGTTAAACCTCATAATTTATTTGCAATGCTGAGCATTCGGAAAAATCAGCAAAAACCAAAAATTGTCATGTACTTTTAGGGGGGGGCTGTCAGGTCAGGTGGTACTCTCTTCTAGTGGTGGAATGAAATGCTGCAAAACATCAGAAATGGAAAAGTCGGAACATGTAGAAGTAGATGTAAACATTGCCAAACAACATTTAAATAATATCTGAATACAAAATAAAATACATTTGAAAATCACTACCATTCTATAGCAACTCTGTTAGACCTGGATGTGTTGACACTCCAGCTGGGACTTTCTTCGACCTTGCACCTGTTTTTGTGCATCTTCTACTTCGGTAGGCTGAGCATTTTCATTATCCAGCCCCATGTTACCTAACATATTCAGCAAGGGAAGACCAAAGAGGACAGACACAGGGGCCCTGTACCGATGTATGGAGAAACACCTCAACGGTTCCCCTTTCACTGTGTTTCACGAGCGTGAATGTGTGACTTCCATCTCAACTTTGATTACCCTGAAGGAAGGCAACGTGAAACGTGATGAAAGTGCACTGTTCTCCAGGGTAAACCTCCACATCTGAGGACTGCACTCGACAGGCTGCTCTGGATCCACCTCCGCCCGCAGCTCCCAGCGTTGCCGGGCGGAGATTGAGTTTCCGTCTCTCCGATTCATCATCCTCCACGTTCAAAAAAATCATCTGTCATGCAACTGGAGACTGACGACCTGTTAGGGTTGGATTTTCTTTTTTGACGCTGAAATCAAGATGCCTTGAAGTCTGCCGGCATGCTGTGTTTTCTGCGAGGGGGGGAGGGTTAGTTCTGCAAAGGGGAGTTGAAGGATCGCCGACAACAAACTGCAACAAAAGATAAAAAAGGCCCTTCCCAGCATTGCCAGGATTTTTGAATAAAAGGGAGGAAAGTGTTCAAAGATGTGCACACATGGTACCTCTAGCATCAGCATACACACTCCAGAGCCAGGAAGTGAATGGTTTTCACCAACATACGTTTAAGTCCACCTTGTTTGGGTAGATGGAGATGTGAGTATGGAAGGTATGCCATTAACAGTCCGTGACCTCTGGAGAGTAACGTCTAGTTGAGTTGACCCTCAGATGACGTGTTGGAGAGGCGTTGGTTGCAAGGCTGTGAAAACTTGAAGAAGAGCAGACAAACAGAGCAAAGAGCAGGGACTGTCAGAAGGTATCAGGTTGAGTGAGAAATGACTACTGTACATGGAGACTAATATGGAGCCTCCCGATTTCAGGCCTTATCTCAGTGTGACCTCAGTAGGAAAAGGCAGCCAGCAAAGAATGGAGCAGAAGCTACAGCTGCTTTGTCCTCTTTCCTCCCCACTTCTTTTGTTCAGACGCAGATCTCCTCTTCCGAGCAGCTCACTAAACAGATGGCGTTAAAGCTGTGTTGTTGCTGAGGTGTTTTAGTTGTGAAAATGTACAGTGCCTACAACAAGGTGGCTTCATGTAGCTCCGTGATGACACCAACACTCTATATCAGGAGTTTGGAAATTCATGGGAACTTTCCACTTTGCCCGTTTGGGTGGTAGGGTGGAAGAGAGGCAGTCAGGCTGAGTTGTAAGTCTGGATATTGTCACACTGGTTCACCAGAGTCCCCTGGCATCACAACTCCACAACCCTCCTCCTCTGCCGAATTCCATCAGCTACTTGTCAGTGCAGAGAAAGGTAACTAGCTGAATTTATTTACTATAGTTTAGTTTCATGCAGCTTTAAAAGAACAAAAATGTCTAAGTAAATTTATAGCTTATGTATTATTTGTTCTACCTCTATGTGATACTTATATAGAACTTACTGACAAAATAAATCAAGGCATGCTATTATAATTGTGCTTGTAGTGATTGGGTAATAATAATAAAGTGAGCATTTTTTGCACGACATAACCCATAAATAAAACGCGAGACATCTGTATTATTAAGCTTTATTGATTCTGATGTAATGGTTGGATTTACAAACCAGTTGAGCTGCACACAAACTTCTAGTCACAGTTGGGCACCCAGTGTATTAGGGTTCTTCAGAGAGCCACAGAATGGTTTCCTCCATGGTGTTTCTACAACAGTGTCTCTCCTTTAGCAAACACCCAAAAAGCTCTATTTTATTAACAGCTACCCAGACTGAAAATGAAAACTGGACTGGTTGATTTTTGCCCAGTTAGTAGTTCGGTACTATTTTGGGTGTTCCTCCACAGTACAACTGCACCATGTCTTGAAGAACTTGGACATCCTCTTGTCTTTCTGGTCCTGTGGTCAGGGTGAGGGGATATTAGTCCTATTATTATCATATTACAATATTAGAATATTGCCATAATTTTGCTTTTTTCCTCAGTTTAGTCATAACTTCATGGCCTCCCCGCTAGGCCAGTCCCTGTGTTTGTCTGCTGCCCTTATCATTTACCTATGCATGAAAATGTGTCTGCCTTTCAGTGACATGTGATGGCGCCGCCGTTCTGAAAAGGCCCCGAAACCCAGCGACTGTGGACTGATTCAGGCACCAGCGCAGTACTAAGCACACCAAGGACGGCAGCTGTGATGTGATTAATGGAGGAGAAAGTGCCCGGACAGAAAGAGGATACAAGCGAACCCGTGCACACTTTGGCTCGACCCCATGACCAGGCGGGGCAGGACGAGAATGCAACCTTTGACCTCGGGCTGTTTTTTTCTTTTATTCACTTCATGTTGCAGTTTCCGTAAAGCCTGTAATTGTCTGCCTGCCAGCTAAGACCTCACTCCGCCGAGGCCAAAGGTGCTTTTGGTAATTTAAAAAATATCTTTGTTGTGGCATAAAATTCAACATGATGACAATATCCTAACATCTTGCATTTTGTATTGCAGGCTGTGACTGAGTTTTGAACTTGATACAAGCAGCTGCAGGAAGCCACTGAAGATACAAAAGAAGCAGGGATGCACGGGAGCCCATTATTCTCCTTTATTTTAAAGCTTAAAACTTTAAATGGTCCATATTAAAAAAAAAAAAACTAACAAGATGAAACTTGTGCAGTTATTGTAATCCTTGTTAATGCTCATGACCCTTCTCTGCTTGCTATTCCTAAAGTATTATTAACAATAAATCAGTCATTCGTGATGATACTGCCTTTCAAGAGAGTTCTCTGCGATTTATCACTGTAAATTTTAAAGGGATGCTACGGCTGCCTTTTTCTCCTTTTTACTTCGATATCTTTTTTCCAGTTTGTATATTTTACTTTACAGGTCATTGTTCAAAACAGACTTGTGAGATTTACAACCACTTGCAAGCTAACTCACAGCTACGACATAACAGATGCAGGAAAGAGGCCAGGCCATACCTGGGGGCTGCATGTCCTGGTGATACGTGATGTCACCAAAGATTTTGAAAAAGTATTTTGAACTGAAGTTTCAGTTTTTTTCATTGTCTGTTGAAAAACTTGCTATGCAAATTTTTAGGCACAGTCAGTCTGAATTCTCATAAAAGCGTTTTATGAGCTGGTTATACTGTTTTTTATGAAGGAAGCCTGTAATAGTGTGTATACATGTAGTTCTCATGCTGATGCAGACAGACTGAAAGCAAGAGCCACAAAGTCACATTCATCACTCACTGCATCCGAGTTAATGGGCCCTTTTAAAAGGCGGAAGACAGACCGAGATTGAGGAGGTCAACTCTTCATTGGGAGAAACATTCACTGAGGGACACTGTGCTTCATTGTTCCTGAATCTGTGGAATTAAGAGCTGGGCTCCTTCTCACAGAACCAAATTCTTCCACAGAATGTCATTCTCAGCAACAGTTTGACCTCAACGAACCATTTGGATATTTGGATTGGGATTTTGTGATTTGTGCTAATTGAGACCTAGCTATCCATCGTCTATCTTCCGAGTTTGGCTGACACAGCGTTAAGCTCTTTCCATCAATCCCAAAGCCTTCTTTGTTTGTGCAGGAAGATCCAGAGCCCAGAAAAGGTGAATCTCAGCAGAACATGGGTTCCATAGGATCCCAAGAGTTAGGCCTTATGCTTCTGGTGTTATACTGAGACCAAATGAATGCCTGTGGTAAAGAGTAAATAATTCTAATGGCAGCTCAACAATGATACTATGAATGTTAGTGACTGCTCAGTAATTATTATTCACACCACTCCAGGAAAATCTGTAGAAGAGACAAACTTTTTATTTCTTCATCTTTATTGAATATTAGAAGATTTGAATCTTATTGCCTAATGTCTCTGCTACAAGGTTAACTATTACTGTACCTCCTGCTTGGGCTTCCATCGCTGGACTTTGGAAGATGTGTTCTGAGCTTGATGTCTGCAGCGGGGTTATGGCCAATGGTTTGATTTTGTTCTACTTGTTACACTCAGGAGTTCCTTGTATAAATGGTGTTGGGCTAAACCCCCTTTATAGAATCTTGGCACATCTTTCCATCTTTTGTTCATTCAAGCAGACAGACAGAAAGTGTTGTAGGATTTCTGGCACCAAACGGTTAAGGTGGAGAAGTAAGCAGGGTGTAGCCTGGGAACGAAGAGCATAAATAGCTTTTTTGAACGTTGTGGTTTTACTACCAAAGAACTGACCTGTCATAGTGTCCTAAAGTACTTCATATGATTTACAGTAAAATATTATCCATACCAATGGGAAAAACTGTGCAGCCAGTCTGGGTAAAAGCTGCAGCTGTCAAATAATGACAGAGCTGTTGTGTCTTGTCCACATTTTATCCTTCCTTCAACTTTCTGCCCATATTCTTTAGTTATAATGGACACACTAGACGAACATCCAAAGTTTAAGATGCTGCTAAAATGCCACTGTGACATAGGAAAATGTTATAGCCTTCTGACAACTGGCTCATGGGACAAGAGGACACAGATTTAGGAATTATGCTTAACTTTGTATTTATTTCACAAAAGTGCATTCACTTTTCTTGAAGTGGAGTAAAGTTGAAAGAGAGAGGGGGAACAATGGAAGCTACATCACTTGCCAGCCTTAATTCTGAACACTGCTATCTCCCAGACCAGCCCAGCCCAGCTCAGACTAGCCCCTCCCTCTGTAATCCATAATTTTGCATGTTATGACAGTTCTGAATTCTTTATATAAATATTCCCTGGACTGACACTTTTTATTAGCTATAATAATGATTTAATTCAATGTTAAACATAAGCAATACTGTTTACTTTATCATATTGCGCTCACATTTCCATTTCTCCTTTACTCAAACTATGTCTATATTTCTAAGGACCTCTCACTGTAATCGTGCTTATTACTTTTTTGTAGAATCGAATTTTTGGCTGGAATAAATGCAGAAATGCACTGTATGGGTTCCCAGGCACAGGGAAGCTGGGACAGAGATCAATACGTCTGCGCTGTATAGCGACAGGGGAAACCACTGTATGTGTTACTTGGCAGCATATTATACATAGGTGGGCAGACATAGATAGATAGATAGATAGATAGATAGATAGATAGATAGATAGATAGATAGATAGACAGACAGACAGACAGACAGATAGATAGATAGTCTTTCTTGAGACTGTCTCTTTCTGAACCTAATTAGCAGTAAGAATGGATTGAGTACATTCCAGAATGTATTGCCTGGGGTCACCTAAACCACATTCCACAAAAGCACACATCCACACACACACACACACATCCACACACACACACACACTGGTGCACGCAAACAAAGAAATAGAATTTGCTTGTCAAGTAAAAATCGCCTCTTATATTTGGCATCATTTATGTAGTTTGCAGCGCCAGGGACAGATGAGGTTGACACCCTTCGCTCTGAAGCACATCGATCAAAAATCGTATCTAACGCCACCCCCACCACAATGTTTGCCGACCCTGCCCTGTGGTGACCCTGGAACCCCTGACCTGTTGGTCCCCTGACAGGAGCCCTCTGAGGCCTCCCTGGAGAGCTGTGAGATAGCAGCCAGCTGACATCACTTGGGCCTGTTTACTTTAGCCGGTGGGGAACAGGGAAATAAGACCAGAGTAACAAGTCAAACAATCATTTGATCCCTTCAGCTATTGGCCATTTCCCACATAAGCGTCTGATTTATTATGTTTTGCCTTCTGATGGCTGTGTTAAGGCCCTCCCTAAAATCCCAAAGCTGTCTGCTACTTCACCTAAACTGGTCTCCAATTTCAGTACTTAGAATCGCAACCAATTCTAATTCAGTTCTCCAGCTGCAGAAGTTGCAGCAAAGGTCTGTGAACTGCACATGATATAGACACTGCTTTGTGCTCCAAATGCATGCAAACACGGTATAATAAAAATTTATGTTGCGCAAGTTAAATGCAAAGTCTATTGATCAGCGCTGAGCTCCAAAGTGTTTCACCTTTCAAACCCCGATCTTGTGACATGGTGGTCACAGCCCTTTGGCACTGAGCTCTGGTATTTCATGATGAATTACTAGATGCCACAGTGGGTCATTTCACAAAATATCACCGAGTTTGTTTGACACGTTGACAATTTACAGCTGCAGAGATGTTTGAATGGGGGTCTCGGTTGGCAGCAGCCAGTATCTCAGACTGAAGCTTCACAAATGTGTCTGTGATGTGCTGGTTCAACCCCAAAACTTCAAAATACAGGACAACAATATTAATAGTCATTAGAAATTAGCATTACTCATTATAATTAGAAATATTAACCAATATGTATGCCCATATTGGAAGAATTCAAATCTCGGATCAGACTTCTCCAAAAGCACAATGTTAACTTGAACAGAAAGCTTTTTTCCATGAAAAGTTTCCACTGCACATAAAGAAAGTTATCAAATAACCTTATCGTCTTCCATCACTGTTTATGACACACGCTGCTGTAAGCTGCATACTTGTGATTTCGTTGCCAGATGGGATGGTGACCATGTTCTGCAGCCCATGCTTTTTCCCTGCCCCCACCACTACCTGCCCCAGGCCTTTGTCTTGGCCTCCCAGCCTTGTGCCCCAGCTGTGGCCTGCTGTCCTCCCTGCTTTATCTGGTACCAGGCTGCTTGGTGATGTACTGTGACCGCATCCATAGGGCAACTCCTCCTGTGCCCCCTGCCCTTCTTCAGCCTTATCAGAGAAGCCTTTCTTTGTCCCAGGCCACGTGCTGACAGCCACCCCCAGTCAGGAGAGGAAGCACTGCTTCTGTCCCTCCTCCTCCTCCTACTTGCTGTCCATCTCGCCATCTCTGTGTTTCTACTTGTATGACATGTGTGTTTTTGTGAAACAAAAATCCAATTTTTTGTTTGACATACCATACATAAGTCTGTTTATTTGATGTTTAGAATAAAGTTTAAAAACCTAATTAGGTACCTATACATACTCTAAATAAAGGAAAAGAAACTCACTGCTCTGTGTAACAGCTTTTTTGTTTGTTCAAAAAAAAAACCCTGAAAAGTTGAACATCTAAACTCAGTTTTACGTAACTTGTGTGGAAGAACAGGGCACAGAAACTTTTAAAATGGGTGAATAGACTGAGCCAAATGTAGTTGTATTTAAAGCCGTCACCATGGGTCCTGAAGCCTCAACTGTGCAGGTCCACCAAAGTTTCAATGTACTGTTGCTGAGGAGTTCCTCGGCTCTCCTTTCCTCCTTCCACCTTCTTGTTCTCACACGTTGCTGGTTCACAGAGCCTTTATCCGTCACCACTTCAAATAGGCGTTCTGCCTGCTTACTTGTTGACTGAAAGGAGGGTTAGGCTGGCGATGATCACCCTCTCCATCTCTTTGACTATCAGGGGTTTCTGCATTCATAAAAAAGTGCTGGGGAAAAAAGAAAAAAACAGAAAAAAAAACTTTTCTGGTATTTTTTTCTTTTTTAAAGTCATCATCAAAATTATTTTTGTTGGCTTTCAAAAAGTCCTGTCAGTTTAACCTGTATATGCAAAAGAAGCTGTGATTTCAATTTTTTAGATGAAATTGTTTCATCTACTGGTCTCTTTGTGCTTCCTGTGGACTTTCTATGAAACATACCAGACATCCCAAAGGCAATGGACAGAAAAGAACGAAAGATGTATTTATACTGATTTACTGTTGATATCAGCAGGTTATCCAAACCTAACATTTTATTTGCTTTAGCTCATTACTTTTTTCAAAGTAACTTGAAATGTCTGGGCACGTATCCCAATTTACCTATTTAGACAGCAGGGTAATTTTTACTGTATTATGTAAGGAAGCAACTTGATCAAACACCTTGGTCAAGGCTACTGCAGCAGGAGTAGGGATTTCCAACTTTGGTGCTTAGACTGCAAAGCAGGAGCTTTAATTTCTATACCACCTGTGACCACAAAAAACAGATTTGGTTCTATCGTCCTCATCATCAGCATTATCATCTATGTTTTTCTACTTACTTACACTGTTTTTTACCTTTCTGGCACCCGTTTTATTTCCTCTGCCCCCTCCTCAAACTGCCTTTGCCTCTCGTCTCCTCTTGTAAAGCTCTTCGTATCTTCCTTCTACTTCCCTGTACTGCTTTCCAAGGCTTCCAAAGTGCTCTGCAAATGATTTCAGTCATTTAAAGTGACAGGTTTTGTGGCGATTTAGTGACAGCTTCTTCAAATAAACTCTTTTCTACTTCTCTACACTAAGAAAAATACTGGAAAATGTATACCATCCCCAAGCTCCTCAGAACCTGGCAGCACTTTTGCAGAACAGCTGCCATAAGTAAAGTGTTTAAAGTCGCCTTCTTGAAAACAGTTAGGTGTCAGATTACCGCTGAATATATGGTGACAAATGGTGACAAAGCAAAGACAACGCTGTCCTACTTCACCAGACTTTCAATGCACGTGGACGGTGTGATGACTATGGGGTGGGCGGGGCCTCCCACCGACTCTCACGTTGTCCTCCTTTCTCAGCCATTCTGCATGCTTTTCAAAGGGGATTGTGGGACGGGACACTGGATTAGACGGCCTCTAATACCCTTATCCATTAGGACATTTTCATCAGGAATGGGGACTTCTGTCGGCTAGGAAAAGCAATCAAACCCTTATATATCAGTCTTGGATTATACGGCTAGAGGGTGTTTTTGCTGCCTGTCCCCTTTTCAAACAGTTGCAAACAGGGTGGAGAGGAAGGGTAGGAGGATGCAGTGAATGACTGAAAAAATGACAAGAGTGAAATTACTTATTATTACCCACAGAAGGTTTTATGATCATCACTATAATTTTAAATAGTGCATGCCAGTAGAGTGGGCAACACCAGTGCACCACCCGCCCGCTTGACTATCAGCTTGAATCCAGGTTTGTTTGTGAGGGGTGTGGCTGTAGATATATAATAAAGATAGAGAGACCTACAAGAGTTAAGCATTTTTTAAAACTCAAACAAAACAAACAAAACAAAGGGCACTTTAAATAAGTATGCGGGTGAGAGAGAGGATTTTGTGACTCCAGCAGACAAGGTGCGATGACAGTACAGCAATTTCAACACGTAAAGGGGTTTGAATTCCCTGAATGCATTTTTTCCTGATTCTCAAAAACAGGCTCAGAAACTCCACAAAAACACATTTTTCTCTTAAATTCCTCTCATAAAAGTCTATTTGCTGGCATGCATTGTCTGTGCAGTACGGAGAGACTTGAATCAGCCGCTCTGAGCTCCAGCTGGGGCAAAGAAGGGGAAGTCAGCCTGACCTCTTTTAACAGAAATAAAATGTTAATAGGCTATTTAACATTACTAACATTACCGCTGCCAGGCATCTCAAAGTATATCCTGCCATCATGGGACTTCATTCTTCTCCACAGCTCATAAAAGATACCGCAGGAAAAAACTATGAAGAACCATAAATAATTATAAAAAATAGTTTTCAGAATACTTTGTTTCCTTCTCTATATATAAAATCAAATAAATAGTTAAGTAGGAATCAGTAAAATTCTCAAAAAATCCTTACTCTATTGAGAAGGTCTACAAGTTTTGCATGTTTTATCTTTACGATTATCAAGAATACAATAAAACTACTTTAACAACAACAATAACAATAATTTGATACAACTGACACAACAAAGGTGTCAACAAATTTGACAAAGTTCTTGGTATGTAAGAGGCTAGTAGATACACCGAATAAAAGAAGTCCTTAAATTTCCACCTAGTTAAGTTGAAATTTGTAAGTGTCTGGATAGTGGAATTGGTGGTAATGATCAATGTGTTTGACAAATCTTGTTAATGCATATAGAAAATGTTTTTAGTATTTAACATTTTTATTTTTTGCATATTTATTTTAATCTCTATTAATGCCATCAAAAGTCCTGTTGTCTGAAGCTACATTTTTAGAAGACATAATTTAGTGACTGTCAAGAAGGGAGGAAAAATTGAGGCTGGGCATGCGAACCAGACAGTGGAGTGTGTGTCTTCTTTCAGATGCAATATGAAACGTCTACGGTAAACTCATTTTTGTCAGTGGCCTTGGCATACTGTTCATGTTCTGGATGTCCATCAGATGTAATAACCTTTGCTGCCAAACAACATGTTTGCAAACTTATCCCAAGAAATCATCTGAGCAGAAAATAAAACTCATCTCATGTAAGAACTGAGCTGATTCCACCATCTTCAAGACTGAAAGATGACATGAAAAAAATCACAAGTCATCAAAGTTAAGCCATGCGTGCACTTTGAGACATGAACACACTCATGCTGCAAAGCTACATATTTAAAACCTTCATTTTTGTCTGTGCTGACTCTGTTTAAACTTCAGCAGTGCAACCACAGTTTGGTTTTGAAAATGATTTCACAAACTTATCCAAAAACAGCAGGTGAGCATGAATAACACAAATGCTATGTCCTGTTTGCATTTGGAGTCATTTCGGCTAAAATGTGAAAAGTTATGATGGATGGACACAGGATGTAGTCTATTTTTTTGTTTTAACCCCATTATCAAGCTTATTATCTGGATATTCATTTGTCTGAACAAAGAATTACTACTTGGGATCTCAGCACCCAAACACCACCATTCGCGATCCAGACTTTTTAATCTGTTTGCCTCTCATATCTCTTTAAACTGTTTCAAATTGTGCGCAGAAACAGGTGCTGTTTGGGAACAGCACTGAGGATGATGGGAAAAGATGGCATTTTAACCATTCGGTTCGCATCAGCATTCAGTGCCGTTTCTTATTTCTCTTTGTTTGCATTTCTTTGCGATGTTTGATTTAGTTTGCATTTTTGTTGCTTAACTGGGTCCCAGAGAAGTTTAGACAAATAATATAGAAAAAAAAAAAAAAACTTGAAGTGAAAGAAACAAAAAATATGTATATTCCTGTGGGTTTATCAAGGTCAGCAGCAAATATGATATTTTGCGAATTGAAGGAGGGTCTGGATACCACGGCCTTGGTGTACTTTGAACGGAATTTGCATTTATATAGTTCACATCCATGTTTCAAACACAAATGCTGTGTTCAGTTGTTTGCAAACACAGTGGGTGGATAATGTGAGCTAATGAAACACAAACAATCTCTTTAAACAGTTTCTGAATGTCTCCCCCACCCAACTGCTGCTCCTGTGCACTGTTTACTGAGGACATCGGCCACGGTTGGGACACCAAAGCCAGGCTCATTGGCCGGCCGTGGCGGTGTTACTGGTCAAATCCAGGGATGAACACACTTTGTCAAGGGAATGACATGAATATGTGAACTGCAGCCAGTGGGAATGATGCCGCGCTGCTTATCTCACTGTTGTCATCCTCTCAGCATCTGTCCCCAATCTGCTGCTCCATCAGCTCTCGCTCAGGACTCTGATAAAGCTGTAAATAGCGATTCACAAAAAGAGAGAAGATCAGTTGGAAGCAGGACTGTACACGTAAGAAGAGTGTTGGAGGCATCTGAGAACGCCACCACTACAGCTGTGACCAGTTCACAGGCATCAGAGGCTGGACTCATTTTTCTCTCCAGCAC
This sequence comes from Heterotis niloticus, assembly GCA_018136845.1. NCBI lineage: Eukaryota > Metazoa > Chordata > Actinopteri > Osteoglossiformes > Osteoglossidae > Heterotis > Heterotis niloticus. The sequence continues at coordinate 9,389,428 of CM030900.1, read as the reverse complement.
ACAACTGTTCTCTGTGCTAAAAATATGCTCTTGTCTTAATTCCCGCAATTCTATGTTTTGCATCCTTTGATGGACCTCCCCATGGTCTACAGAAATGTTGGTGGTGTTTTGTACTGTGGTGTCAACTGTATAGCTGAGTAGACTGCTGTTCTCAGTGAGGTCCCTATAAGTAATCTGGCTGATTTAAATGGCCGGTTTATTATAAGTACCTAAACTGTCAGTAAATATAAATGACAAGGGGGAAGAGCAGTGGTCCTGTCCTCTGCTGGTTATGAATAAAATCATTATTATGAAAAGAGGTAAGTAGAGCTGTGTTTATCTGCCTCCTTGTCAATTTTATTTGCTATTTAAATGTCACAAAGCGGGAGCTGGTCTGTACAGTATGAAATGGTGCTAGAAAGATAGAGGAGCTGTGACAAGTTCTGAAATCTTCATATACAGTAAAAAAAATCCAGTACTGTGATAAGCAATAAATAAACATCAGTTGTCTTACACTGCATGGAAAAAACAAAGCAAGCATGAAAAAAAAGATTTTAACTTTAAATCAAATAAATCACGAAAGCGTGTAACAGAAATGAGCCGTATTTAGTTCTAAACAGTTAGTCATCATGAAAGACAGCCGAGGAAGGATTCTTTAATATGCAAATTCCTAAAAGCATGAGCCAACTAACTGAATTCAAAAGAGGCCAAACAGCATCAACTGTAGGTGCATTACTCACATTGTACGCCACAGTTATTTGATGTGAGATGGAAGAAATGGAGTAGTGTCTCATTTACTCAAAGACAGTTAAGAACCCTCATAAAAGAGGACTTTCCATCCATAGGGTACTGTACTTTGTCGCACACTCTTTGCTTCCTATATAAGTTTCAATTCTGCTGTTTATGAACACTGTACAAGCATTAATCGATACTGAATAATGAACGCCACCTCAACACAGCCGTGGTTTAATGAACAACGTGATGATAATCCTAATTCCGGCTTTGCAATCTTGAAAATTTGCTGGAAATTTCTTGGAAAAAGTGAAATCTTGTAAGCTGAAAATATGATATGAGCTGTTAAAATTCCTCTAAGCTTGGGTCTTGTTACTTATAAATGCAAAAAATCTGCCACATACCTGTATTTCGTTTGTCTCAATAAAGGAAATAACTTCACTTGTACAGGTGAAGACTATTAAGTCAAAGACTTACTTCTTGAATTACAACTGTATTGCCTTGATCGTGATCTATAAATCAGTGAATTTTCATTAATTTTGTGGGACATAATACATAGGAAATCTTGTGGGTTCACCGCCCGCAAAGTAAATACTGGATGTGGGGTACAACATCAGGAAAAGGTGATGCATAAGTGGTATGGACCAAGGTGAGAAGCTTGGCAATTTGGGAGAGTCTTGCAGTGTCATTGCTGCTCCTCTGGCTCTTGAGGAGTTGGCTGAATTAGTTAGGGCATGTTTTAAAGATGTCCCTTGGTTGATTTACCTGGGGTTTATACCTCACATATCTCAATGGGAGGAGACCCCAAAGCAGACCCCAGACACATTGGAGAGGTATCATCTCTCAGTTGACTTGGTTATACCTAGAGATTTCCCAGTATGAGCCGGGGAGCTTAGGCCTGAAGACATGCTGGATGGCTTATATGACCATGGAGGTACCTTCTGTAAAGGAACAGCACCATCTTTGACCTCACACAAGACATAACATTAGTCTACTGTATTGCACCTGTTTTGTTTGCTTTCCAAAGAATGGAAGTGAAATCATTCAGCTCCAAGAGCTAATGGTGTATGGTTTGTTTGCACGAAACACTCAGATATGTTTACACAAGAACTGAAGGCCATCATTTGTGGAGTCTGCTTCTAACCTTGAATGCTATTTTCGGGAATGTGGGATGCTTGCAAAGAACTGAAGTGGCATGAGAAGAATTAGGTATATGACTGATAAACACATTTCCATATCTCAGCAAATACTACAGTCCAGTTCAATTTATTTTTATAGAGCGCGCGTCTCATCCAAGCAATATGGAGTGATGAACCAGGTTCCAGGGAAAGCTAGAGTAAATCAGTCGGAAGCTGAGGAGAGGGGAAAAAAACTACCATTTCCAGAGAAAGGGAGAAAAATTAACTTCTGGGGTTTAAATTGGAAGAAGATATGATGTTTAACATGGTTAGCACAGCAGGTGAGGTCTGATCCTGAAATAAAACCTGATGACTTACAGATTTAAAGATAAGACCTGGAGAGCTGAACAATGACCATAACTGAAGTATGCACCTTTTTGTAGTCATAACAACTCACATCCGGTCAGGCCCAAATTATTATGCCATTGAGCCAAACAGACATGACGAAAACATTTAAAGATGTGGACTCACTTGTACATTACAGTGGATGTCGGTGCCAACTCTGAGACTTGGTAAAGGGTGTGAAATAATTTCACTCATTTATGCAAAAGTTGTAAGTCAAAGATTTGTATTTTGGGGGATACCTATATTAGCTTACTCTGTAAACCAGCGAACAGCAAATAAAACAGAAACTGCTCTAGGGATACAGTAATGCAGGTAAAAATTAATTTCTGGAAATCCAAGGCCACAAAAGTAGCTTTTGCTCCAGGAAGTGGATGTGGACACTGGCTGTGTCCTCAGGTGAAGGAAATGCTAACATGATCATTTCTGTATGAGCAGATTTTTTCATCCTGCAAAATATTCATTGGCTGAATCATACATATTTAAATAGGTGAAAATCTTTGGGATATCTGTAAGTTAAACCCTCAGTGAACTCACATTCTGTCACCAAAACGTAAAATTTGCTAAGGAAATAAATAGCTTAAATAGAAACACATTTTTCTGACAGTTAACAGCAGCATTATTTCCTACGGATATAAAAGCATCCGATTTGTGCATCCGCATTGAGCTCATACGTAATCCTCAGTTCAGCGTCACACCAAAATGAGACAGATTAAAAAGTCTGAGCAAGGCCACTGGCTTTCTGAGGCTTTTGGCAGTTTAGACGGTTGAAAGATCTCCAGCATTTGTGTGTAAACTCTGAATTGTACACAGGTTTTCATTTCGTCTCAGCCTCAGATTGTTAAATATCTTCTGGTTCCAGAGTTTACTTGGGTTAAACTGGTTTTTACTGCTATATAATCTTGACATTCTTTTCTAATGTTACTTAAATTTAAAAAAAAAAAAAAACATTTCACATATGTACTATATATATTTTAAAAACCTTAAAAATGAATTTCAAAGAACGGGAAATTTTAGACCTCTGTCTAAAACAAACAAAAAAAATATGGTGGTGCTCTGCAAAAGAATGTGGTTACAATTTTCCTTTTTTTTTGCAGCTCCACAATTCCACACCAATGGCAGGCATCTCCACCCTTCGCAGCTGCAGACAAACCAGTCATCCAAATGTTCAAGATAAATATTCCTCAAGATGCCTGAAGATTAACCAAGCCAATATTGTGCCGAAGGAACTGGAAGCAACAACCAAATCCTTTGGTTGACTCATCTATGGATCAAGCTGCTATCGGTTAAGTAGAATAATAATACGACCAGTGAACATGTTGGAGGCCCTCAGGGCCTGTGGAAGTCATGTCCTGACAGACCTCATTGTAAAACGACAAAATAATATTTGAAGTTTTGTGCAAATTAAAGATTTTTGAAATTTGAAGGTGGTCATTGCTCCTTTTCTAACCGACTGCAGTTTCTTTAATGTTCTGGTTGAGGTGAGCGTATGTTATCCCATGTAGCAATCATCCAAATAGTGTGATGCACTCTGTTAGGCCTGTGCCCAGCATTATGTTCACATGTTACACCAACACATTCCACATTCCTTCTTATCTGACCACAAACTGTTATGCCACATTTTTTTCAAGGATTGTGTGATGCTTTGTTGAGAATTCCATGCGAGCCCTGAGGTCTCTTATCTTCAGTAATAGCTTTTTCTCTCACCACTGTGGCAAAGGGGCTCATTTTGTGATGTGTGGAAAATTTCCTATTGATGAAACATCTCTCCAATTCCAGGCAGTGACCTGAAACAGATTGTGGTGGCACCCTGGTCATATTCCTCTTTCCATGCTTGTTAGCTTAGAGCTCCAATTTAACTTCAGTTTCTCCATAATTGAAGTGACAGCCTTCAGAGAATTTAGGAGAATTAAATTTTTTGTACTTTCTCCCTCTTGTGCATTTAATTTATTAAAGGAGTTTTTATGATGCTCCTGGATATATCATCAGTGATGTAACTTGGAATCAGTAGGAGTTCTAGGTCTTCTGATAAAGATGCCCTCACTCAAGGAAGCCATCCAGGTTTAATCAATTATTTATTAATTATTAATTAATACCCTTTTTTCCTCCTCTGGCTGCATGTGATATCTAGTGAACTATAGATGTTATACAGCTCTAAACACCACACCATCTGATGCTGTGCTGGGCTCAGGACTCCACCTACCCAATTACAACCAACGCATTCCACTCCCTACATGTTCTCACCTTGAATCCCGGTATTATCCTTGGCCCATGTTGTTCCAAGCTTCTACTCTGGGTTCCTAGAGGGTTATGAGCTTGTTGCTCTACCTATGCAATGGAGTGATGCTGGAAATTTGTGGATGACCAAGCCCCCTCAAAGAGAAAATGTTTTCATCCTATGAAAGGACTTCACCTGTTGATACAGAAGTTCTGTAGACTAGAAGTGGCCAGAGAACTAACAGCAGGATGCAGTACCAATACACCCACGCTTTAAACTTAGCTGAACATCCTGCCTTGTTTTCTGTTGAGGGTTCTGGAAACCCTGCATCTCCTGGTAACTTGCTTTGAGTTACTACTCTGTCCCTGTTGTCCATAACTTGCCTAAGCTTTCTTCTCCAAGATGGATGGAAACAGTGTGCTTCCTATGTTAAAGTAAAACTTATCAGTTTGCTTTTCCTTGCTGAAACTGAAACCAACTTAAAAGGCTCAGTCCACATAAGCTTCTTCAGACTGAAGCTCATCCCAGCCCACACAGATGCCCTTTCAGGCCTCTGTAAGTCCACCTGGATCTTGGAACAGATAATGTAGTCACTGTTAAATCATCCATGTAGTCTCTGATAAATGGTGGCTTAACACCTGACTTGATTCAATAGGCCTCTACACTGAGCTTCTTCAGAAATCACAGCCATGACTTTAGCCAACACAGGCACGACCAGAGACATACAGACTATAATTATATTCTTATCCAGTCTATGCTGCTCAGAAACAACTCATTCTGATGTGACTCTTCAGCTCAATTCACAACAGCGATCCAAAATGAGGTCCTACATGTTAGGGACATGGTACCACCCTCATGCTGTCTCCATCAGCTGGAGTGAAACTGAGCCATAGGCAGTTAGTGACATGGTCTTTGAGATTTTACCACTGCAGTGTAAACCCCCACTTGCCCTCAGGAGCCTCTTCCACACATTGTGTCACCAGTGTGTTCCAGCTGTCTTTCTACACTGACTTGTCAGTGTATACGTTGGAGGAACACTGTTAAACATTGAGTGACGGTGTTGAAAAGTAATTTACTGTCCATATTAAGCAGAGAGATATTTTTGATCAAAACTGCTCGGTCTGGTTATAGTTCTCCATTCTTCAGGAATGATAGCTTCTCAGGCTACGTCCACTTCCAGGCAACTGCACCTCTTCTGTGTAACCCATTGAACAGAGGTTGGAATCTCCATATACCACTACCTGCAGCTAAAAACTGTGACAGAAGTCACATTTCAATGAGTAATTTAATACTTTTACTTCTTCTCCACATGTCTATCTTTCTTTCAAAGTATATTAAACTTGCTCCTTCTGGAAATTATGCAGGTTTTGCTGAAACACACAGAGAGATTCACACAGGTAGGATCAGGCTAAAATGTACATTGCAAATCATCCTGAATTATAACTCACTGTGAGCTCTTTGCTTGTTTTGCACCAGTAAAAAACATTTGTTAACACATCAAGTGGGGTGTCTTCCTGTAAGTCCCATGTGGCATTAAAACACTGATGAGTGCTGGCAGTCCCAGTGTTATGCTGGGGGTTGGGGGGTTTCTGTAATTTCAGTTCTGCAGAACTTTATTCTCCTCCAGACACAATCTGAAGTGCAAAGACTGGAAACTCAGTAAGGGAAAAGTAGGATGACATTAATCAAAGTTGCAGAGACTAAAACAGACTTGCATCCTTCAGTTGCCAGCCCTCCGGATTACGCTCATCCTTCAAGACACCCAGGGGTGCGGCTTCAGCACAAATTCACACTTACATTAAGAGCACAAGTCCCCTGAAGAAGTTTTATATCATTTTAAGACATCAAAATATAGCTGGCATCCATCTGACAACCTCACTGCAAATCAGCTTTGGAAGCAGCACTGAGACCATTTTGCAGTAATGTTTGGGAAATAAAATAGTACATTTGGTTTTGCCAGTGGTCATTTGCCTGAATTCCATGGTTTAGACCTTTAGAACAGCCCATTTCATAGTGGCTGCACTTTTTCTACGTATAATTCCATGCAGTTTAAAAGAAAGTTATGTGTATATAAGACTCCCTGAATTACTTGTCCACACTTAAAAGGGATGTTGGACATAGAATTTCAAACACTCTGGCCTGTAGGTTCAGAGAAAATTAAATGTTTTTGCAAGAAGACTTTAATGTTTTGCCCGATACCTACAAAGACATGCTGATAAAACTAGTAAACTCTGGCCAGTAAACTGTGTTTTAGATTTATATTTTTTTCTGTAAATAAGAGTAATATTAAAGAATTTGTTAAATTATGTCTTTATGGCAAGATGGGTTTCAAGAGTCTTAACCACTGCTGGTCTCTCTGAGGGAAGTTGGTTGCCTCAACTGGAAACACAAAGTGACACTTAAACAAAATTATTTTTAATTTAAAAAAAAAAAAAAAAAAAACAATAAATAAAGGAACAGAGTGTCTTGTAAATAAATAAAAAGTAAATGTGAGGTACAGCAGGCTTTGAGTCTCCACCCCATGCTGTTGCTTCAGGAAAATTCATGTTTTTGTGATAGTTAAAGGTTTCTCTCACATTCTTGACCTGAGTAAAATCCGATACGAATGTGAAAGTTGTCAACCTGGAGAAGGGGTTGGATAAAATGATCTCTGATGGTACTCATGGGTGCTGCTGTCCTAATGATCAGCATGCTTTCCTGTGTACGGTGGTCTGGATAAAACCATGTGGTGTGGAGAATATCAAGGCGAGCTCTCAAGTTCTGCTCCCATGAAGTTCACATCCAAACACACCCACACACTCACACATGCTTGACTCCCACTAAGAAAATTAACATTTTTCAACTCCTTGAAGCTCTGTTGTCAAAGTGCTAAGCAGTTAAATCACCACTAAAGAATTTCACTTCCAGAATGATCAGATTTTTAGGCTTTTTGCACTTACATTTATTTACAAGGGCCCTAGGGCAAGCGAAAGGATTTAACCTCGGGTCCGTCCATTGTAAGGTGGCAGTTCCAACTACTAAAGCACCTATTGATAGTAAAGGGAAAGACGAAACCAGTGGGATGCTCGGCAAACTTTTATGTGTTCACAATAAACACAGTCACAATATTTACTTATTAATTTATCTCTTATTCTTAACTACCAAAAAGCTAAACAAAATTAACATCATTAATAGATCAGTGTAAGCGGTGCAATGTTCTCAGAAAGTAAAGGTTGACTCTTGCACAAACTGGGTGGCAAATGTGCTTATAAGGCGCATCTATCTATCTATCTATCTATCTATCTATCTATCTATCTATCTATCTGTAAAAAAGAGGATTATCTTTTTCTGTGGTGTCCTGACTTTGGTTTTGTTCTCATACAGGGGAATGTCCATATTTTGGCATGAAAGTGTGGCTTCTTTCAAGACAACTAAATGTGGTGGAGAATAAATCATACACTGCTCTCAGTACCTTCTCACCCTGTTCCCAGCACCTGTCAGATGGCACCACCTGTACTCATGAAAGAGCACTGAGATAAGATACTTTTCCAGGTTTTCCTTGTCACATATTGTCTTCTCCAGTGGGCTGCGTGTCTCATGGAGTTTCTTGTGTGCAGCTCCTCGAATCCACTTCCTGAGTAGCAAGCAGTGGCAGCTCAACACACAGATGGTGGGACAGGGAGCAAAAAATCCTTGCTGAAGGCAATAGGGATGTGTAACACAGTTGAAGCAAAGGGAGCTGTAGGAAGCAACTTTCTTTCAAAGCATCACGAGCCAAGCGCAGCCTTCAATATTCTCTTCTCAGCACTTTCATGCTTTTGCTTACAAAGCAGAGGGTCATCTATGGGGAGCAAAAGGCAGGCAGGCACATAAACATTACATTCTACAGCTGAAAAGAGTGTGAGACCTTGTTTTAACTACAGAATGATTTCTAGTTAAATCCCTGGAAGCCACTGTTGTTGTCATACCTGACTGGGCTCACTCCAGAGAGCTGAATTATTGCAGTTAATATAATTAAGACTGTTGGCTCTGGTCATTAAAAGACTGAGCTCATAACTAAGCTCCCCAATGAAACAGATGACAGCCATTGCCAAGCAGATCAGCTGAATGTGGAGAATTGATCTGAGACCTCTACTACCTCTACTACAGTGTGAGTGATGTATGATGAGGTGACAGCGCTTTGTGGTTTCAGACACTACACACAGAAGTAAAGCCTGATACTATTATTATTATTATTATTATTATTATTATTATTATTATTATTATTGTTGTTGTTGTTACTGCTAATTTCACACCTCATATAATAATAATAATAATAATAATAATAATAATAATAATAATAATAATAATAATAATAATTGTATTATAATAATACAATTGTATTATAATAATTGTATTATAATAATACAACAATAATAATAATAATATTATTGTTGGAAAAACCTAAAGCCATCCTTACTATCTTCTGTTGGCACATCTTGTAAGGCTTTCACGTGCCGTTTCACTTGGCTTCCTAGCTCAACTTGTGAAAAAATAAATTCTAAAAAGGGTGGCACTCAAAACCTGTGGACCAACCGCAATTACTGTAACCAACTCAATGAAATAACAACTATTATTATTATTATTATTTTTTTTTAATTTTTTTTTTTACTTGTACTCTGGTTTAAGACCCTACATGAATTCATATTTCTAGGAAGTGATTTGTTTTGCGAGTTACCTACTTCTCAGTTATGTGAAATGCTTAATAGCCACAAACCTAAACTATACTAGAGTAAGTGCTCAGACAGCTGGTTCCTTATGTATTCAAGAAAGTTTTTTCATACAACCATGTAATAAATTAGTTTTTTTTTTTTTTTTTTGTGAAAAATGAACAAATTGCCTGCACTTGACACTATACTGTAATTTTTCCTATTTCTAATTTACGGCACTTTAGGCTCTAATGTATGAGGTTTTGATTTATGAGCGCTTGTCAAGAACCCCTTACACATTTAAAATGGGCATAAAGGTGTTCTTGCAGGACATATTTCCAATAAGCTGAGCCACAGGTCCCCATCCTTCCTCGTTCTTCAGCCCCACCGCATAACAAGATCACCTGTTTGCTTCTCGTGCCTCATAACTCAGGCATCAACTTCGGTTGGCAGTACTTGAGCCCTGCTCTGTTCAAGTGGGTGGCCATTGTTGATGCTCCACTAGGATATTTGCATGCTGGCTAGGGCACAAAGCAGCTGCCTACAATTGATGCCATGGGACACCCTCCTCAGCCACCCCATGCCCCCCACCTCTTGCACCCTCTCCCTGCACTCTGCTGCCCATATGGCTCATTCCTTTAGCCAATACAGTGCCCAGCACCTTGTCCCCTCTCACACAGTGCTGAATAACACCATTATGCTTTGTCTCTCTCGCTCCTCTCCCCGATCTACACACCCCAGTGCACCTGTTGTGCAGAGATGTCCCTCCCAGAAAAGGCGCAGAGCGAAGCCCAGCAGCTGCTCGGGAGGCATTTGGTCACCAGACTGGAGCTGCTGCTCTAACACTGTCTGCTTTTATCACCTCATAATCCCCCCTTCCACCAGCACACCAGCTCCCAGTTCTGCCTTCCTCACATTTCTCTCTGTCCTTCTTGTTTTAAAGCATTTTGACAAACAATGGAGGCATTAATTTCAGAGCCACTGGATTAATCATTAAAAACAGGACCTTCATCAATATTTGCACATGTACACAATAGTAAAGTATGTCCAGCATCAAAAATTGCTTTATGCAAAAATGCCCATTAAATAATAGTTACCCTCTTATGCAGATATTGAGTAGCAGTAAGATATGAGAAGAGTTGTTGGATTCTTAAATAAAATATTAAATAATGAAAATAACAAATAATATTGTAACAGTTTAGCTGTATTGTACAGTATCACGAACCACGGCAGTGCTGGAAGCAGAATGTAAAATAGGGTACACCCTGGATGGAACTCCAGGCCATCACACGGTAGCCATACATGCTTACACATTCACATCCTAAGGACAGTTTAAAGTCACCAGTTAGCCTGTTAGTTTTTGAACCGTGGAAGAAACTAGAGAGCCCAGAAAAAACTAGCCGAGCAGACAGGGAACATGAAAACTCCACATGCTGTGGATACTGTACTCTAAGGGTAACAAGACACTGCAACATTGTGCAGACACTGCCTGTTCTTCTACTTACATCTGTCTGTATCTGTACACCTCTACCTGCAGACGAAAATCAGCCCCTGTTCTGCAAGCCCTTTCATTTCTTCACTGAGACGGGCGATGTGGTCGGGACCCAGTACGGTTCCAGTGCTGCGATCAATTTTTACTATCTGCCCAGCCCCAGCAAACCTTATTGATTTTATCCATTTGCTTTCTTATAAGACTAGGTGTGCTTTGTCTCTCACAACCCCCCGTGACTACACTGAATATAAAACACACAGCTGTCGGTGTAAAGCAGCGTGGTCCTTTACCTGGTGATGACGCATTAATGCTGAATGTCACTGTGAACGGGTAAAGGCCTTCAGCCTATCTCTGTACCTGAACAAAAGGAGTTAAAGTGTCAAGCCTTTTGGTTTTAAAGGAAATACATTTCCAGCAGAGACTTTTGGGATTTTTATGGAAGAATGCCAGACAATTTAATATGGAGTTGAGGGGTTTCTTCTGTAAAGTTTGCCATGGATTTGTGCTTCTCAGTTATGGGATTTTAGTTACAAAATAAAGCTTCTTTAAGGCTTCTTTGCTGTATTTCTTCTGTATGTTTATTGCAGAACTGTGTTTGGATGCTGTTGGTCACTTTAATTAGGAAGCACAGAAGTAATAAAAACTGCAAAGTCTTCTGATCTGGGCGTCATGCCCGATCACTGCTACAACCAAATATTTCCTAGCTGGCTGCAATTATTTTTTTGAGAATTTTGCAAGGGAGAAAAAAGGCCCTTAGCAAGGAGTAAAGCATCTGAACAAGAAATGGCCATACATGCCTTAGAAAGGAAATGCAGCTTGTGATAAAAAGTGCCAAGATGTTCATTTTCCCTGCCAAACTATGTATGTTGTGTATTTTTTTAAACAATATATTAACGCTTCTGCTTTGTGCAGAAATCTGTTTATGCCTTTCTGTTGCTTGTGCTCGGTCTAGGGTAGACATCGAGCTCATAACCTTCTGACATCAGAGCATTCCGAAAGCCCCCAAAAGGAATGAGTAAGCTTGGCAAAAAAATATTTTTGTGAGTATGCAAATTTTAAGCTCACGTATTTTTTGAGCTTGCAATAGACATCAGTAAAATTGTATACATTTTTCTACCTTTTTATTCTTATGACATTTGATTAAGTATAGTAAAAAACAGTTGCTTGAAATAGAAACAATCAATGGGGAGGTGAGCACTTTCTGAAAGCACTTTGTAAGACACTGACCAATTCCACTGCCTCTGTTTCAAAAATGGATTAACAAAGTGTAGATTCCATAGTTAATATCTGTGACCATTTTTACAGATATACTAATATCTTAATCTGTTAAAAGGAACTCTAATGCATAAAAGTCTCTTTTTTCCTGGCATTGGACCACGCTTTGGCCACTCCATGGATAACCTGAGTCTCTACTGGGACTTCTGTGAGTGCCCCACCTGTGACCAAAGGGCATCAGAACAGCTGGTGCCCCACGGAAGCTTCCACATCCTGGACTTTCAGGATGTTTGCCCTTCCTGGTTAGAGGGCAAGAGGAAGCCAGACATTTGCAATATGGGAAGTGGGTTGTGGTCTGGGCCAGTACGAAGAAATCCCGTGCCTGTTGGTCACTGTGGTGCCACCCCAGAGTGGTGGCACAGACAGGACGCTGCTCCTCAATCTCAGTTCTGATACCACAGGTTGTCCTTGGAGTTCTGTTCAATCTGTGCACGCTTTTATTGTTTTTAGTTCAGAGGAAGAGCGAGGGCAGAGGAAATGAACTTCTGGAAGCTTCATCTGAAAACGTCTGATTTAGAGTAATGTTGACTGAACTGATGCATTTATTCTACTCTTTTATCCATTTGACTGTTTTTGGCAACCTTTAATGGGAATTAAGTATCTTTTTCAAAGCAACAACTGCAGGGCCCTAGCAAGGAGCTGGAGCCGCAACCTTGAGGTTACCGCTCTGCACCATTAACTGCTAAATCGACGCTACCCTCATGTTCTGCTGAAAGTGAATCAGGTTATTTTGAAATATGACTTCTCTTTGATACAAGGAGGTGTCACATCACTAGCCTGGTTTCGCCTGGTTATGTGGTGAAATGAACTCCCTCGGTCCCTCAGATCTACTGAATCCTTTCCAGTATTAAAGAAGGGTCTCAAAACACATCTTTCTCAGACCTTCTCCTCTGCTGAACCCCCTACAGCTACACACATTTGCATCACACCATCTGTCACAATCGCATTTGTATTTGCTACCAATTCTATGTGCAGCAACTTGGCAAATGTGCACAAGCAAAAACCGTGGTGCTAGACAAACTGGCCTTGTGTTTTGAAAGTCCTGTGTATCTACAGATCCCGCTGTGTTCTCTAGTGGAGTTTTGGTTGCTTTGCATTGCAAACTTTTGAGAAAAGTGTTTACATACCGATATGTACTGTACATCTAAAATTTCAATATCAGTGTAAATGTTTACAAAATATGTCAGACTTGGGGCCTTAACCAAATGTATCCAATGTGAAATCTGGCCTCAGAGATATAAGAAACATTTAAAATATGTCACCAAATCAGTTCTCTGCACTTACTGCGTAATTTGTCATCTTATGGGAAACAGATCCCGATGCAGTAGCTCTACAGGTGGCTGTTGTCTTGCTTCCTGTCACCTCTTCACTTGCACATTCCACATGATCTCACTGAAGGGTGGTGATACTGGAGTGCGGTGGGTGGGGGACATGTCCGCACTTCCTCTGCTTCCTTTGTGCCAGACCCTGTTCCTCCTACCTGTCACAGGGCACTTCCCCGATGATGAAGAGTCACGCAGCTGGACGTGTACTGACAGCCAAGCCTCTGTTTGAGTTCCTCTGGCCCTGCCAGCCTGCCGGTGGCCCCTCCTGAAAGCATGAGAAACCCCTTTTCAATACTAAAGGAATTAATTAAAAAGGGACAAAATATTAAAGATTTCAGCACAATAAAAATTTATTTTTACTATTTCTATGTTTCTATTGTGTAAAAAAAAGACACATCAAAATATTTTCAGCCAGCTTTTTAACCCAAGGTAAATTAGAATTTTGCTCTTAAGTAAAAGCAGTTTTAGGTTCTGAGATGGGCTGCAGACCACCCTGTCCCTGCTCAGGAATAAATTGTTAATAATAACTGATGAATGTGTAAAAATTATGACAATTTATTGAACAGGAGCAAAGTCAAGTTAAATATCACCCTCTAGAAAGTTACAGCCAAGAATGCGCTGCAGTAAAACTTTTTTGCTTTAAGCCACAAGACTATCTACTGCCTTCATAAAAAGACCACAGTCAATGAATCACAAGATTTTCCGCTGATGATTTTATATGTTTTTTGTGTTACGACATAATACGTTCATACAACCCTGAAGTCATAAAACTCTGGTTTTCTGGGATTGCAAGGAACACTATCATTCTTGGAATTAAGTTATGTTTGTGAACAGTTGACTTGCTTGTTCAGTCTGTGCGATGTTACCCTGCACACCATTGGGTAACAAAGAAGTGTACTGACATTTATAATATTTATGTTTATGTTGGTTGCACTTTGTCATGCATTTTTCCACATGCTTGTATGTTTGTATGCATGTATGTTGTGTTGTCTTGAAGTACACTGAAAAGCATTCAAAACCAAAGCCAAATTCCCTGTATGTCTGAGCATACTTGGCCAATACATCTCATTCTGATTCTGGAACATGGATGCAGTGCAAGGTTTTTAAAATGTAATATTCTGTTCTTTCTCATCTGGTGATCGTCCTTGTACTGTGGGCATAAACAGAGCCAACACAGCCTGCTTCTGCATCCCTGGTGACCACATTCATCTTCAGCAGGAATGACTGGAATGTGACCATTTCCTCTTCGTGACACATGTGGAAGAGACTCAGCGTCAAGATTCTGTTCACCCAGAACCAAGACTACATTACGTAGGGTTCATTTCCAAGATATTTTCAGTCTCTGTAACTCCAGGAAATCACACATTGTCTCGGAGTTTGCCAAAAGTGAACTAGTGAATCAGAACAACTTCAAATCCACAACTTGAGGTCCTTTGGAAAGGATTTAAGATGTATCTGGTCACAGCATCAGTGATGTAACCTGATGGCATCAGGCACCCTCACCTGGGCACTCTGACAGGGCTTGATCAGACCCCAGCTTATGTCCAGGTAACACTACCACGAACATATTGTTTACCTGTACTGCGGTTCCTGATCCATAACCATCTAAATGGTCTTTCCATAGCATCAGTAACTTTCAGAGCTTTGCTCCTATGACTGCTAGAGTTACCCAACGTATTGTAGGCTCTATTCATAGACTCCCTGCAAAGCTCCAGCAGCTTGCTTCACTGGAGAGACACCTTACTTTCCAGCTTTTTCATCAACCTTGCTGCACAAGTTCTTAATTTCTCATCATCTTGCACTTCATTCATTTCAGCCTCTTGAACCATTCTTCGCATGGAACTAGATGACTTGCTTAGAAGTTTCAAAGGCATCTTCATGACTGTTATAGGGATTGGATTGACCCTGGATTACAGCCACCCCGACCAGGATACAACAGTTAATGATAAAGGATAGATGGATGGATGGATGTTCATAAAGAGGTCATTTAAGATGAAAAGAAAATATTATTGGACAAGAGAAGAGAAAGCTTTGCAATGTCTCATTTATTGTGACATTTGTAAAGTTCTAAGTTATGGGAGAAGTCTTGCAGACCTGTGCTGGGATACAAACATTGTTATGTTAAAGGAAAACAGAAGTCCAATGCTCAGAGCAGCTGTGGATCTACTACATGTTAAGCATGTTTAACTGGGACTGAACTTGTTCAGCTGGACAGGAGAGGTCATGAATGTCCCTGTAGGATTTATGGAGTAGATGGGAGTCGGAGGCCAACTTCCTGTCGTGGGGATCCTGTCTACTAACATCTGGGCCAACTGCACGCACTGTACCCAGATGGATCGTGGATTCTTGTGGAAAAAAAATGCATCAAGATTTCTTCATGATGCAGGAAAGCGTAAGCAAAAAGCAGAGATGCTTTTGAGACAATGAAAAGAAAAGAATAGCAAAAAAAACAATGTATTCCACTTTTTACATAAAATTTTTAATAAATTATTTACGACTGTGTTGGATTTCAAAATGATTTTTTAAAAGTTTTGTTAGATTTATGAGCAGCATTAGGACTGCAGCATATCATAATATATATAGCACTGCCTGATAAGTTTCAGAAGGATCCATAAGAGTGTCCATAGATTGCATGGAGTTCAAATGTAAATTTTTTTTGAGAAAATAACATACGTCAGACAATCACATATCCACAGTGGGGACAACAGGTATAGACCAAAGCATTTAAATACATTTGCTCACCAACTGCATAAGAGTAATCCGATTACATTCCTTAGCTTTTTTTTCAAAAAAAGAATGTGGACTGCTATTCAAATTTATCATCCATCCATTATCCTTAACAGTGTTCAGCATGATTTTAGCACTTTGGTGCAAAAAGAATAAATGATCTAATGCAAAGAGGTGAAATTTTGCCACTTGAAAAGAAGTCTGTCACAAATATATTCAGAATTTTATTAAAATACGATGTATTGCTTCCACCCCTTATGAAGGAGCAACGTTAGTGTTGAAAGGACAAAAGCACATTCTCACGGGTTGAGCGCACTGGCTAGTAAATCCCAGGATTTGCAGGCGGTGATAATGAAATAAATGGCTATAGAAAGAAAAAAACACAAGCAGAATGACCAATTACTTAGAGTTTTACACAGCTTGCAAGAATGTACCACAGTCGACAGATTAAGACCGTATTGCTGTTGAGGTGATTCTGGCAAACAGTGTTTGAGCGATCTGATTCCTACCCTGAGGGATCTCAGAGTAAACAAATACCAACACAATGTGGTTTATTAGCATGCACTGAAGCTACAGGGATTCTGTGATAAGATGGACCACATCCCTTTGTCCTCTTGGCTCCATTGTGTGTGTGTTTTACTCACTGGCGCCTTATCAGGTCAACCGGGGAGTTCACACACAGCTATTAACATTCCGTGAACATTTGTGAGAGACCCCTTGCATGGAGGAAGTGTCTTCCTGTCTCTGCAGGAGGTGTGTGTCCTGGGCCTGAGTGAGGGAGGGCGGGAGCAGGGTTGGGGAGACGGACTTGCATCCTGTTCACTGGAGTAGTTCTTGGGAAGTGGCATCCTGTGGGACCCCAGGAACAAGCACATGCAAATAAAACCCCAAGAATCTTATAAGGAGGTTTTTAGCAAATGCGCCTTAAAAACAACGGCCTTTCACGTGTGCAATGTAAACCAATTTAAAGATTAACCAAAGAAACAACCCAGGGAACCAAGAGTGAAGCTAAAGGCCAGTTTTTAAAGGTGGTGAAATATTAACATATTGCTGGATTTCGGTTTCAGTTTTTTCCAGCTGTTGGAAATGACTGGGAGTATTTTTTGATTTTGTGGCTGTGTTGTTCTTCAGTTGAATCTCACTTATAGTGCCTTTATGTTTCCATCACACCACACATTCACAGTCACCATCAGCTGTGTTCACGCTAATCTTCCTGCCTTCAAACCCCCCCAACTCCCCCCTCTGTGCCCTTGCTGATCTTATTGAGTGGTCAATATCTAGAATATAAGCTTCTCTCCTTTAATGTCACTAGTGACCATTTAAAAAAAATGCTCACATTGAGCATAAGCTGGCATTATCGAAAAATTATAACTGTGGTCAATTTTTTTATATTTCTAGTTATTTTCAAGTAACAGCTTAATACATGCAATTAGATGTATATTTGTTCATTAGGTTGGTTCTTAAATCACATCTTTGCTGCTTGAATGTAGAGTAACAAATGGAAGGAGGATGTGGAGCACGGCAGATAGGAGCCAGCGCTTCCAAAGCAGCTGCTCGGTCTGCTCACATAGTGCCTGTGGCTGGGTGGCCTCAATCCTGGGTACCTACATAAACCATGGAAACACGTTCTTCTTTCCAATGAGTGAGCGGCCTCAGCCAGTCTCTTCAGGACGTCTTCATTACAGGTCACCTTTCTTCTTAACTTCAGTGATGAAGCGGAGATGACATTTGCTTAATGCTATTCATCCATCCATTATCATCCATTATTAACCGCATATCCCAGTCAGGTTCACAGCAGTCTCAGAATCACTGGGCTCAAGACTAGGATGGGGTAAGCACTGAACAGGACACCAGGATGACTATGTGCATGCAAACATTGTGGGTGATTTACACAGAGTTGCACCTTTCTAGACACATATTGTACCTCCTTTGGCCACCAGAACAACATGAGCCTGTTTGGACTTGAATTGTACAAAATGCTGGATGCATTGAAAGGAGTGTTGCATCTTGTGGGGATATTAGTGTTGCCCAGTTGGCGTAAATTCCCATTTCAACCTCATCCAAAAGGTACTGAGGACTGTGCAGGCCATTGAAACAATAAAAACTCACTGTTATGTTCCTGGAATACAGTGATATTTCTTGTGTGACATGATGCATTATCATGTAGGAAATGTCCATCCAAGTGTAGATAAGCTGTAGCCACAAAGAGATGAACCTGGTCAGCAGTGATTTTCAGATACAAAGTGTCATACAGACATTCTTCTATGGGTATCAATGTTACCATAAACATCATCATCAATTTTAACCGGAACCTGGATTCGCCATTTTCCTCCATTGTTGTTGAACTTATATACCTTTAACCGTCCTGTTTGTGGTCTTCATGTCCGCAGTCACTTCTTTAATCCATTTCTTTCATCACCTGCCTCTTGGTCGGATTCCATGAACAGTGGGGCACATGTAATTGACCCAGTTATCCACATCTTTGTGCATGACATGGCCAAACCAACAAAGGTACCGCCTATGTAAAACAGACCCAATAGTGCAAAACTTCAACCCTCTCCTGCAGTTCTTCACATCTGACCTTGTCTTTCACTGAAACATGACACATCCAAATTATCATTTTCATTTCTGCCCTTTCTAGCTTCCTCAAATTTTAGGCCTTTAGCAGCCAAGTTTCACTACCATACAATTACTGCTTAAATTACTGCTCAGGCCCTCAAGATTTATAACATATAAATATGACCAAGCCCTTTAAGGTTCTGTCTAGCATCTATACTGCCCGGCCAAAAAAAAGGTTACCACCTGGATTTAACTTAATGTTATGATCTGGGGTTGCTTCAGTTGCTCGGGTCTAGGTTCAGCAACCTTATTTGCCCAAAAAATGAGCTCAGCTGACCATCTGAATATACTGAATGACCAGGTTTTTCCATAAATGGATTTTTTCTTCATATTCCAAGATGACAATGCCAGGATTCTTGGGGCTCAAATTGTGAAAGAGTGCTTCAAGGAGCATAGCTACATTTTCACACATGGATTGGCCACCACAGAGTCCAGACATTAACCCCATTGAGAATCTTTGGGATTTTGTGCCGGAGAAGACTTTACACAGCTGTCCGACTCTCCCATCATCAATACGAGATCTTAGTGAAAAATGGATGCAACTCTGGACAGAAATAAATGTTGTGACATTGCATAAGCTTATTGAAACGATGCCACAGTGAATGCGTGCTGGAATCAAAGCTAAAGGCAGTCCAACAAAATATTAGAGTGTGTGACTTTTTTTTGGCTGGGCAGTGTATGTTTTGCAATCTTTTTCATGGGGACCATTTACAGCAGAGAAGTAAAAACTTAGTTCACTTGAAGAACCTGTTTGTCTACTATGAATAACACATCTCTCTGCAAAGTGTGAGTCACACGAGTTTATGTGTGACACTGTGACATTGTCAGTATGTGTCAGTGTACCGGCATGACTTAGATTTTGTCTTATGGTTTTTTATTACATTCATTAAAAAAAGTGCTATTACACTGGTATATTTCTGTTGTCCTCTCCTCAGTACGTTTTAATTTTTTCCCCTGAAAAGTTTTAACTATGGCTCTGTGAACTCGACAGCGTCACTTTAATTCATCATCTGACAGTTTCATTGTTCATTGTTCACTGATCGCCACAGTGACTTTTACTGTGAACCTTTGTAACTGCGTACCATTAGGTTACTGCTTGTCATTTGTCACCAACATAGTATTTGATTGGTGTGTAAATGCTGTAAAGGGTTTCTTTATATATTGCTCTTTCTAGGACTTCAGAGTCCTTGCCTTTTCCCAGGACTACAGTCAACTAGTCCTGGGAAAAAGGCAAACAAAGATGGTGCAACTGGACCATTGCCTTGGTCAGAAGAAGCCTTGCTGCTCAGTCTAAAAGGCCAGGTGTACAACCAAATCTGTTCCAGTAAAATAAGCAGGTAAATCTGTACAGAGCGCTGAATGAAAAGCTTTGATTGAGAAGTGGAATAATGGATTTTAAATTGTGATCGCAATTTGAAACCAGCTGTGGAGAAGTGCGCTCATTCAGATAAAACAAAACAGCTCTGGATTTGGTGAATTCCTTAGATGTCCCTCTTACGTAATTGTGATCATATGATAAGGTTTTCGATCGTGTGCCTTGCAGTGGTGCCCCCCCCTCCATTCTCCAACCTAGCAGAGGTCATACAAAACCCCTCTGCTAGTAAAACAGTCTTGAGCTGGATTAGACTGATCTCACCCCCACCCCATCACCTCCACTCTGTCCCTTGGCAGAATTAAAGCTCTCTTTCTGTTTCAAGAGGAAATTCAGTTCAGTAAGAAATAATCAGTGGAGACAGTAGGTGTGTGTGTGTGTGTGTGTGTGTGTGTGTGTGTGTGTGTGTGTGAACTGCCCAAGTGTAAACATCTATACTGTACACTGCACTGCCCCAGTTTAGGTCAGATTGACCAGATTTGCAGAATAGTTGTTTAAGCAATAAAGGGCAATTGCGGTGATTCTTTACACTGAAGAATGAGTTAAAGGGCCACTTGTGGGTTTCATGTAAGTGTGTCCTGGGACTTTACCCTAAACAGGATTATGATGCCATGATAACATTACATGCTATTAATATGCACTGATTTGTTATTCATGTTGGAAAATCCGGATAAAACACGTGGATTGGCGTGCAGTTGGAAAGCTGGATGACTCTGTAGAAGCCAGTGCAAGCATTTGCCCTGAGCAATTTACTTTGCTCTCTTTATTGCAAGATTTTTACTAAGTTAAGACAGGATCTTACTCAAAGGTACAACAGTTTCTTCAACTTTAAACAGGCAGGGCTTAGGGTAGCATAATGTCTACAGAGACACGGTAAGGTTTCTGGTTTAGATCCTAGGCGGAGTCTTATTACAGTCCTGTTGAGGTAAGAACATAGCCTGCTGTAGTAGTAGTAGTAGTAGTAGTGGTGGTAGTGGTAGTAGTAATAATAATAATAATAATCTATGATATTTTACATGGTGACACTCAGTGGAAAGGTGATGTTACCTGTAAATGTCTGATTTATCTCTTGAGTGGTCTGTACAGCCTGGGTTTAAGTTTAGTTTCCACAGTTGTACAGTTATTCCAATTAAACAGGCACACTCATAGAGTGCAGATTTTATGGACATGTAAAATATTTTCAAACATGCAGAAAGACACATGTGCCAGGTACATTTTGAGGCTGTTCTACCTCTTCATGATGTGAGTCCTAGTTCAACCCACTAGGACTCACATCATCACTTAACACATCAGGTTTGTTATGCCATCCAACAAACTGGAAATGCACAAGATGTCTACATTGGACTTCATACAGATTACAAGTTGCAAACTGAGGGCTTGAACCCTCTTTTCATATCCTCAGCTGACAATATGGCATCTCCGCCTGCTCCAGTGATCATCTGAAACATAGAACTCTGACTGCAGCAATCGGCTTCAAGATGGAAATAGAAGATGCTTTGAACACACAGGACTGTAAATAAAAAGTTGGTTTTGTGCAATTGCGCAACGGAGCTGTGATGTACCGGATCCTGACACCACATTACACAGTTATGACTTCAGCTATACAGATGTAGGCAATTCTTTAGCTCCAGTTCACAACTGTTGCACTGAGGATTATGTGGATGAGATGCAGTATCAGTGTATGCATGAGCACACATCCACATCAGTATGACACAAACGTACATAAGCAGCACTGCCGCAGTCCAGTTCAAAGTGTGACATCATAGTCCTATGAAGGACATATTTTTATATTACGAGCAGAAAAGAGCAGCTTCAAAACCAAATTTGACTTGAGCATCATCTTCACTGAATGAATTGTCTATGGTTAATTCTGATTTTCAGAGGCAAAGTTAAACTGCAAAGTAGGATCGCCTGTCAACTGTAAATTTTACTTTCCTTCAAAATGTTCTTATGGTTGTGGCCCATCACAGTTATAAACACATGTTGTAAAGTGAAATTATGATGACAATAAAGACATATGAGCATATGTACAGTTAGCACTATACTTATATTTTGCACAGCACTGCTACTGTTTGTACAACATTCACCGGTTCACAAAAGTATGTGGACCCCCTTCCAATGATTGACCTGATGTGTTTCAGCCACACCCATGCGGCAAACAAACACACAATTGTGTGCTTCCAGCTTTGTGGCCACGTTTTGGAGAAGCAACTCCTTTCCTACTCCAGTATGACTGTGCCCCCTCTATGCACAAAGTGAGCTCCATAAACACATGGTTTGCCCAGACTGGGTTGGAAGAACTTGAATGGCTGCGCAGAGCCCAGATCTCAACCCACTAAACACCTTTGGAATGAAAATTGGTGCCCAACCTCACTGATACTCTTGTGGCCAAATGGGCACGAATTCCCACAACTGTGCTCCAAAATCTACTGGAAAGCCTTCCCAGAAGAGTGGAGGCTGTTATAGCAGGAAAGGGGGGAACAACTCGATATCAATGCCCAAGGGTTTGGAATAGGATGATCAACAAGCACATACAGGTGTGATGCTCAGGTGTCCACATACATTAGGCAATATAGCATACATGACAATAATTTCAGAAGAGACCACCAAGGTGTGCCACCTTATCAAGAACCCACCTCAAATCAGGAAAGTGACTAAGTAAAGTGGACAGATTTTCATGGTAGAACTTTCCAGCGGAAGGTACTTTATCATCATCATCATTACATCTACGTACCATGGACCTATAGCATAAACTATTTTTAATGCTGCCTTGCAGTTTTTATTCATTTGTGAATTCTTTTTAGACAGCCTAACTTCCACTGCCATGAATACCTAGCCAGCAGCAGCTTCACATGCAGTTACTGGACCAACCTTGGTTTACCTATTAGCCACATTGAGCTAACCAACATCACGACCAGCTTAGCCATGACTTAATCACATCTGAACAAGTAATATTTCATCTTGTGCTAAAATCATGGTAGTCACGTCCAAAAGGTCTGCTGAAAATTTAAACAGTATATTAAAAGGATGAGGGGGTAAATAGATAGGCTGTAAACACAGTTCAGTTTTAGGGTCCAAAGGACAAACAGCAGTCCTCCTAGGGGTAGAAGGAAGCCTGCAGGAATTCCATGTGTTATGTGCAACAGCTGGTGAGGTGGGGACCTAAGATGCCTTCAACTGGGCTGGGAAAGGGGTGGGTGGCTGGCGTCAAGGCCAGGGTGCAGGGAAATTCATTTGGGTTTTTTATGAGGAGGAGACACGTGACCGCGACCATGTTTACCCGGTCAAAGTAGCGAAGGGATTGGACTTGTTTCCCACCACATCCCCCTTAATCGCACTGTGGCTTTCCCTTGTTAAATCTCCCATGAAGTGTTTCACTTTAAACAAGGGGGTGGGGAGACTCAGGAGGGGATGGATTTGTCTTCCCACAGACTGCGCCAGAAGTGTACATTGGGAATGCTGTTGCAGACTACACGCCCCCATCTTTCAGCACCCATCAGGACTCTTTAAACAAAGATGGATTTCCCTCTGCTGCTTCTCTGTTCTCCCCAACATCATCGCTTGTAATGCTGTTTTCCCAAACCCAGAAATGGTCTCGGTGTCTCTGAGCAGTAATGTTGCTCTAGCTGAGGCCTTGCGCTAGAAATCAGCCATACATACAAACAAACATATTTAAATATGCCGTTCTGGATGTTAGCATACAGATGTTAGCATGCACACCAAACATTGCTCCTGTGTGTTGCACAGCCCATCTGAGTGACAAATGTCAAGTGAATGGGGAGGAATATGTATGCCATCATGGTGCCCATCAGTGACACAACTGCACACGACATGCAGGCCCCTTCACCCATTAATGGTGCTTTCTATAGACTGGATAGCAATGCAGTCGCCACAGCATCTTTGGTTGTAAAAATTTGAACACTTGATGCAGCTTAATTCGCTTTGCTGAGGGAGCAAAAGAAATAGTCAGTTTAAGAAAAGTGGAAATTTACCTTTTGGGAAACGAGAGTGCAATTTCAGGGTACGAAAAGCTTGACGAAGGTACAAAAATGGAACAGCGTGAAGAACATCTGGACTACAGCTGCTCTGAGTGTTGTGTTAATAAGGAAAATGGGAAAAAAACATCTTTCATTCTGTCAAATGGAATTCATCATATTAAAGCTGGAAATCTCTCATGGCTGAGTACACACAAATTCTGGGACAAACAGTTGAAAATAATTGCTTTCCGTTTGCCGAATGCTCGTGGACTGATTTTCTGCTCCTCTCGAACTTTCTTTAACTGAATCAGTGTGAATGATATAACAGGATCTGACTGTGTCTTGCATTTTCCAAATTTGAGACTGGGATGAAACAGATGTTATGGAATTGCTCATTTTAATCATAGAAATTTAGGCAGATCAGGTTGGAGAATGGAGAGTGGGGAGGGGTCTGGTCTTCGCACCACTGCAAGGCACACGATCATATGTGTTCCATTTTTGTACCTTCGTATGTCCCTCGCAACGATGGACTGCATATACGATGGTAGTCTCATAAGATTACATATAGTATATAAAACTTGATAGTAAACAACTATGTTACTGGTTTATATATTTACTATGCTGTACTTTTTATCATTATTTTAGAGCGCACTCTTTCTACTTATTAAAACAGAATGCCACGTTACCCTGGCAGCATACATTTTTTGTTACTGCATCTGCTGTACCATGCTGTACAGCGCTGTAGCCTAGGAGCAATAGGCTATGCCATATACAATTATATTAATATAAGTAAAAACGGATGTGATGCCATGGATGTATATGCTATGATGTTGGCGCAACAATGAAATTTCCCAGCGAAGCATTTCTCAGCATGTATCCCTGTCCATAAATGGTGCATACCTGTACTGTAAATGAAGCTGATGAACTATTCACAGTGCATTACTGGTAGTTGACATGGTATTGAAATATGCAGGAATCTCTTAATGGTGAGGCCCTGTGTTTGTACACCTGGGACTGTTATTATTCCATGAATACCCCAGAAGAACAGTTTTGAATTCAGAAGGAAACTGATAGTGGGGACAGTCAGTTTAATTCTGAATGAAATATTAGTGGATTGATAAGGACTCACTGATAAGGACTGCTGCTCCTTTGAATGGTACTAAGATTACTTTTGGCTCATTTACACGAATCCATTCATTCAAAAATTTTTATACTGAGCTTCCCCGGTTGTAGTCACTAGAAGTTAAGATCCTGCAAAACACAAACTGTTTCATAACTAATGGACATTGATTATTTATCTGTTCCGTCCTGAGTTATATGTTATTGGATAGCTATGCACTAACAGGATTGGGTAGCCATTTTCTAGTTCTTGTCATTGTCTATGTAATGATCGCACAGATTAAAATAAGAGTCATTTGTACAGTAGATGTTACTGAGCACAATCCGAGGTGTATGTGCACATTTTATTTGCTTAGTTGGGAATAAATACTTGATTTCTTGACCCTGGAGGGGCATGTGGGTTTTTGTACAATATGATGCCAAGAAGGGTGAAGATGATGTCCTGAAAGTAGAACTGAATTGAATAGATCTAGATTTGTAAATATATGGCAAAAAGGTAATGGGAGGTCAGTGTAAAATGGAAATTTAAATTGCAAGACGTACATTCATCCATCATGTAGGGGGTGCATCATAGGTGGGTAGTTAACCTCACACACACACACACAAAATCCAGGCGATTTATAGCGAGCAATTAAAATGAAACACATGTCTTCAGACTGGGGGGAAACCAGAGCACCTGTCGGAAACCCACGTAGATATGCAAACTCTACAGTGACTGAACAAGATTCAAATGGATATCCAAACAGCACCGACCTTGATGTTAAATCACCTGATTCTGAATCACCTTTTTTGTGTGAGCAAAGGAGTGTGTGTGGGATTGACTTGGGTTGGGTTGGGATCCAATCCTTGGTTTACCCTGCCTCATGCCCTGTGTTTCCAGGATAGGTGCCAGACCACCACAACCCAGCCCTGCACAAGAAAACTTTAAATGTTAAGCAAAATACTCAGTTTTTCTCTGTAAACACAAGTTCTTTAATATGCAACTAAATACAAAAGCATTTTGTACTTCTACACCAAAGTATGTTGAGTCCACGTACTGAAAGGTTGTTGAAATTACTGGAAAGTTTGGCAACCTTCAAATAATAACACTGCTGACACAAGATTTCACTCTGCTGGCGGATTCATTCAAGCCAGTGGCCGTTTCCACAGATGTCAGCACTGTGATGCAAGCTTCTGAAAAACAGATTTATATTTAACACAGAAGCAACTTGGATTTTTTTTAGATTTTTAGATTTTTTTACATAGATATCACCTTATAAACTTCTACAACAAAAATTGAGAGCAAAAGAAACAACTGTGGCTTTATGTGTATTTTTAAGTGAATTCTTACACCATTATTTCTCCACAGAGTTCACTATGTTTTGTGGGGGGGGGGGGTCCACATTCGTTTCCCATTCCTACCAAAGTTTTTATATCCCCTCCGACCCTGGTAACTGTGTACAACCTCCCCTCCCCTTTACAGGAGTACCATTGGACCACAGGGGTCAGGAGGCATCATATTCTCACAAGGTCCAGAGATGGACCATTTGGGATTGCCGCCTGTCCCCTTTGTCTTGTTCTGCTCATTCGCCAGGTTCAAAGCAGAAATGACAGTATAGTATCTGGATTATGGACATCTAATAAACCAGAACATTTTGTAAAGTTCTTCTTGAAAACAGAATCTCGTGTTTAGATGGAGTTGCTGATGCACCGAGTTTTTGTGAATTCAGTGAATTCTCGCAAGAGAGGACCAAGTAGCTAAACTGTGCAACCAGTGTCTCCAGAACTTAAACCCACATGCCAACTTTCTGAGCGGGATTTGTCCTGCAGAGACTGCAGAGCTCATGGGAAAGAGGAGCCAGATAGTTCAGGCTCTCCTAAATGATTGCATATGATGTTTTTTCTCCGGAGAAAATTAAGTTTCGACGGAGATGTTTTCTTTGCCTTCAGTTGTTTTCTCACTCATTTTCTGTGTGGGTCCTGGTATGTTTTTTCATGCTGGATCAATATCCAGCGGAATATTCTGGGAGACCCTGAAGACCTGCAGGAGGAACAGTGGACCTAAACCAGCATAAACTTGCTCAACCTGCCCATGCGTGACCACCAAACACACTCGCTAGTCTGTGTTTTAACAGAAATGATGTTAAATCCCAGGCAAACTCCACACCAAGGCATGTGAGCCCATAATGTCATCCCATCTGCAGCCTGAAGCCATGCAGCCCAAGAAGACAAGCGTCACTGCCGGCCAAATCTTCCCCTTAAAAACCTATTTCTCAGGACTTTTTTCCCTTACTACAGGCAATGGCCTGCATGTTGTCTTGAAAATTGTTCCACTGGGGTGAGAGAAAGTTCATTCTGTAATTTTAAAAGAGCATTTGAGGAAAATAATTCTGAGGCTCACTGGTTTATTGCAGTTGTTCACACTTTGGTGGAAGATGCGGTAAGATGTGGCTTTTCACATGGAAATTCTTCACCAGGTACCGTTATTGCAATGCCTCATGTTACTGCAACACTGCTGGCTGTCGGATCAGTACAATACACGACACTTCACAGTATTGTCATCTGACAAATGGCTGAAGACCTTTAATTCTTTGAACATAGCGTGGCAGCGCAAAAGAGAACAGCAGGTAGATCTTGAAGGTGGAACAGTGGTGTGAAACAGGGCTGCTGGGAGGTGTATGAGGTGGGTGCAGAACTTCAAAGTGGAATATGGGTGTAAAGCAGTGCTATTAGGCAGTGTGGTGAGGTAGGAACAGAGTGCGATGGTGGAGTAGTGGCGTAAATCAGGCCTGGCAGTGGTAGTAACACAACTTGGTCTTGTCATCAGTTCGTTTTTTGGTTATTCATTTTACTCTGAGATTTAAAAAAGGTGAAATATAGTGACTGATGCAGAGAAAAAATACGGTACAAAACTCTATTTCATCTTTCTCATTGTTATTTGAAGATGTTTCAGAGAGGGCCCTCCTGTTCCTTCCATGAAAAATGGTTCTGCAGCGCTTCAGGAAACCGCAGCTATGCACAGCAAATAATACAAATATTGTGAGTTGTTTTTGCTGAAAACACTTGGCAGAGCAAAGCACTCGTGAATCTGCTTGCCAAAAGTCACAGCAATGGCGAAGGAAGGTTTATTTCTCCGTGGTCCATTTTTGTGCAGTCTCTGTGATTCTCTCCCGATTCCTGGTAAGCACCTGCTAGGGACAATACTGTTCTGTCGCCTCGGGAAAGCTGAACAGCACACCCTAAATCCTCAGTTTTCACCCCAAGTTCTGCTATTGACCAGATGCATTCTCCACAGGGGTGAGGGTTTTTTTGGAGGGGGGAGAAAGGAGGAAGGGGGATAAATCAACCTTTTGCATACAAGTGCCTTGACCTCTGTGGTCCACCTAATCCAGATGAAGACTGTCTAGACTATTTATTACATTTTAATCACGGGTGCCAGAAATGCAAGTCAGCCCAGGGGAAGAAGGCAGGGCCAAAGCCAGAGGACAGCAGGCTGGGGAAGGTCCAGCAGTGGGAATGGGAAAAGAGTGCAGAGCACACAGATAGAAACTCCAAATAACCCTGTTGTGTCCTAAGGGGAAGGATTTCTGTTTGCAGTGTGACTGTTAATGGCTTCTTATTTCACGTTTTGTGGCCCAGAGTGACTGCTAAGACCTGAAAAATGTAACACCTTTTTACGAGATCAACCAGTTAACACACAGCACTCAATAAGTTCATGAGGACAACTTTTCCTTTACTTTCAGTCGTCTCATTTTAGTTTTAGTTTCAATTTTAATGCGGCTCAAATGTGGCAAAAATGTTAAAATAAAAGCCTAGCAGAAAAATGCTTCATTATAGCTTTGTATGCCGTTTTTACGGAACATAAACCTATGAAATATTCAAGGGATGTCTGCATTATTTAGCTTTTATGGATTGTGACGCTCCAGTCGGATTTATAAACAAGTTGCGAACAGACTTCCAGTCCCAGTTGTGTCTGAAATGTGGGAACCTGGTGTGTTCTGAAAAATATGCCAATAAGACTTGTATAATTGAATATAAATCCGCTCAGCAGGAAATGTTGAGCTCACAGAGGCTGTGTGGGTGCATTAAGGGCAACCGACATTGTAAGCATTTGAAAACGCTCCTGTGTAACTCGAGTGCTGAGATTCACTGAAGAATTTAAGCCAGAGCTGTTCTGGTGAGTCAGCCAGCTGTGTAAATGGGCCAAAAGAATGTGTGAATAAACTAAACAACAATACTCAAAAGGACGTGTAATTTTATACTACTGAGTGTTTTGCTCAAACAATTCAGGTTAAGTGCTCTGCTTCTGGGTACCTCAGCAGCACAGTCTGCACCGTAGTGACCCTTTCTGCGCTCTGTAGTAATCTATGAATGTGGGACAGAATCGCAGAACAGAACGAAGAGGTCACTACAGATGAGCAGCATCTGCCAAGCGGCCTGTTCAATAGCGCAAAAGTTATTAAAATTCAATTTGCACTTTAACAGAGGAGGACCCCCCCCCCCCCCCCGGCTAACTACAAACCCAAGATTATGGCTGCTGTAGCCAAATAAAGGCAGTTTGAATTCTTTGCCTCCACTTATAGTGGTCCAGTGGTGCCAGACGTTGTTTCTGTCGGCAGCCACTCTGAGTCCTGTTTCTAACGTCTTATTGCTCCAGTGATACCGAGCGAGCAGTATTTTCACTTAGATGTAAACTTTTTATCTATACTTTTCTATACCTGCCTTAATGTGCTATCATGCTGTGGGATGACCCCCCTCCTGTTAGGGCCCCGTGGACAAAGATGCACCACTGACACTGCTCTCTCATCCTTGCTGAGCCGCTTAATCTGCGCGATGTGAACATCAGCGCACCCCACAGCAGACGGAATAAATCAGAAACGAAGTTAAGAACATTCCAGTAAAACCACAGTCCCTCCACTGCGACTCATGAGGTGGATTTTCAGGTACAGTTTCTTTTTGCAGAAAACAATTGCAAAAAATTACTTCCAAATGTCCAGCCTTGAACTGTTAACTCTTCAGAGGAGAAAACTAAGCTTCAGCAGTTCTTGCTTGCCTTTGTGATTTCAGACTGGCACTTTTACTAAATGTATTATGTGTATTTCTGCACTTTATTAAATGCTTCAGCTGGAATAATAACTGTACGAGTCACTAAAAGTAATGCTTGGACTTTTAAATTCTGCTTTTGGAGTGTTTGTTGTTTTTCTGTATCTGGCTGAGCAATGAAAGAACCCAGAACTTTTCAACTTGCTTGATGCTTGATGTGCCTAACAAGCAGCAAATAAATGGGAAAAAGAAGTCACCTGGAGCATATTTTTGGGCGAAGACAAATGCTACAGAAATGGTAGGTAGTTTGAAAGTACATAAAGGCTGGAGATTATTAAATCAATGCACTTAAATCAGATGTGGAAAAGGGCTTTACTGACATTCCAAATACAAACAGGTTTTGCCTGAAGCATCTTAGCACTAAGTTAGATGAATATAAAGCCCTGCGCAGTTTATCGTGCAGCCCAATGAAACAATGAAGTGAAATATCCATTTTAAAGGAAGGAAGAAATATAAAAAAGTAAACACTGAGAAATATGGAAATATTTCAGGTTGTTGCTGTTTACACTGAACTCATCTCCCTTTGTTTTGGGCCGAGCGTGAGAGCCTTGAACACTTCCGTGAAAACAAAAATGAAACCCGGAACCTGTGAGATTATTTTTATCAAAAAAAGGTCAAGCAACAAAATGACAGTGCTTAGTCTTTGTTTCATTACATCAACTGGTGAGCAAGCTGTTTAACACAAAAAAAGTGCTAACAAAAGTTTTCAAGAATAAAGAAAACCTCTAATCTGATTAAATTGGGTGTTCGCTGGTGGTAGTTCGACCTGTGGCCTCAATGACCTCTGCATATCCCATCATACTGCTGACACAAAAACGTGTTACGCCTGCAAAGGAACATCTGCTCTTAGTTTGTCAAGACTGCATCTTAACACTTGGTTCTATGGTCAGTGACTCTTGGCTCTACTCGAAGTAGTGAAGTTCTGCTTTTGCCTGAGCAGAATACACTGCTGGGTGTTTATTATTAGAATCACAACATCCCTCACCAAAAACAGAAAGACAGACGCAAGTGTTGTTATGACTCAATGGATATATTGAATAAAGAGGAAATAAGTGAATAACAGCTTCAGCAATGCTACTTATAATCTGTAATGCCTTTGCCTCCTGTGGTTCTTGGTCATTTGTGCATTTCAAATGTTTTGTCTGAAGAATAAACTTAAAAGAGTATGAAGCCAGAGCTCAGAAACCAAGAAGCCAAAAGCTGATTTCAGTCAGTAGTTGCCATTGTCCATTAACAATACTTGTGAATTCCCTGAACTGCTGAGGTTATTTCCAGTGTAAATATTTTGCTAATATTTGTTCCTCAGCAGGAATCACCAAGAACTGTGTCATCTGTTATCACACATATGTGTATTTATATATGTTTCTGTCGCTAATTGCTATGGCAACCTTTTGAAATTTCATCCAGGCTCATAATCTATCTATCTATCTATCTATCTATCTATCTATCTGTCTATCTATCTCTGTATGTGGATGCAACAAATGACTATCCGTCTTTATTGATACCTTATGATGATACCTTATTCGGGTATTCTGTTATTTATGAGCCAAATGCTCTCCCAAAATTTGGCTTGTAAGCTGAAATCTTCTAAGTCAGAAAGGTATATAACTTATATTTGGTTGTAAACTTGGCAAATGATACTTTGGAATTTCCTTCACGTATGCAAAAACTCAAAAGCCAAACACTCGCACGTCAAGGGACACCCGTTTCTCATCTCAGGCATGTGTTGAATTTAGAATCAGATTAGAAGCCCCTGTGCGACCTGTTCTCCTGGGGCCGCTTGAAACACAAGGAAACAAGATCTCCCAAGATGTATCCAACGGAAGAAAACAAGCACTTGGCAGCCTTAGGCCAGCTGGCCAGCTCTCATTTCCAGATCATTTAACCTTAAGAGAAGCAGAAGAGACTGCAACCGGGGAGTCAATAAACACAGACGCTGGACATAGCAGTAGGAATGGAGCCGAATGAACATATTCATGGGGAAAAGGTGACAAGAGTTCAGAAGACAAACACTTTAGTAGTAAAGCAGATAATCATTAGAATGTGAGGCATTCTCTTTTACCCCACTCCAGTTGTTTGGTGACAAATTTCTTTCTCCATATAGGCTTTCTATTAGGAAGAATATTTGAATTTAAATCTTGCCCTTGGTTTTGCACATAGAATGGAATGTGGTCTTGGAAATACTTTCACATGTAGATTTATTTTTTTAATTGTTGATTTTCTTCAAAGCGATTTACAATGTTAACCTACTTAAAATAGATTTACCATTTTGTACAGAGGGATTACTTTTATTGTTTGAGAGTAACTTGGTCCAGGGTACAACAGGAGATGGGACTTCAGCCTGCACCCTTTCAGTCAAAGACAGCAGCTCTAATCACAACAAACTATGCTTTCGGGCTGTAAAGTTTTACTTTTCTGAATTACTGTTATATTAAGGTGATTTTGAATTTTTGCAGGGCTGCATAGTTTAGATATTTCTCTGTAACAGATTTCCTCCTTAAACCCGCTCACACTACAAACTCAACAGCATTTCTTCCCGAATTAAAAGCATGGTCTTTTCAGTCCATCCAAAACTAACTCATTTTGAACCTACAAGTTTCAAATGTGTTGATGGCGCAGTCTTTTCACTGCCATGTGTTTAGATTTTTGTGTGTCCCGTTGATGTTGTTTTCCATCATTTTCATAAAAAGAAGTAATTGTTTTGAATAATGAACAATATCCAGGCCAATTCCTTGAGGAATGACACAAACACAGGAGTCCTGTGTGTTCTAGCTTTCCTCTCCGGTGTTCCCCGCAGGCCCTGTCGCACATGACAATGCCCCGGTTGGTCATTGGTTCTCGTTGCGTTATTTCCAGATTCGTAGCAAATAACCTTGTGGGACTGTTATGAAAACACCATGTGACTCTCCTACAGTGCCCAGAAGGAAATGGGCACATATGTACTTTTTGGCATTAAAAATGCAGATGCTCCGAGAACATTTGTCCGCTCAGCTGAGAAGCCATTTCATCTCTCAGCCGAGAAGTCGTTTTCCAAATTTAGGTCACATCTTTTCCTCCTCCAAGCAAAGGCAGCGCCACCCCCCAAATTTCCCTTGCCAGAGCCCCTATTTTTTCAGCAGCTTATTATATATTCCCTTTTACTTTACATAACAAACAGGCAACCGGCTGCAATGCAGCGCTGGCCCAAAAACACAACTCGGTCTCATTAATTCTCTGTTCTTCGCCGGGTTCTCTTGGGGAGCGGGAGGAGAACAGCGGCATCTTCGAACTCGAGCTCAGCATTCAAAACAACGGCACCGAGATGAGAGTAAATGGGAGTTATGAAGCATCCCGCAGCCCTCCTGTCACTGCATGTTACCTAAGTGACAACAAAATATTAAAAACAGCTAAACTAGCCACCCGCCAAATCTCTGTGACATTGTTGGAAAACCACCACAGTCCCACAGCTGAATGCCAGCTATCTTCACTGCATCTCCAAGGAGCACTTTCACAAATTATTTCATATAATGCGGTAATATGTTGCATTTGTGAGCATGCAAGAGAAACCTTTTACACCCCACCCCTGCACCCGGAGCTGGCACGAACACGCATCTTAACTGTGTATTGGAACTCTCACGTTTAATAAACTCGAGGTTTATTAAGATGTTTCAGCTTTTTTAACTGAGGAAGGAAGAGGAGGAAAGAGACATTTTCTTGTTCCATTTTAAAGAAATAATAGAATAACCAACTATGCACAGCGATAATAGGAAGTAAAATGATATTTGATTATTCTTCAAGCTATTATTCCGGAAGAATCCCTTCACTGACACAGCTGCCTGCATTTACCAGGTCCTGTTCCTTTCCATCCACGGGTTTCAACCTGAATTTCCAGTGGATCTGTCGAGAACTGAATTTTCAGAACTTTTCTCACTATCTGTTGTTGACGTGTATGGAAAAGGCAGTTTCAATAAAGTTTAAATAAATAAAAATGTCACCGAAGCATTGCAAGGTCACAGAGGTGGTCAGCGGGAGAATGTACATTAACGTTTGTCAAGTATGGCATTTGGGCATTTGGGCCCAGGAGGTCCTGAACCGCTCATTTCGACAAACTGCCTGTTCTTCTGCCCCTTGACTGTCCTTTCTTACTCCTTCACAATAAAAAGTCAGCTAACAGTCCTGCTGGAATCAGTTTCAGAACCACAGTCACACTCATCATTCAATCGCCTCCGTAATCCAAAATCGCATCAAAATGTTCCTGTTTGAAAAGAAGAAGCCAGCATTGTGCATTGTCGCCAAAATCAGGGTAATGTCCTCTACTGTTGAATATCTATTTTGAGAACCTATGTCAAACCACCTTCTGTCCCACGTCAGTTATGAAACAGGAAGTCGAAATTCAGATTTGATTTAGCATCAACTCATCCCATTGTGGAAGCATGCAGCTGTCTGGGCTAAAAGCTGTGAGAAAAAGAAATAAAAAGTAAGATCTTATACTTGATGTAGCATAAAATGGCCAAAAGGCCATTAGACACAAGAAAATAAAGAACAGATGAAAACTTATAACATGGTTTACAGGCTTATTTAAACAAAGTCTGGAATCGTGTTTATAAATGATTTACTAGGTATCACATTAGCAGCACCTCGCCAACCACCCATCTGAAGCTGGAATGAACTCCTAAAATCCAGGGTTAACCCTTTCCTTACTTTATTTTGGATACTACAGTAAGATCCAGAGACAAAGAAGAGAGAGCGGAACGGAATCGAGTTCTTCCAGAGACAATCAGCTTGCATGGATCTCTAAGAAACTCTTTGTTTTGTTTGTGTGCAACTGCCAGATGTTTGCCACATTTATCCCATTCAACTGGATTACCAGAGTATCATAAATCACCACATATTTTAGATTTTTATTCAATTCAGAATGTTATTCACTGATGTACCTACCTATACAGCTTGTTAATTTTCACAAAGCACATCAGGGAGTGAGATTTGAACTAAGAACCTGTAAAGGCAAACCACTAGGCCACCTGACTGTTATATCTGGCCAGAGGACAGACAAATGTGGCTACTACACAATATTTATGACATCAAATATATAAAACTATCTAATTTCATAGCATCCTACTGAGAAAAGTTAACCAAGAAATTGACACTTTCAAATCTTTATGTTCTTGCCTTAATTATTTTTTAATATTAGATATATTATATTACTGCTGTCATTTCTTTCTTCAACTGACATAAGAAAGTGAGGTTATTTTAAATAGCATTCCAGTGGGGTTTGGATGTTCCACAGCAACACATTTAAGTACTGATCTAAATAAATGAAATAATGAGTTTGTCATAATGTTAACACAAACAAACTGATTTCTCTTGTCATTGTGCAAATTAATACGGAGAGGAAACAGTTTACTGGCAGTCAGTTCCAGTTTCACTCTAAATGATGTGACATTTTAGTATTTCTTGAAGATACTGAGCCATTGGGTGAAACTGCAGGGAAGCAGGAAATGAAAGTTGTGAATTTGGTCCAAGGTCAGAAGCTTAAAGACCTGAGCTTCAGTCAAGCTGTGCCCTGTTTTGCTATCTGTGCCGCTGATTCACAGTGTCTGTCTGGCTATACTTTTGTGATCACCCTTGAACTCATTATAACTCCTTATATTTCATGATATTTCATGTGGGTGCTTACTTTTGATATTGGAAATGGACAATTAGACAGGCACCCCTGAAGAATTTGCAGTTATTAATACACAAGTCATATGGACCCTAAAATTCACATAGTTAGTATTATATCCATCCACTTCTATTAACTGCTTATCCTGAGCATTGTCACAGCAGTGCAGAACCTATCCTAAATCCAGCTGGTTCTAAGTTATAAAGCTACCTCTATATGGACTGCCAGGCCATCACCGATTGACCACACACACACACATTTATTATTATTATTATTATTATTATTATTATTATTATTATTATTATTGTCGTTGTCGTCGTCGTTATTTGCAATTCATTTTAATTATTAGAGGTGTGCAGACCATTTCTGATATTCTGAAAGAAGGCAGGAATTTTACATGGTTCATAAATAAAAGGGTTAACCATTTTCGACTATTTTCTCTCCATGTTTAAATGCTCCAGTTTAAATTGTCTCATTAGTTAAGAGTTTGCAGAAATCTCTTTGCAGCCTGAGTTTTACAAATGACTTGGGCTCATTTTGCGAGGGAGTCCTGTACTTTGGTTGATGTCCACACTTTTCTGCCAGTGTTTATTCAGCTTTTATGTAGTCTTACAATAACAAGTAAGAGCCTGAATTACAATTTTGCACTAAGTGACCTGGAACACTGGTGAAATTATTAAAATGTTTGCTTTTTTATGTCCTCTGTCGGCACTTTAAAAAGTTGGATTGGGTCTTGAAGTTGGCAATGTAGTGCTAATATTCGCCAATGAGAGAAAGCAGAATTCTGCTATGGATATAACTTCATAACCCACTGGTTGCTGGTTACTGGTCTACAAACAACTGGTGTAAGATTCTTATCTTGAACTGCACCAAAAAACAGCCCAGAACCCAGTTGTCGACCACAATGTTTCTGTCCGTGACAAACAAGCACATAGACATACGGGAGAGTGAAAACGATCTTGGAGAGAGTGGCTTGCTCAAGGAGAAAGAGAGCATGAAACAGCTGGTCTGTATGGCAGCGTCTGCCGTTCTGGCAGCACTGGGGCCCCCTTGCCAGCTGTCAGGATGTAACCCAACACCCTACCACACCTTCCACCAGCTCTCCTCATTGTTCAACGCAGGGTCTAGGTTTCCTGGCCATGCACAGCTAGGTCCATGTCTCAACAAAGTGCACTTTCAGCATGCACAGCCATTTCCAAACAGG
The DNA here is from genome assembly GCA_018136845.1 of Heterotis niloticus. Taxonomy (NCBI): domain Eukaryota; kingdom Metazoa; phylum Chordata; class Actinopteri; order Osteoglossiformes; family Osteoglossidae; genus Heterotis; species Heterotis niloticus. Next base: position 9,352,479 of record CM030900.1, on the reverse strand, counting down.
CAGTTGGAAATAGAGTTTGAGGGACCTGGATCATTGCCATTGGCCTGCAGTTCATTGTAAAGTCTCCATGTGTCCTAAGATTACAGGAGATCATTTGACAGCTTTCTTAAAACACATCCAGCTGCACAAATAGGTGTGAAATTGTAACCCCATGTTTTAAGCCAAAAAAACAACATTCATGAGATAAGCAACTGTACAACCTGTGGAAGGAAGCAAACAAGAAGGGAAAGATTGTGTGTAACAGAGATGCAAGTTTAAGCATTTCATTGATACTGCTGGTGGACTTACAATGCAGTTTTGCTGATTTGCCCTTTGACCTCCAGAGTGTTCGGATCAGAATCTGTCAAGTCGAGGGACCTTGTTGGGAGGCGGAATGGATAGTTGGAGGTCAGATGTTTCGGGAGGGTTCTGAGTGTGTCCTCCTTTCCCTGGCTCTCCACTGTAGGTGCTTCCATTAAAATAGTGTGAGCCACATGGCTTCATTTCCCTGTTTCATCCCCTTATTTCTATCTATTCCCCTTCTTTAGCTGCCCAAACCAAGGTGTTATGGCCTACAAAACAGTAAAAGGGTCTACATACCTACACAACCTGATCCATGCACAACTGCTGAGCACCCCCACCTCTAGCCATCTAGAGGTCCAACTCACAAAGGGGTCCAAAATGGGAAGTCTGACGCTTCTCAGTTTTAGCTCTGATGTGGTGGAATGAGCTCACTCTGTTCCTCATACCTGCTGAATCTTTCTGTAGCCTTCATAAATGATCTCAGAATCCATTTTTTTTATATCCACTTCTGTCAGAATCTCCCAAATGTTCTATGGAGTTGCATCCCACCATCTGTTATAATCACCTTTGTATGTTTTATTAATTCTGTATGCAGCTACTGATTTAAGAGCGCCCCCAAAAGTGGTGGTAATGGACAAACTGGCTTTATCTGAATCTATAACCGATCGTCTATTTGTTATTGCACTTCTTTTGACTCTGAGGTGTGTCTTGCCTGATAGAGCAGCGTCTGCTAAATTTACAAGTGGGAACATAAACGCGACTGGAGTTGAAAATGGAGGGAGGCACATGGACCATGGGCCCCAAAGGTAGGTCAGAGATAAACTTACACACCCAAACTTTCCAACAACAGCAGCAACTGCAGTCATTTCAAAGGTAGCTTCAAAATAACATGCTTATTTTCTGATACCATTTACTTCAAATAAGTGCTTATAAGAGTGGAGATTCCTGCTTAAAGGGCTGTGAAGGCAGTCCATATTTAACTGGAAATGGTGGTGGGCCAGTGGTGGCGGCTGCATTTCCCAGGATGCTGCTATTCACGCCGGCAGCCTAGCTTCACCAAGGGCTCTGTGACATACAGTATGGCTCAGAGTCAGGGCCGTCTGTTCCAGCTGTTTCCCTACAGCGTCATCTTCCAGCTCAGACAGGAAGGACGCCTGAACAGGATGTCGCCCTGACCCCCACCCCCCACGATGGTGATGAAGCACTCGGGCCAAAGGTAAACCAGCCCTCTTCGGGTTGCTCACTATCCCTTCTTTGGGAAATTGCCATGTGCTGCTCCTTATTGAGTGAAGACAAACACCTTCTTTATTGCTCTTGTAAACACAGAGAATGGCCAGCACAACTTCGTTGGAAGGGCTCTGTCATGTGAAGAGCTGAAATAAAAAGATTCTGGACTAAAATCCCATGAGCGAACAACTGTATACCGTCTGACATATGTACTTTCCTCCAATTATGTCCTTAAATATTCAACTTCTACAGGAGTAAATGCTAAGGCACAAGCTAAGCAAAGGTGTGACTGAGCTCTGCAGCTTCTGGGGCATTTGTAGTCGTGGTTGACGCGAATGACGACTATATTATTACCATAGTGGTGCTGTAACCTTTTTCAATCCTATGCATCTGTGAAAGTCTAATTCAAAGAAACAGGACAGGAAAAACACGTGACGCCTTTGAACTGTGGTGCCAGAGGAGACATTTAAGGATGCCAAAGAGGTGGACGCTAGTTGAAATCAGGCAGGACTTTAGAAGTGCAAATGAAGGGGTTATCATATTTGGGCACATCATGCAGATGTTGGACTCTCTTGAAATAGAGAGTAATGCTTTGAAAATTTTGAGTAAAAACAATAAGAGGATGAGCAGCGACTGAATGGATGGATTCAGTTGCAGCGACAAAGGAATCATCCCTTATGGCAGTAAAGATGTAACTGTAGGGCAGAACTTTCTGTGTGCGTTCTATATGGTCAGCAAGAGTTGACAAAGACTCGATGGCACTTGAAAACAACATAGTGGCAGGGCCTAGAAGAGTTTCTATGATGTACTGAGGTTGACAACGGAGGCCCAGTCCACAGCATGTCAGGTGTTTTCTTCTGCATTCCTCTCTATCTGTAAACACACATTAGCTGTTATTGGATTTTCTCTCTGACTTGATCATTGCACTTCCCAGCACAAAGGGTTTGTTTGGAGATTCGAACCCTTCCACCCACCTATGTGCACAGTACCCTCCTGTTGAGATAACAATGCCTGCTAATGGCCTGGTTGTGCTTGATCATGCATCCCGCTTACAGCCAAGGGGTTTATATCTGCTGACCTCTGTGTAGAGTACAGGCAAACCTGCCCTAAGGGAATTTGCACTGTCTACTGTCACAATAGGTCCTGTTAAAGCAGGAGCCATCTGGTTACCATGGTAACGACAGAAACACTCATCGGTATGACTGAAGTATAGCTAGTTTTCAACTGATACGTATCTTGGTCATTTTGCTGTTTTTTCAAACAAATTTTCTTAGTATAAAACCATTTTTAACAGATCTGTATTTAAAAAAAGGTTTTCAAAACAATTGCTCCATTGGCAGCTAAACTGTCTTCTATTTATTTCTTCTGAAGTGCTTATTCATTTATTACCATAAATAATGATAGCCTAGCTCTGGGCTGATTTTCCAAAACCAGCTGTGAGTAGAGGTTTGCAGATGGAGAAGCGTCACAATTACCGTTTTCGTTGCTTACTGCTAGTTATAAACTGGAAAAAAAAAAAAAAGAATTAGGCACAGGTGGAGAGATGAATGCATTTCCTTCTTTCCAGGTTGCCACTTGAAGGTAAGTCAAACTACTACACCCTTGTTAATGGCTCATTTTTCAACACAGGCGTTGATTTGTTTGCCAAAGACTTGTCAAAGCCAAGAGGCATAACATTTCTCAAATGATAATTTGATAAAAATTTTGACATAGAAAACCAGCATCTATCTGCAAATGTTCTGAATTTTCCAAATCTCAAAGCAGGTGATGGTAGATGATGGTGTAAGATAACATTCTAAATGAATACAATTAAGATTCCATTTATTGTTCTGCTTATACATCGAAAGTTCTGAACCACTGGCACCAACCAAGATGACAACTTTAAGGATAATTGATGAATGGATGGATGCATGGGTTTATGTGGGTTTGAAAATTACAGCACAATGACAAAACTGAAGACCGTGAACAGCATGAGAATAGAAACAACAATACGTGCAGTTTGCTCCACAGCCAATGTAGGCAGTTTCCCCTCATGCTCTTGTGGGCTGCTCTCTCCTACTTCATCACTCATAATAATACATATCATTGTACTGGGGAGGAAGTAGAGTAAAAAAAAAAAAAAGCTCTTTCTGTTCCTCTTTTGTCTAAAATCAAACGTATTCATGCAATTGTAATATATAAGTAATAACAATAATAAGACATAAACAAGAAACAGCTGGTCACAAAGAATGGAGAGGGGCTTTATTTTTAGACCCTCTCTGCAAAGGGTGTGCCTGCTTATAAATGCATAGCCTCTGCCCATGATCTAGTGCTTACACATCCTTAATTTTAGTTAAAACTAAATCAGCCAAATCCAAACATGCATGCACAACTGTGCAACCCGAGCACAATTCTGACAAGAAAATTGTAATAAAAATTAATCACAAAGTCTCTCAATGATGGAAAAATAAAATAACTTTCTGCAGTGCTTGAGTGTATTGAGGGTTTTGGGAGAACTAGGATGTTTTAGAGTGGCAGAAGCACAGAGTTTGTCTTTCTGCTAATGGAGAAGAGAAAGCATTAACTGAATTAACCATCAAAATGCTATGTTTTCATCTTTTTGCACCTCCCTGGCCTTTGCTCAGAATTATGGGATTCCCCTGAAAGACTGTGGAGCCTCGACATCATCAGTCTTCCAGTCCAGCTGAGTCGTTCCATGCACTGGCTCAGCTCACATTCTTTACTTTGCTCTTCCTTCTCCTTGGGTGGCTTTGCATTATTATCATCCTTCAGTCCATTATCAGTAACTCCTTGGTCATTGCAGGATTAAGGTGGTTTCGACACCGAGCGAGATTTGAACCCACAGTCTTAGATCAATGCAGAACTTTCACTATCCAGTGGACCACCATGCGTAAGGGTGATAATAATGACTACAATAATTATGATGATAATGATTATTATTATTACTAGTAATAGTCCATTTGACAAAATGAGAACTGTGAAATGTAAAGAATTAAAGACACTGCTTTAGAAATTGACATCTGAAACTTGAATATAACATTCTTCCATCAATTCTAAGATTTTTTTTCTTTGCTCCTCAGGAAATTTCACACAGCCCACCTCCTGGATTCTCCCAGATCCTCCTAGCACTCTCAGGAGTGAAGCTGCTTGTGTGCTGCTAATGGGTCACACTTATACTGTATGTCTCAAGTTTGAATCCCCAGTTCTACTACAGCACCCAGCTCACCCAGCTGTATAAATGAGCGAATCATTGTACTATGACCTGTGCTGATGGAAAGCACCAGATAAATAACAAAAATGTAAGAAGGTAGCTTTGTGACAGGACAGCATTTCTTTGTCCCGGAATATTCGTGACTTTGTACCATAGAAGCAGATATTTAACCACGATTCATTCACTTACTTTGACTATACTTGAGTTCATGAGTAAAGTGTGAAATTCGCTCTAATTTGTTTTGGATTAAAGTGTCCGCATTACATTCCCTGCCTTTCTCAGGAACTTGAGACACACGGGCAGCCATAGCAGGTCTTAAACTTATTCATTCTCATGGAAAAGGGATCTCCAACCCGGGGGTAATTATCCCCCCAAGAGCAATTCAGCATTTTGTCACTTGAAAATGGGAGCGTAATTATATCTCTACTGGCCAGCTCAGCGGGGGGCAATTTATTAAATAGCTCCATTCTCAAGCAAGGAAGTGAAATAGTTTTGGAATGTTAATGGTCAGACAAGGGGAGCGAGAGACATAACACAGGAAGGTGTAAAGAGTAGAGAGACTGAAATGAAAAGCAAAAAGGGGAAGATTTAGGTAGAAGAACATGCAAAGGGTCAGTGTAGGTGTTCTACAGATCTCTGAAAACCACAACCCCCATTCTAGTTCTCCACAGAACCTCAGTTGATCTGTCAGAGTGGATACTGGAGATTTGGCCTTCACATTGTCCCAAACGGACAGGTGGCTCAGCCCCATTTATCTGTCTCGCCACAAGGGATCAGAATGAGTCCGCGCTCTTCAGCAATTACTTCCGTTTTACATCCTGTACACGTGACTGCGATGGAAGACATCATCGCAACCCGCTTTCAGAGCATAAAGATCACCCTTGCAGATGTTCTGTCAGTCATCCTTGCAGCTGCATGCTGGGCTTCAGGTGATGTCCAACAGTATGAATTAAATAATGGGAAAGGCAGGGCTCTATTCTGGAAATGTGGATGTATCCGTTTAAGCCAGTGGTAGACAGAAACAGCCTAAACAAAAGCCGAGACTTTGTAAATATTAATAAGACTTATAATTTTTATCTTTTTTCTCTGCCCACTATTTATTTTCATGTTTACTTATTTTACTTTGTTTTCTTCTTCAAATCTATGTTTTGTCACTGATTCCTTGGATGACACTGTGCATATCTATCTATCTATCTATCTATCTATCTATCTATCTATGTTTTTCTGAGTGTTCAGATGCGATAGATGTGATTTGTGTGCTTTTGCGCAATTCAGTCCTTTTATGTATTTGTGCAGGTGTGTGTGTGTCAGGGTGAGTGTGTGTGGGCAGCTCCTGTATAAGTGCTATATTAGTGGGTCAGTGTGCCAGTGTCCCATCGGGCAGCACAGCAACAGGTCCCATCCTCCTCTCTCTCTCTCCCTCCCTCATCTTTTTCACTTTTAAGTGCTACTCATTCAGCATTCCCATGTTCCACATATCCATCTAAGTGCAGCTGTAGCTCTTATAACCTCATTGCTTACCAATCACAGCAGGTCTCATTCTTCCCAGTAACTCAGAGCCATGAGCAGGAAAGAAAAGGCTCCTTTCCATGATTCACACTCCTTTTGCTTATCGCACTTATTTTGTCTTCCTTCAACCTTTCAGCACAGGCATCCCACGGATACCACTTGGGATGAATAGGGTCTACAGTCATAAATAAACAGCATCCTGTGGCTTCATAATGTGATATCATATGCAAAGGGGGACCATCTCAGACATGAACATCATCTGACAACCATCAGCTTTAAAATCTGTAAATCAGTGCAATGATGCAAGCTGGGGTGGAGGCAAGATCCAAATCATGTGCTCACTCACCCCATGACCCCCTGTTTATTAATAGGAGTCTACTGTATTATACTTCTGTAAAAGTCTATTATGGTCTTTGGTGATAATGTATGGATCAAATTTAATAGGAATTTATGTCTATCAGTGTTAATATTTGTAATTTTCTCATTAGATGTGGATTAAGAGTAATGGGTAATCTATTTTGTATGCATTAATGTGTGATTATTGCTTGGAATGTATAAGGACATTTGCTGTTTAGGGTTTTTAAGATTATGACTTTATTCCCATGATTTATTACTGTATGCCAGTTAAGAAAGGGAAAGAATAATTTTGCGAAATGGGATGGATGAGCTGAGGACTGCATGTTGCTTTGTTATTATCTTAAGATCTTTTAAATTTAATTTCTTTGTCTTACGCGCTATACCTGTATAAAAGTTTAACGGAGATTTCGGTTTTAAAAAGTCAGAATGAATTTCATATCTGCATGCTTTGTTAAATGAGGAATGATGTCTGGTTCGGTTTGCATAAGTAAATGATACATTTTTAATGCAAAAATTTGTATTTCTTAACTGCAAAGACTAAAAATGCGTGTGCGCGCTAGCATAGCTGCTGGCACAGTACAGGAATTTGGGATGTGAGGTCACGCCAAGGTCCCATCACCCCCAGCTCCCACACTTCGTCAGTTTAGGTGCCAGCATCATAGAGGCTGAAACTCGCTTTGTTGCCTCCTCAGCATGTGACTACATAAGTAGCTAAGCAGCATGGTGCAAAGCATCACGCATCACAGGAGTCAGGAGTGCATCGTGAACCAAACACACACACACACACAGACACACACACACACAAACACACAGAAAGCAAAAATTTGTGCTTCCTCTTTCTTGCATGGTGGTACTGAGCTGGTGCTGGTTCTTCCTCTTGGCCTCACTCAGAGTTTAGGTGCACATACAGAAAACCCCTGGGCTCCAGTACCAATGGGACTGACTTCTGAACACACATAATTTGTGAACAGGAAGATCTGCTCTGCAGCTTTCCCTTCCTCTTCCCTTTTTGGTCTCTGGCCTCGTCTGCCTCCATGTGCCTGAGTGTGTGTGGCTACGACAGCTGTACTGTTTTGAGATGCTTTTTATACAAGACAATAAATTTACATTTCTTAAGGTTGCAGATACTTTCCTCCAAAGTTATGTACACTACAATAACTGACTTGCATTTAAGTGACGCATTCATCCAAAATGATTTAAAATGTACTCCCGAGAATCATACACTCATTTATATACAGCAAAAGAATGTAGCACAGTCTCTCTCTCTCTCACACACACACACATACACACCACTGGTAATTCAGAGTAACCAGTTAACCTAAAACACACATATTTGGACTGTGGGAGGCAGCCTACACAGCCTACATACATATGCAAAGTTTACACTCACTGAGCCAGATTCAAACCCACACCTAAAAGCAGCCTTCAGCAGTTGTGAGGCACTGTGCCACTTGTCACAGAGCTGCATGAAGCACGTGTTCACGCTGCCACTGCTGTCTCTTCATTTTATTGGTGGCCCCTGGTGTGATGGTGCTATGTGTCTGATGTTTTCAGGCAAATGGAATGACATTTGGTTGCATTGCAAAGTCATGTCATTCTGAGCAGAAAAGAAAATAAAAATAAAAAACTTGGCTCACGATCGAGCCACTGCATAAAAAAGGATCGATTCTCACACAGGAAGACACACTTATAGGTTCCCTGTGTTTTATCGCATCACATTCTTTCCATTTCCTCCATTCTGCAAACAGTGCATCGCAAATCGGTACACACTGCTTCCTCAACTTATGAACACAACTGGGTCCAACAGTCCATTTGTGACTCAATTTGTTTGTAAAACCAAAGTCATTTTTTGTCACTATTTAATAAAAGCTAAGTGATTCAGATGCCCCTCAATTTATGTGCTGGCAATGTTCTAAAAACCTTAGTCATTAAAAAAACAAATGCAGTATTTTTCAGCTTCTGGTTACTTTCTGCTTTATAGACACTAAAAAGTTTATTAACAGTATACTAGATGCAGCTCAGTTTATTGGCTGGTAATGTTCTGTAAAAATCTTAGATGAAGTTGTAGTAAACAAAAGAATTGACAGATTCCTCTTGGAAGGGTGAATAATATTTTTTTCAGTTTCTGGCTACTTTCTACTTTATTATCTATCCAATAAAAAGTTTATTAGTAATATAGATGTCACCTGATTTACTAATGGACACTGTAAAAGTCTGCAGCAAAAATATAATTCATTAATGATCACTTACCTATTACTTGTTAATTTATCTACCTAATACTGCATTAAAAGTATAACTAAAAATGTAGCAAATAAACCAGTAAATAAGTGTTATACCTCGGAAATTTGCAGTGTGTGAAATCACACATTAGTTAAATATTTGTGGTCAGAAACAGTTTTTAAAAATGGGCTTTTAGTACAAAGACTAAAAAGACCAACAGTGTTAAAAACAGTGACAGTTGTCCCAGTCTGTGTGTTTGCTACCCTCATGACAAACAGTCCAGTTCTCACATCAAGCAGTGCAGCAAAGTGTGAGTTTCTGCCTGCAACTGCGTGAAAGTCTTTGGGTGCTGTGTTTCCTGGGGTGAACCACAGCTACAGGCATTAGAAGATCGGTCTGAATAGCTTCATGTTTAACTGGCAACATGAATGAAGACCCTTTTCAATGGGATGATACCAAATTAACACCATGATGTTGCTTAAAAAACAACAAACTTCTGTTCATGCCCGAAGCACCGCAAAGCATCAGATCTGTCAACAGTTCCCTCTACTGTAAGTGCTGTTCCTAAAGCTCAAATTGCAAAAAAAAAAAAAAAAAAGTATATATTTTGTGGCTTTCGGGACTGTAAATAGTCCTGTTTTGTGCTGAATGTCACAAATGTGTGATTGAATGAAAATTAACACCAAAAAACACACATTTAATTTGCCCTTGGAAAGTGAATGTTTTTGGACCTTTAAATTGAACGTTAAAAAATGTGTGTGCGAATGACAGAAAGAGTGTGTATGAGGATGTATGTGGGAGGAGGTGGCATAGTCAAAACATGAAGAGAAGAACGACAGTTGGTGGAAGAAAACTACGTCTTCCCCCCAGCAGCAGTGCCGCTGCCCTCAGTGGCCTGCGCACACTGTGGAAGAACAAGATCTGCGTACTGCTGCTTTCATTCTCTGTAAAAACACACTCAATGCACCTAAAGGATTTGTACAGGTCCTTGTTCACTAACTTAGGTGACTGCCCCCCATCGTGGAACTTAGACTGATTTACTCTCTTGTGCAGCAGGATAATTTTCACCTTGAAGATGTAGGGGTGAGCATCTTACTGAATCATATTGCAGCAGGGGGTAGCGTTGAAACCTGGGTCTTCAGGATGCCTCTGTATCATCTGCTGCAACCCAACACTGTAAGGCATCATCTAAACAAACAAACAAAAATAATAAAAATATTTTATTAAAAGCAACAGTAACTGATGTGATGGATGACACTGGCCAAGTAGTGCTCACTGGGGGGAGTTGGGGTGCGACTCAAACAGGTGAGTAGGTGAACAATATTTACAAGCAACTAATTTGAGTAACCTAACTATATGCCCTTGGGATTAGGGTTGGAGTAAGAATAACTTTTATTATTATTATTATTATTATTATATTCACATTTGTCAGTGTATATGCAAGATTTTACAGAATGCACCAAAACAAGTGATAAATAACTGTCTTACTGAGGTGAAAAACAACAACATAAATAAAACTTTAACATCCATTGCATTTCCAGTTAAAAAACTGAAACTATCATTTATATGGCCAGAAAAAGTTAATTTGTGTTTTCAGACATTAACTGGCTCAGGTTACAGAAGAATTTTGAATTTGAGGCAAAAAGTGAGAAAACATAGAAGGAAACAGCACAGAAGTAAAAGACCAGGTTTGTAATCCTAACACTGTGGTTTATGTTGCATTGCTCCACCAAAATATAGCCCTTTTTAGTATGTTAAAATTCTGATTTTTTTAATGAAAACATTGAATAAGTAATGAAAAAATAATAATATAATAATGCAATGCATTGTGGGAGCAAAACCATGACCTTGTGGTCTCTACTCAGGAGATGCAAGAAAAATGTTCTGCAAGCTGAAGGGAATTCAAATGCAAATGGGGACAAGCAATGGGTCCAAACACCTCAGAATGTGTTCTAGCATCTGCTACTCCTTTAGAATCCGCCGTTTTTGTCTGAACACAAAGACGCAAACAGTGTGCAAGTCACGGCTTTCACGCTTCTGTTCTGTTAGAAGTCCACTCTTCTGCCTGGCATCGTCACCTGGCTGGATTTTTTCACAATGTTGAAAACTTCCTGCAAAATGACTAAACAGCGAGAGAAAAAGAAGCAAAGTGGAAAAACATAATCGTGGTGCGGGAAAACAAAGAAATACAGGCGTGAATATTTTGTAGGATTCCCTTTGCAGCGCTGCTTCACTGGCCACCAAATGAGGCTTCAGACTTCTGGCAAATTGAAAGCGATAAACCACTTCATGGAAAACCGTTCCTCCATCTGTGGAGTCATAAATAAGCACAAAAACAGGGTGACACGGTGGGCAGCACACCGGTGTCTCACAGAACACAGGCTGTGCCATTGGACGTAGGTTTGAACCCCTTCAGGTGATACAGTAACAGTCTGCATGTTGTCTCCATGTTTATGTGGGCTTCCTCCAGTTTTTTTCCTGTAGTTCAAAGAGACGTTTGGGGTGAATTACTGACTCTGAATTGGACCTGCATGTATAAGAATGATTGAGCAGTGATGGACTCATGCCCTGGCCAGGCTGTACCCTGTGGTTCTTGGAGGAGCTGTGGATAGACTGCAACCCTGCCTAGAATAAGTAGACCAGATAGACAGGCAGGCAGGCAGGCAGACATAGATAGATAGATAGATAGATAGATAGATAGATAGATAGATAGATAGAACCAAGTTCAGGTCACTGGTTCTGCTGTAGTACCCCGTACTATGGTTCTTAACCTCAGCTGATACATTAGAAACTGCACAGTTGTATAAATGGTTAAAGCACTTTATGCAGCTTGGTGTACAAACGCCGTATTGGAAGCTGAAGTGGACAAAGACATCATCTAAATGACAAAACTCATACTCTGGTTTAGACTTCATAGCCCCCTGTGCTTTGAAATTTAAGTTACGAGCGTAACAGATGTTCAAATCTTGTATTTAAACCTCATTTTGCAAACAGTTTTAAAATTGAGACATTTTAAAGGTAGCACCAGTAGTAGCAGATTTTCACAATAATCCAGAATTTTTTTGATGAATGTGGCTGGGTGATTGATGACACCAAGAAGCTGGAAACAAATTGCCTGCAACAGACTGGGCTGCCAAAAACTTCAGCCCCTTTTTTTCTGCTTACCATTAGACGTTTTTGCCATGATGCTCGGGTAACCAAGTATAAAACAGTATCTCCAGCAAATCAAGACATTTCAATATAATAAAAAAAAGTGACACAGAAGCCATTTGGGAGACCTGGTAAATATCTACTGAAGTTTTTTTTACTATAGATTCCTGCTGTAGTTTTTCTTTTATATTTTACCTGAGCAACTTAAACAGCTTACTGCCAGAATTAATAACCTATTAATGCAAATAATGTGCTTTCCATGCCCCTGATATGAAAACATGAGCCAAAAGATTTAGACTGTCAAAAACTTGACACTTTTTCCCCCAAACCAATTACAGTGTTATGCCACATGCAGAAATGTATCCTTTCATACAGCTTGGTAACTTTTATTGGAGCCGTTCATGGTACTGTGATGGCACCATCTCCAAATTGTACTATAACTAGTTTGGCACCATCTGCTCCGAAGATTGGCACCAAGCCCACACTAAAAAACGGTCTGCTTACTCTGAGATATATGGGATGTCACTTTGGAGAAAAGTGACTGCAAAGTGAGTAACTGTAAATACAGCAGGTAAGTGGACATATTGGGATAAGGAACCTGCTCAAGGGTATTGCAGCAGGACGTGGGATTTGAAGTTACATGCATAGAGGTGCCTCTTACCGCTAAGCCACCACTGACAAAAAAAAAAAAAAAAAAAAACCACGTTCAACCATGTTTGACTTCCTCACAGCCAAGGTCACTCTGCAGACCATTTGTACGGAAATATAGCACACGACAGTGAGCACAAACTGAGAAACTTTCTTTTCCATTCTTTCTTGTGGTATCTATAAGAAAAACACACGTGTGTTATGCGTGTCTGCTGGTGACAAATGTTCCTCTACACCACTCCCTAACACTCCTTGCACCCTCTAACTCTTGGAGCCAAGGACACAAAGGGGCCTTTGGAGGATGTAAATCTCATCCTGTGTTCAGGCACAAAATCTGGGCAGTCGAGCAAAAAGAGCCATTGAGTCTGCGAAGCAAGAAAGGATAAAACGAAGAGAGATGAGAGGCCAAGTGTCCATGGCAGGTCAGGGAGGGGGTTTCAGCAGTTCTTCCAGCTTTCTGTGTGGATGCCAAAAGCATTGCAGCATCGACATGGCCAACACTGAGCATGAAACCTCCTGGTGAGAAACCTGGTCCTTACCTACATGCCAGGAACCCGATGTTGGCAAATAGTTTCATTCACTGTGCATGAATGAATATATTCTCAGAAAGGCTCCACTGTGGGATCTAAGGTTGCACTGGCAGAAAAGTTTACAGGTGAAGTCTCAAAATAGGTATGTTTACATATTTAGCGATTTTTGGTACGGTAGTGGCTGATGGGCTGTATAAGAGGATGTAAGATTGTTGCTGAACACGTTTGGCAGCTTTAGGTGTGAAAACCTCTTTTGCACGGCCACCTCCTGCCGAGCCCCTGCGGGGTATCAACACATCTATACAAATGCGAATCTGATACCTTTATCTCTTCCCAGATACCAGTGGCCTTTGTAGTCACACCCAGATGAAAAAGCCACAGTAAGCGTGCTTTGGGAGGAATAAATAAAACATTTGCCTGTGTGACCTCCACTCTCCTTGCCTGCTGCCAGGAGCCTCTGAAGCTGCAGAGAAGCACTTAGCAGGGCTGTGCTAAGAATGATGCGCAAAGAGTTGTCTCTGCATACAAAAAAAAGCATCACAAAACGGGTTAAGAATTTCAAAGGGAGAGAAAATGGTCTGTCTGGCTATTTTCAAATCCTTTCTTCAACACCCTTCTTCTGACACAGGAATGCGTAACCCCTGAGCGGTCTCTTTTCAGGGGGAAGGCGACACAAATGACACGAATAATTATTTTGCACTTTGGAATTTCAGGCATCCCTCAGCAGACAGTGGGGACTTTATGGCAGTTAAACCCTTGAAAACACAGAAAAAAAGTGGGTTGTGGATTATTTTGAGCTGAAGCAGATATTTGAAACAGGACCATTTCGAATTGCCAAAAGACTGGAAGGATCCATGTTAAATCCAGGCCAGCAGTGAAGTCAGTAAAATGCTTACATGCATTCATTTTCCATATGGGGTGTCATCGTGCCATCTGATATGAATGCAGCTTTTCAGCTTTTGGCCCAAGGACTGAAATGGTGATGAGGAAGTTCTCGGAAGTTCTCCACAGCCAAACTGCCTCTGCTTACATCACATTATGGCTGGTTTGTAGCTTTTACGCTTGACAGTCTAGAGGGGAAAACGTGTTAAACAATTCAATTAATTTTGAGGTGATATTTGGTAAAACCCTTCTTTAATTCCTTTCAGCCTTGTCAACAACACGATACCCATTTTTATTCCATTTTCTGTCAGCCAGGCTATATTGTTTAAGATATTTAGCGACAGTCTCTTCCTGTAGATCAAAAGAGAAATTCAAGAGAATTTTCTTTTTTTTTTTTTTAATAAATATAGTGAGGGATCTTACTGGATTACAGCGTTTCTGGACACACCTTTTTTTTCCCAAAGTACGAATGGATCGTTTTAAAACGTATATCTGCATGGCAAAGTGTGACTTTGACGGGGAGGGATTTCGCCACCGGATTGGCTGGAGTGTTGGGACCCCGCCCACAGGGCGGAGTCTGTGGTGTTTTTCAAGCCACCGATTGAGCGTCTTCACACGTACGAGTTAATCGGCGCGCTGGCTGGTTCGGCCGACGAAGGTTCAACGAAAATTGCGTGAATTGGGTTTTTTTTGCCTTAAGAAGAGCAAAGCAGCCGGTAGCATTTTTCCCCCAAACTTCACACTTGGATGCGGGAAAACTTCCTTGGGTGGATTATTTCAAAGCTAAGGTTTTTTTTGTGTTTCTTACCAGAAGGAGTGAGATGGGATCGCAGCTGTCTAAGGGAGGGGTGGCAGTGGACGGACAGGCTGCCGCCGCCGCCGACCCCAACACGGCCAAGAGCAACGGACAGGTACGGGGCTCCTACCTCTCGCCTCCTCGGGAAAACTGCTTCTCTAAGATGTTTCTGCTCTTAAAAATGTGTAACTGGGCGCCGGGCGCGCCGGTGTTGAAAACTGGCTTGTTTCACAGATATTTAAAAAGAAGGAAAAAAAGATGCAGGCGGTGCATGAAGTTGGGTGCATCGGCCAAGTGCAGTGCTGCTGTTTCTGATGGAAAAGCGCCATTTCCCCCTCACAAACTGACAAGAGTAGCCGGCTCCATTGTTGTACACGGTGCGGATTTTAGTAAGCTTATAAAATGCGGGGAAAGTACAGAAACAAGGACCCGAGCAACTTGTCATTCTTATTCGGTCTATAGCGCACAGCCCGCAGTATTCATGTTGGGTGTGAAATAAGTTATTTGCAACCTGTAACCCGCAGGGCTCACAGGGTGCAGATTCTGAACCTCGCAATATATAACGTGTTGCTATGAATTATCCTTGCATAAAACTCATTCGTATTACAGTGGGAAAGTGAAGGTTAGAAGGAATAAAAAGTTACATTAAAATGAAATGCATTTTATTTTCTTCAGCCTGTTATCTCGGTCCAGTTTCCAGTGGAGCGACGATTTGGTGGCTCTTAATTCTTTTTTTTTCGAAGGCGCCCTTCGTCGCATCACGATGCCGGTTGGTGGGGTTAGAGCACCACCGCGCGTCCGTCAGGGGAACTGCAAGGCGGCGCCTGCCGACCGTTTCGCGTGACCGTTATTAGAATTAATAAACGGCTTTTTCAATGGAGGTTAAAAAAAATAAATTTCAGATTCATTCATCCACTTGTACAGCGGGATCAATGTCATGCAGTGTGTGTGAGAAAAATGAGTGATTAACATTGGAATTGTTGATGAGAAGGCAGACATTTTATATTTTCATTGACCCCCATTCCTCAGGAAAACGGTCATGTGAAGAGCAACGGCGATGCCAAAGCCGGCAGCGACGCTGCCGCCGCCAATGGCTCCACTGAGGCTGGTAAGGAGCCGGAGAGCGCGCCTGGGGACGCCATCGAACCTGCGCCGGCTGTCGAAGGCGAGGCTGCAAAGCCGGATGGCGAGGCCACCAAAGAGACCACCACCAAGAAGAAGAAGAAGAAGTTCTCCCTGAAGAATTCCTTCAAGTTCAAGGGGATCTCCTTGAGGAAGAGTAAGAAAAGCAATGGGCAGCCCAAAGAGGAGCCAGCGGCATCCCCAGCGCCGGAGGAGAATGCTGCGCCCAGTGAGGACAAGGTGACGGACGAGGTGCCACCAGAGGAGCCCAAGGCTGAGGAGCCGGCCCAGGTGGAGGAGGCCACTTCGAATGCGGAGGAGCCTGTCCAGCCCGATGAGGGCGCCACTGAGCCTACAGATGCAGCGGAAGAGGTCAGCTCAACACTGGTGCCTTCTGAGCAGGAGGAGTGATTGCACCTGCAGCGGCCATGGGACTGTTTTTCAAGAGGAAATATATATTTATACATATGTGTGTGTGTATATGTGTATATATGTATATACACATGTGTATATATGCATGTGTGTATATATATATGAGTGTGTGCGTATGGAAGAGACTTGTTGCACCGTGTTCTGCGAAGATACTGCAAAAGGAAGAGCATAATGGTTTAGTCCATACTGGTCCACAGCTCCTGAGATTTTTTTACCAATAGAACGACATTGCCATTCCATTTCTGACAGGCAGCTAGCCTGAGTGGTAGCTCTGCGAATGGAGTCAAAATGTTCCTTTTTATATCAAAACCTTTTTTTAAATCTAAGGGGCATACTGTGCCTGAGCCATTTCATTTTTATCTCGCATCTGACGATATGAAAATAGAAGGCCACTGGGGCATCATGGATTCTTCACGTTACATCATTTGTTATGTGGAAACAAATTAACCAACTTGTTGTATCCCTATATTTTATCCCATTGCAAGTATTTTTGTGCTGTATAAAGGACAAACTTTTAAAAAAAAGTGTAGAGAAATATTTAGTCTTTTGTTTTCTCGTCTAAAAACAAATATCAGTGTCCAGTGTTCATGTTTCTGGTTCTATAGGGGGTGAAGTTATGTGAAAAATATAAGGTTTTACCTGCTATTTTCCATCCGTGTAAATACATTTGATTGGTTTTGTTCTTTATTTTGCTAACATTAAAATGTTACTGGTTTTATTGTCAGAATTAATAAGGGTCAATAAATGTGTGATCCCTGCAGCTGTTGCGTCTGTCTGCTTTCTTGGTGGAGGACCAGCAAGTAGTGAATGTCTGATTCAACATAATGGTTGTGACAGTCTGGACAACGACTTCTGCAAAATGCAGTGAGGAGCACAGGCATAGTCTGTTGTGCTGTGCCTCACAGTGATATTAGCTGTGGGTGTGGACTTGGCCTTTAATTTGGCTCTGTCCTGACACTGGGTGACAGTTGCATGATCCTTATGTTCCTCACATAATAAAAAAAAGTATTTTCAGGGAATTTTATATGTGTTGTGTGTGTGTGTGATCAGCCTATGATGAACTGGCATGCTGTGTGTATATTTATATCTGTATATACTTTATGTGTATGTGTGTGTCATTCATATATATCAAATACATACCATAAGTGGTGTGTGTGTGTATATATATCAGTATATATATATTATATATATATACACACACTGATGAATATACTGTATACAGTATATCCATATGCCACATATATGTGGGTGACAAAATTGTTTCACTTTAATCTACAATTTACATCTTTTAATCTATACACTTGGGTATCCTAACTTGGAACAATTAAAATAAGCCTTGTATATTATATATAATTGTAATAATCAACTGAATGAATAAAGTTCAGTCATTTAGGGGAAGTTCTTATTCAAAGGTTGAAGAAAAAAGGTTTGAACCAGTAAGCTTCAGTTTAATAGGCCTTGGGGCTCTGCCACCTGCTGCTCTTATTTTCGTGCACAACAGTGTAAAATAGTTGAGTTATGACATTTGTGAACTTAAAGGAGAACTTTGTTGCAAAAGTTGAACTGCAGATGTTTTGCTAGGTTCTAGGTTTCAATAGACATTTAATAGGCATTTAAAAACAAGATAGCACTGAACTATTTGTTTTGGTAGATTTCATAAAAAATGTTTTTGTCTGTACTGCTTAAACTTAACAGTATAACAGCATATTATTTATGCTGAGGATGCCTGGAAATGAAACTTCATGGTGTCAGCACTGCTATGCTGTGTTGGTACACCATGACGAATAACCTTTGAATCATATAACTTGAGTTATTAGTATTTTATGCTTACATTGCTTAAATGTAAGAACAAGTATCTCTTATAAGTATATATACAGAATACTGTATATATAGTAGATACAATATAAACGATCACTAATAACCCCGTTTGTTTCAGACAGCTCATACAAGGACCATAGGGAACTTAATGAATATATGGTACACATCTATATAAAAAGATCACTTCATCAATGCAGCGTTTTGATGAATGTCTCACAGAAGCTCATATATTTGTCATTTTTTTTCCAGTTCATGTGCACAATGCAGTGATGATGGGCTTTTCCTTTTTCAGATGTTGGTGAATAAAGCACGAGAATATAGATTATTTCCAAAATACTTCACAGAAGTACCTTCCTAATAACATCTGGGCTCAGCTACATCTCATTACTCTACAGCAGTGTAGCGCCATCTGGAGGTCAGTAGATGTAAGCTTTAAGTTGCTCCTGCTCCTTTATGTACACTAATGGCATAATTTACTAAATAACTGTTGTTGTCTCCAAACTGTAACATTAGAGCAAAAAGAATAAAGTATTCATTGTACAGCAGCACTTCCCGGAATTCTTATCACACTGAATATCTCAACTGTTGATTAAGGTAAATCTTATGTAAGAAAAAAAAAATAGGTTCAGTACTATTACTGACTTTCCTCCAAAGTGAATTTCATTGTTATGCCAGTTACTCTGATCTACCCATTTATACAGTATGGTATTTTTTACTGCATCATTTCATGGTAACTACATCAATCACGGGTATGACAGCAGAACACAGACCACACATTTGTAAGTAACTCTAAAAGAGTACAGCACATTGTCCATGGTCCTTGCATAGTGGAACACAAAGGCACACACATCCTGTGAACTTTATTACTATATGTTACTAACATACTTGAGCCAGCCCTTTGCATCCTGGATAGACTCTGGACTGCAGACACCCTGTACTGGACAAGGAGTTACTAATAAACAAGGAGTAAAATAAACAATAAAACAAGCTTGAAATAGTAATTTCTGTTGCAAATATTACTGTATAAATGTTAGTTATCACTGTCATACTTGAAAAATTCTTTAATTTGATTTGGTTTTCATTTCAAGCAATAAATTATGTGAGGAATGAGTGAACTGTATTGTCATTTAACATCACAAGCATGAGTCATGTCTCTTACATGTTTATTCATGAAAGATTTATGTTTGTTAATAGTTAAAAATCACAAACCCAAGTACAGTGAGATCCTGTTGATAGATACTGAGGTCAGCAAGCAAAATACAGTAGTTACTTATCACATGTCAATAAACTGTCCCTAGATAAATCTAAAAGTATCTCACTAGCTAACAAATGGGGCTACCCGTAAAACTTCATTGAAGCATATGTATGTGAAGCCAATTTGATGCAACCAATTTTCTGTATTTTACAACTAATATGTGAAGAAATATATATTTAGTTATTTTTACCTTTAAATATTGAGGAGGACATGAAAGGTTACTGAAATATTTGTTTAGCTGCAGGGCAGTGAATCTGTTACTGTGTAACTCTGAACACATTGATAAATGGCACGTTTTCGGTCCTGAGTAGGACAGAGGCCCTCACTTGGACAAGGTACAGCTTCCTTAGGCCTATTCAAAACATCCCACTCTTAAGAGAAACAGGACGCAGAGGTTTAACACAAAAAACGTGGCTTGCTATTACTCAGTGTAGGTATAAACCATATAATCTAAATGTCAAATCTGAAATGACATCACAGCAATTCGCACCAAATTTGACGTGACCTTGTCAATAAACTACGCCTCCCAAAATCCACCGCGTTGTTATTGTGCGTTTCAGGAAACTGACAGTGGCGATGCAATTGTTTTGTAGTTTAAATTGCAGCTAAAGCCTAGTGTACGCGTAAACGCGACTCGTGCCTAAAAACTACATCTCCCAACTTCAACTGCTTTGGCTCGCCTCCTCCCAGCCGCTGCTTCGATCTACACCATCCTACTCTTTCCATTGCACGGAGGAGTAAAGATGTCTGCGGCGGGCACGGCTACGGGCAGCTGCGGACCTGGACCGGGTTCTGCTGCTCCTGGCTCCGCTTCTGGAAACTGCAATCCCCGAAAGTTCAGCGAGAAGATAGCGCTGCACACGCAGCGGCAGGCTGAAGAGACAGCCGCTTTCCAGCAAGTCATGTCGGATATCACCTCGACGCGAGTAAGTGGATGTGGGAGAAGGTAACCGCGGGCAGGCGGAGACTCGGGGCTGAGGGCAACCGGGCCCCGTTTGTCGGGTGAATTCTCCAGAGGAAGAAAAGCCGCGGCGCTTGGCAACGGCAACGGCGAGGGCGAGCGCGAGCGCGCGGGGAGAACGGCGGGCTCGACGAGTCTAATGACGTCACAGTTGCGGTGATTTGGGGAGGCGGCGGCGGCTCTGCGTGCCGCTGTGCTCTGACGCCGCCAAAGTCCCCGAAATATTTAACAAAAGCAGCAATTATTAAACATTTCTTAACAGATACCCAGAGCATATTTCAAGTATTTTAGCGTTTCTTTTTTGTCCATGAGTTAAATCGCAGCCATTTGCTGTTTTACTGTTGACTGATACGTTTTTTAGAAAAAATGCGCTGCTTTTACTTTATAATGAAAATCAGTTGGTTACAGCAATGTTTTGTTAATCGAACCTGAAGAGCCAAAAAGACTATTAATATTTTGTAATTTAATTATTATTTTGGCAGATATATTTGTTCACTATTAAGTATTGGGGCTCAGAAGGGAAGTTGTTGAACATTCTTACAGTTTAAAAAAAAATTGCCACAATTTTACTCGAACTTTTACTGAGGTGAGTGTGAACAACTAAAATATTGGGGGAAAAATATAGGTGTGGACCAGTAGGTGTCATGGTGATGAAGGACTGTGGTGAGTATAGGGCACTGGTCTTGCATTATCTAGCATACACCTGGTTTTGGACAGCAGATGGCGCAGTGGTTAGGGAACTGTTCCTTACTAATGCGAAGGTTTCCTGTTCAAACTTCCTCCTGTTGTACTGCCCTTGATCCAGATCCTTACCCTGAATTGATGCAATGGAAATTTCCCAGCTGTTTGAATGGGTAAATAATTTGATTATCTCTTACTGTAAGTCACCTTGGATCAAGGCATAAACTAAATAAAGTTAATGTGTAGGTTATATAAAAGTAGACTTTACTAGCAGTGGAATTTGCTCTTTAAAGTAGTTAGAATTTTAGGCTTTTGACTCATTGTGTCTGTTTTTTTTTCTCAGTTAAAGTGTCAGGTTGTTGCTTAATATAAAATCCCTCTGTTGTGACTTGGAAAGCATTGTAAAAAATTATGTGAAGTGCTCATCTCTTTAGCTACTCAGCATTTACGGAAACTTTAGAAACATTTATTCATTGGAATATGGAAGCAGTAGGTGCCCTAGTGGTTAGTGATCACTGCCTGTGGACTCTGGGGCTCAAGTTTGAATCCCACCTATTGTTGTAGTGCGCTTGCTCAAGGTCCTCGGCCTCAGTTGTTCCAGGAACGAAAGGCTAAATAATTGTAGTACTTAAACATTTTGAGTTGTTTTGGAGAAAAGCATTCATTAAATGAAGGTAAGATGTTTCAAAGAAAAAAAAAAACAAATTTAAATAATTATAAAGGCTTTTTTTTTTTCCTGTGACCTTTCTCTGTATATGATCCACTGTTCCTGTGATGTTTTTAGTTTGAGATCTCTGACATTATTCTTAGGACATTATTGACATCTTTTGCTTGTCTGAGCTGAAAGGCTTGTTTTGTATTCTGCTCACTTGTGTATTTGTGTTCCTCAGATTCAGGTACAGAAATTACACAGTCAGAACTCGTACTACGGGGGGTCCCTGCCAAATGTCAACCAAATTGGGAGAATTAATACAGAATTCCAGGTGAGATGCTGAAAAGTATCACCATAATGTGGTCAGTGCTCCTTTCAAACTGTTTTCAAACCTCAAACCTTTTCCAAACCAGGTCCAAAAATTACTGGATTAGAGCAACGTGTGGGTACAAAAATATTAAAAGTTTTGTGTGCAGATGGCTTATAAAAATGTATAACCCTTTTCCAAGTCTTATTATTCAGTACAGTTGCATCTTTGGTCATTACAGATCCATTTATATAACAGGTCTCTTATTCTGTACAACAGCTTGTATCAGATGTTTGAAGACAGGAATACATGTGTGGTGTCTCAAATCTAAAAGCTTTTTATTTGTCAGTGGTGCCAGTGTCACCATTTTCTGGCTAAATCTAGTGTACTGACCTCTACATTACCCTAGAAACAATGACCAATAGTGTACAAATAGAGTTTGAATAGTGGTAGTTGGATTATTCTTTTAAAATAGGCATTAGATGGTTTATTACCAAAGGCCATTACTCTTCCATAACAGCACCATGTATATACTTTGTACTTCTTTTCTATGCTTTTCAGAGTCTGTTATTCATAAATGTCAGTTTAATATCACAGTTGAAATACATGAAGCTGTATTATTATTATTATTATTATTATTATTATTATTATTATTATTATTATTATTATTATGCATGCACACAAGGGCAATACATTTTGAAAGGTGTGGGCAGTTTCCATGCCAAAATATCTTAAAATTCTAAAATAATGTACTTTTCTTTGAAACCATGCAACTTTTTCAGACTGTTGTAAAAGTTGAGACATCTACGAAAACGATTTTACAGGGGGAGTTCCACTCAGCTCTGGACTCAACTCGGCACACACGCCACCGTGGACTAGTAGAGCGGGTCCAGAGGGACCGGAGACTGGCATGTCCTGGTGCCCCCTACAGAAGACGAATATCCTAATCATGGATTGTTTTTGGATGTTTTGCGCTGTATTTCTGAGCCATATCACGTGAACTTGTGAGTTTGGGAC
This sequence comes from Heterotis niloticus, assembly GCA_018136845.1. Classification (NCBI taxonomy): domain Eukaryota; kingdom Metazoa; phylum Chordata; class Actinopteri; order Osteoglossiformes; family Osteoglossidae; genus Heterotis; species Heterotis niloticus. Next base: position 9,329,422 of record CM030900.1, on the reverse strand, counting down.
TTAGTTACATGGTACTTAATATTGACCATAATAATATATTCCTGTCACATTTTTCCCCTAGGTAAAGCACTTTTGTGTCCTCAATTTGGGTAACTTTAAATGGCAACTAAACAGCTAAATACTGTATGTTTAAATACATCTTTATTTTGCTGTATCTTTAAATAAAATATCAAGGAATGATAGATTAATGTTCATGAACTATAGCCTGTCCTAAGATTGCTACTCATTTGATAGTCATTTCCAAGCTGAAATATGTCAGTTTAGGATGTCAGGCCTTTATCTTGGTACCACATTTGTGAATAAATTTCATGAATTTTTTGGCCTTAACCCCCAGTTTCACAGGGACTGCTCTGCATACAATCCAGCCTTTCTGCCCACACCTCCTGACCCCATCTGGAGAAGGTAATCTTGTGAGAAGTCTGTTGCTTGACTTGCTTGTCAGTGAGCTTGAATAGTTTCCATTTCCACCCTTCTATCTGTTTTGGCATCCTAACTCTCCCTGGTTGGTAGTACATCAACAGGACTGATAGCTTTTACTGTTGCACTTTGTTTCTGTGGTCAGCTGGTTCCTTTTTTAAGGGTTCATCTCTGGTACTTATCAGTGATCATTTCTTCTTCTGGCATCTTTCGCTCTCAGGTTATTTTAATCAGCACCTCATATTTTTTTTATAAAATAAGAGAAGTCTGGGTGTATCCTTCCTTTTTGACCTTATTCCTGCCTTCTGTTCTTCTCATATTCTTCCCTCATTTCTGTTTCTGTTCATTTGCCTTGGATTTCCCCTTTTGTTCTTCAGGGCCAATTCTGACTCTGCTCTGCACACCAAGGGTGCAAACCCTTTCACTGGACACCGCTCCAGCTCTAGTTGCACCGTGGCTCACCAGAGTACCCACACCCGTGAGTAACGCCAGCTCCCACCTACTGTACATCAGACCTGGGGCGGTCCATGAAGGCATCTTGCTAGACTTGCAGAATACAGGAGGTTTTGTTATATGACATTTTCTGTGTCACTCTTGTAAATGTGTTGTGCTGTAGACTTGGCAGAAGAAACACTTTGACCAGATTGTTTTGAAACTAACTAACAAGTGTTCATGCTCATGTCTGTCCCTTTCTGTTGGAACAGCATTCCCTTACCCCGTGCCACCTATTGAGGAGAATGTTCTGGACGAGGAGAACCCTCTGAAGCCTTTCGACACCAAGATGGTGGGTTTCTTTGCCTCCTGTGTCACAGCTCTCTGTCACTAGGTCACTGATTCTCCTGCACACCACACTTTCTGCATAGCAAAGATGTGTAAACAGATTTGCCAAAAGGTTTGTACATTTTAAAATACATTTTTTTACATTCTTCAGTTGTTCATTTGCTTTGTCTGTCACCTCTGTTTTCAGGTCAGATTTTACTGTAACATTAAATTGTGCTGTAAATGTATATTCTGATACTGTCCGCAAATCTGGAAATAAACTCTTTCCCCGGTAGATGCAATTTGAACCTGCATATTGATCCTTTACATGCATTTGTTGTATTCAAAGAAACAATTGAAATTAAATATATATGGATGAGATTAAATGCATTACCACTGCTCTCAAAATTTACTAAAACTTACTTTGAGTAATAAATTGTTGCGTTAGAGATAATAAATTGTAGCGTGTTGCATAATCTCAGTGTAAATACAGGCATCCTTAGATTGAACCTCTGTTCTCATGTACCATCAGCTTTTTCCTGTGGTTGTCTGAGTCTGGTCCTTTATGCCGTATTAACCTTGTGTTCCTTAAACCACACACTCTAATACCAATCTGAGGAGATGCGTTTTATTCACCCCAATGTTTCATTCCTCTACAGTCCACACTGATTGCTTATGAAAATGAAATAAAAATAGTGAAGTATGAAATTAAAAAAGGCTTTTAGTTTTGTCCTCTGCTATACATGGAAGAAATCCATATAAATTTGCTCAGTTTGCTGTAACACATTTCTGTAAGTCAAATGTGTTTACAGTTTTGTGGATATTTTTTACAAATAGAATACACACTTGAGATTGTGCTTCAGGAGGATTTAATTTTAATCATGGCTGATAATCAAATTGCATTTTTGTGTGGTGCAGTAAAGAACTCTATTCTGGTGAATTTTGATAACATGTTGTAGTCAACTTTAGCTGTCTTGCATCTTCTGTCTGCAGTTGCCTTTGTCATCCCCTCGACCAAAATCCTGCGAAGTGCCTCATATCAAGTAAGTGACTGTGCAATTTATACTAATTTGTCTTAAACATAATGCTACCTATATGCCGAAATTTGTCCTTTTGACATTAGCGCTCTAACAGTCAACTAGTGAGGAAATGTCTTACTGTGGTGATGTGCAAAAGGGCTGTGTTCCTGCAGAGTATTTGCATAACAGTACAGTATGTGGGTGATTTAAGCATTAGTAGGTGGGTATGGGGGGTTATTACTTTTATTTTAACTGGTAGGAGTGTAGAGATCAGTTAGGTCTGCCAGTTATACATGTGACAAGGTAGCTGTTTCTTCCTCTCTATTGGAATGACAGTTCCATTGATCGAGCCACCCATATAACCATTCATTCATTCATTCATCCATCCATCCATCCATCCATCCATCTACTCCATAACTGGAGTGTTCTGGATAACAATTCTAGTTAAGAACCTAAGTCCTACTATACAGACAAATTCCCCACAGAAGAGGAATTTGCCTGTATAGTAGCTAGACACAGAGGACACATAACAAATAAATAAATAACACAAACTAACAAATACATTATGGAAGACAATTCTTAACAAGTCTTTGTTTTTTCAATATCGAGGCAATTGGCTGCTGGTATGAAGAACACAAAGAAGTGCTTCTAACTGCACATAAGTTGAATAATCTAGTTGATCAGTTTGTTTGAGGGATATGAGCCATTGTCAGTGATGGATTGCAGAAAATTAAAATCAATTTGCTTAGTTATATTGATTTAGATATACTTTTTGGCACACATTTTTCTCAAGCAGAACAGGATTACTGTCAGAAATTAAAAAAAGAAGTCACAGAGGCTTCAATTAGCACAGTAAATCGGGACCTTTCTTAAGGTCTCACACAAAGATGCCTTCAACAGACCTCTCTTGTTAACTTTGAAGAGAATGTACTTTTTACTGGATTTGGTTTAACACATTTGTCTGCTTTGTGTGATTGCTTCAGTTTCTATTCACACTGCCCAGCCTTGCCCAGGTTCATTGCCCAGTTGGTGGTCAAGAAAACATTGCAAAGACTGTTTGTACCTGGGTGCTCGCAGATGTACTCACCAAAACCTGTTTTCTCCTTGCTTCCCATCCTGTCATTCTTCTTTCCTCCTATATTTCAATTTTCCAAACTCTGCCATCCCCTCTGTATTTTACCTTCTTACATGTTTGTTACCCACCAATTCTCAACTTATCTATGTTCCCTACTTTTTCCGCACCATTCCCATCCTCTAGCATTTTTACATCCCCAGACCAACAGCCAGGTGTTCCCCTCATTCCTACAACCCTCAGCACTGGGGGCTCCCTCCCGGACCTTTCCAGCCTGCATTTCCCTTCCCCCCTGCCAGCCCCGCTGGATGTGGACGAAGCTGGTTACCCATTCCTCAGTGGGGGCAGCAGTACTGGTAACTTGGCTGCCACCCTTACCCAACTTGGAATCACTAAAGGCAACAGTTTTCATCTCCCAGGTGTGTTTGGTCACAAGGCAGACCTCAGTTTATATTTTATCACTTTAATAGGTCCTGGTTTTACTTTTACAGGAATCTGTTTAAATGTCATCATAGTTGGATGAAGTAATAATTGATCAGAACATCATAGTTGGATGAAGTAATAATTGATCAGAACAACTCTGATGCACTTCTGCTGTGATGAAATAACATGGCATACAGCTAATTTGTGACCTGTCACCAATCTGCTGTGTGGTGTCTTTGCCACTTCACAGTTTTTAAAATAAAAATTTCCTAGAGTTTTTATATATATATATATATAAAAGTTTATATATATATATATATATATATATATATATATATATATATATATATATATAATATATATATATATATATATAGAAACTAATGGATTTGGTGAATTTTACTTATTTTCCTCTAAGATTTTAAATACAGGTTCATAATCTGTCATAGCCAGTTAGCAAATAGTTGCTTCCTCCATAAAGCTGCTTACACCAATTCAGGAGTGGAAAGTAAAAGCACACACTCCTCTGAAGTCACATATTTCTGTTTCTTTTCATTCCATGGACTGCAGGCTTCATCAGGTGACATAAAATGTTTGAAGACTTGCTGTTTTTGCTTGACTCGACCAAGGTTAGGTACAGGTACTTCTGTGGACCACAAGGGGGAGAGGACTCCAATGATATCCTCTGACCAGTTTGTGTTCCCTCACCAGGAACTTAAAGCTAGATACTTTCTCTAGGGTATAATGCAGTGTACAGGTACCCCCCCGCCCTGGGCAGGCCACAAACACCAGTGCTGGAGAATAGGGCAGTGTCACCTTGGTCACATCTTTATGCAGATCACTGCGATGATCTGTTTTGTGGGTGATCAAGTCATAGTGAAGGCTGTGTCTGTGGGCGATACTGATGTTGATGTCATTTGCTTTAAACTTTTTAGGTCCTCAGTTTGACCAATATCTACTGCACTGCCATAGAGACACTTTGTTTGTGGATGGGGTTGTTCACAACTATTAGTTATGGACTGTTAATATGTGCACATGTATGTATGTCTGTATGTATGTGTATATATGTGTTTGTCTACTCAGTGGAAAGCAAACAGTTTGTTTTATTATTTGTGAAATGTTCTGAGGTTTACCACACAGGAAAACATGTCTTTGAGACAGTTGGACTTTCAGATACTCTAAATCAGTAGCCATATATTATGTTAAAGCAAAGTTGAGGAACTCTGTTCAACAGAGTGTGATGGGTTTTTATTCTGTTAATAATGTAACTATTGTAGCTGAGTTACCCAGCAATGCCCAGGTCAAAAAAGTATTACAATGGAAAGGAAAAAAGTAATAACACGTTGTATAATCACCAAACTGTTTTTCCACAAAAGTGGTTGCATTTAAAACATAAGTATTGTTAGTGCTTTCAGACAGGCAAATGCAGAAGAGAGTGAAACATGCACCGGTTGTACTTAATTGGAAAAAGGGCATACAGCAGCTATTGGCTTCTGTGGTCAAACACTCAGAGCAGAGCATGTACCAAAAGTAGTGACATAGAGTAATAAATTATATCTATCACTAAACTTTATTACCATTAAGCTTGTTGAATTTAGTGTTCATCATTTGTATGTGTGCGTGTAGAGCATACATGGCGTATGTGAACATCAGTGTTCAAATTTGAACAGATTGGATGTCTTTGCTTACTATTAAAGTATTGTCACTATTAATATGAAAATCTGGATTAATTCTTTAATCGTTTCCAGTGCAGTGAACTTAACTGTGAAGCCTCAAATCAGTACCTTGCCACTCAGTATGTTAACAGTGCAACTACACACCTGTTACAGGTTGGAATGGCCAAAGTGACTGTTGTTAATCTGGTATGGGACAGTAAATTATCACATGCCTTTCAGAGTCAGAGCAGATCAGTTTGGAGATTGATGGCAGGTACAAAGACACAATCTGCTGTTTGACAGTACAATTGTTGGCATTTTTATTTTATTTATCAGGCATCTTCTCCTGTTAGATGTATGCACAGTGGCGCACTGGTAAAGAACCGATGGGTTTAAGTACTACTGTGTTGCATGAAGAACAAAATAACTGCACAGGTTTAACAGTTCATAGTGTGTTGTTCTATTAAATTACTGAGTATATAATGATTTTCTAACAGATTAGCTTACATGCAATTTTTCCAAGACCTGATTGTTGAGATTAATAATTGTAGAAAAGGGTGAGAATTGGGACTTATGAGGGGCTCCTGTCTTTGTCAATGATCCCCAAACCATTAAATCCACCCCTGGATTTTGTATCTTCACCTGCTTCTGTTGTAAGAGGCCTGTGAATGAAGTGAAGTGAACACTAACACTCACAGGATCTCTGTTAAAGGAAAAAAGCACACCTGTAAACTCTTTGGCACTATGCTCCTTTTTAATGTGGTTGTCAATGTTAACATTTCCTCCAAGCAGATATCACCAGTGATTTCCTGTTATCACAACAGTTTCTTAGCAATGTACCTAAGATATAAAGTGACTTTTTCAGTGTGTAGGTTGTGTAGGTGGGCTGTGGAACAACTGGGTTTGTATTTTTAAGTTTAGATCACAAGTGTATCTGTAAATTCATTCCAATATGGGGACTTGTGGTAGAGCAGAATACATCAGGCAAATTTATTTTGGGTTTTGCTTAGCATGAAGCCTGGAGCAGAATTTCCTATCTTTTCATTATCTTTTACTACCAATGTGTGAAGTACTTATCTCTGATTCTGTACATATGCTTATGATAAGAAATATGAAAAATGTCCCTGTTGCATATAAATAGCACCACTGTTCCTTACCTGAGGTTTTTGTGTAGAGGCTGTGGCTTGGCTGTCTAATATCTTTTCACAACTTGGAGTCTTTTCTATGTTATGTTACACAGAATATTGAATTAAAAATTGCACTAAAAATGTAATAGAAACAAGGAATGAGCTATTAAGTGGTTGTGGAATGGTGTGAATGGTTCAGGGAGTGCAGGGTACACTTACAAAGGATTTTGTTCAACAATGTAAAACAGACAGTCCAACAAGCATTGAAGCTAAATGTATTGTGAATTAAACAATGTCTACCTAAAGGCAAACTTCTTAGTGCAAGTGCTCCAGTCCTCATTCAGTTTATTTAAATTGCACCACCTGACCTCATGAGCCATGTGGGATCGATAAATCCATGTGAGGTGTACTTAGCCGTACTCCTGAGAGCCGCAGTATGGTTCTTAAGTATATTGTTATGATTAATCTTACTACCATATTGTCATAAAAACCAACTTTCAGCTGCCCCAGCAGATCAGCTCATCCGCATATTTAGTTTGGCAGATTTTTATGCCAGATGCAACCCTCCATTTTGTCCGGGCTTGGGACTGGCACAGAGGTGCACCCCCTTGTGGCTGGATTTGCATCAACACCCAACGTGGGGCTTGAACCCACGACCCTGAGATTATGAGTCACATGCACTACTGACTGAGCTAGCCAGGCAGGGACTACTACCATGTTGTCATGATTTAGTTTATTGTTTTATTGCAGATGGGTTTGACACGTTATGCAAGTTCCTGTATTGCAAGAGTGTATTGTACTGAGGTGTTTGTTTCTATTTTTTTTATTCAGGATTATCATCAGCTCTACAGGCTACATTTGAAAACCCTGTGCTGCAGTCATCACTGAGCCATCCCAACATCCCGACATCTCTCAGCTGCCATTCTCATCGTAGCTTCAGTTCCTTGCAGTCATCACTTAGCAACCCTTCTCTCCAGTCATCGCTAAGCTCTTCCCCTTCTTTACTTTCTTCTCTGAGCAATCAGTCTCTTCCCTCCTCCCTTAGCAACTCCTCACTCAGTGGTAAATCCCTCCAGTCAGTAGCCAGTAATCCCAGCTGCAGTAGTGGGATTGGCAGGTCTGCCTCCTCTTCTTCTTCTTCTGGTTATTCCCCCCTCCTGACTGGCCAGCCAGGGCCACCTCTTTCCATGTCACCACGAAGACGCAATCAGCTCAGTCCACTCATCATGCCAGTAGGTGTGGAGTCCCGCTGGCACCTTTGCAAACAGTTTTCACCACCCAAGTCTTCAGTGCTGTCCTCTATAACACAGGTACATGCATCTGGATGTTCTCATTTATTATGCAATACATTGATGAAGGATTTTAGGCATTTATGTTAGAAGAAAAGTAATTAAATGTCTTTCTGTCATATTTATGTTTTCATAAATATTGGAGAGAATTTTGAAAGTCAGGAGCATTTTTTCTTTTTGTTTATGTTTTTAATTCCGAAATAGGTGGGTGTTACATAAGTGGGGAAGATGAACTGTGTTTCTTGAGCAGATAAATAATTAACGCTGCACTATTTAAATAACCATGGTCGATACTGAATGGATATAGCGAAAGTTGAAGTGTTGCCAGATGTCAGACCATACAACATGTCATACCAGGTCAGTCCTTACAGTACCAGAGAAAAGTGTGAGCTCACCTGCTGGATTGTAGTTTTTTTATTAAACATTAACAAGATTGATGAGGAAATGAGGTGCCATTTGTCTCTGGCTTTTCTCTAGCAGTTCCTGGAGATGTAGAACACTTGTATTTCTTAGCTTTCACTTTTTTGTCCAATTTCATCTAGGTGTTGCCCAAGTTGTCCAGGTGTACTCATTCTTTTCATCCCTCAGTTGGCATAATGTGAATCATTTAGATTTTGCCGTATTGTTATCACTGATTTCAGTGGCCCATCTTTCTACAGGGTGTTACTCTTGACACCAACAAACTACCAGTGGACCAGAGGCCTCATTCCTATCCTTATAGTCAAGGACAGCAGCCCAGTCATTCTGTTCCAGTATTGCCACAGGAATCCCACCATTCTGGTCTGCAGCATCAACAGCATCCTGACCAAAAGCAACAGTATTTAGAGTTGTCACCTCTACAGAAAATGGACCAGCAGCAACTGCATCTTCAGCAAGAACACCACCTTCAACAAAATCAGCCAGATCTTCAACATCAGCATCTATTCCATGAGCAATTACAGGATAACCATAAAGAAATACAGTACAGGGAACTTGAACATGGACCGCGACTACATCAAGAGCATAAGAATAATCAACAACATGTACAGCAACAGAAAGAACAGCAGTGGTGGGATTTATACCGACACCAAGAGAAACAACAAAAACATCACCAGTATATACAGCGTGAACCAGTACAACAGCAACTTCTAAAACAACAGCAGCATCAGCGTAAGACAGAAGAGCAGTTCTTGCTCCAGTGTATGCAGATGCATCCCCAGACCCAGTACAATCACTCTAAGAACATACACAGACCATCTAACTTTCAGATCAGCTCATGTGAACAAACATCAAGGCACTTATCCTCTACCAGCCATAGCTGTGCAGGGCTACAGTCCCCAGGTGCTCCAGCCCTGCATAAAGACCAGAATCTGCCATCCAACCATGCCAATTTGGAAGTGAGTGTATTCTTTCTTCAAACACTCAATTAATACAGTTCTCCTTGTTTTGGAAGTGCTTTCCCTCAACTTATATCTCCTATCACTAGGACCCCTTGTTGTTGAGTTCTTTACTGGGCGATCCCTGTACAAGCCTCCAGCTTGCAACCAGAGATAACCAGGATCACTGTCAACAGGTAAGATGCTTTCAAGCATGGCTGCTGTCACTGTCCTCACCACGCAGAAGTTTATAGAAAAGAGTGTCACTACCACCGACACTTTCCACAATTTAATGGGGCTGTGTTGTGAAAGTTTTCAGATTGCCAGCAGTGTACATGAACTGGACACTGGGTTTTCCCTCTGATCTGTTTCAATATCTGATCGGTATACAGTTTTCCCCTTCCTTATAAAGGTCATTTGTTCATGGAAAAACCCTTTGTAAGGTGAATTCCCATAAATCAGACGTTGTTACCATTAAGTTCAGTGGTGAAAATTTGTGAATTCCTGAGCTTCAAAATTAACATCCATTTATGCTAAAATATCTATTTCGCATTATTTATATAGTCCAAAAAGGGCCATGGTAATATTAGCAACTAGCAAATAAGGACTAATATAGACTGTCCTCAACTTACAACCAGGTCGGGGACTGACAGTCATAAGTCAGATCTGACTCATGACAGAGTACTTATTTTTAAGCGTGCAGCCAACCATATATTTACTTCTTTTCAAACATTTGTTGGTTTTTTTGACCTTTTTGTTTTATTCCTGCCCACGGTGTAGTTTGTTATTCATGCTATTATTAAATATTTCAGTACTGTATTCTTTACCAGTGTTTCTTTTTAGAAAGTACTGTATGTTCGTAACATTTTTTTACTCCAGTATTCTGCTGTGCCTTATGACGGGCTGATGTACTAAGCCAAGTGTTGTGACTTTTCTGTCAGTAAGACCGCTGAGCTTGTTGATGGCCAGTCATCGTCACCAGTGTGGCTGGTGCAGAGGAGGAGGAAGTAGTCGGACCTCCGGTCGTGGGAAGGTTTTTACTGCTTGTGAGTTGTTATGTGGTGCTGTCCTGCTTGGATAGGATATACTGCATAGGAGACAAGAGGAGTGTCTATGTGGGTTTTTCGGTGTGAGTTCAGTTCTATGAGATGCACAATAAAGGGAAGACGTGCCAAAATCTGCTGCTTCCACATCTTTGTGTGATGTGACGCTTGTAAGAACAACTAAAACTGTGTGTTGCCTTAGAAGAAGGGTTGCAGTGCAGCAGGTGCAAGAAGATGGTTGCTGGTTGTATGTAGGCAGGGCACAGTCTTGTATGCTCATCTTATGCAATTATTATGCTACGATGTCGCACGTTCATGCAGTTCAAGAACACTATAGCTGCTTAGTCACATCATAGAACTGTATATGATGTTTCTCTGCTACAATGTTGCACATGTACTGGTACATTTCATTTTTTAAGTTATAATTATTATAATTACTAGTATTTATTATTGACCATCATAAGTCAAGGACAGGCTGTATAGGCTGAGAAAAGCCCAAATTATAAAGAAGATCACATAATTGTTCTGCTCTCGTGCTGCTCAGTTATTGGGAGATTAATGAAATCCAAATTTGAATCCTGAAAATGCAACCAAATTCCTCGTAAGGTGAAGATGGGGTGTTAAATTAAAGCCCTCACAACGTCCGTTTCTAGCAACAGAAATGCTGTGTCACAGGATGGCTGCATTGTGTCCCTCCTACAGAATCTGTGCCAGAGAGTGCATCATAAACTGTCTTCTCAGCAGGACTGGATCCAGACAGACATGCCAGCAGGACAATCTTTTAACCAGGACTTGAGCTCAAACCCAAGCAGAGTGGGGCCATATCTTCAAGGCTCTCGCTGCACCAGTGTCCAGGAGCTCCTCAACCAGCAAAACCAAAACCAGAGCTACAGTGGAGGTGGTTACACTGGGCCCAGTATGCTACCAACTGGTAAGGGGTTCCATGCAGCTTTTCACTCTATTGTGCAGGACTGAATATGCCTTGTTTAAGCTTTAACACTTGTAAAATTTATATTCTTAAAGGACAGGTATTAATTTCCTTCAGTAATGCATGCTTTTTAAACTTCTCACCAGTTGCGGGGATGTTCCAAATTGCAGCTTATCCATGCACTGTTATAGCAGTTTCAGAATGAATTGGTTTGAATTACAGGTAGTTTCATGCATTCTTTGTTCATTAAATGAGAAAGCCAGGTAGCTGTTATGAAACAGCAAAAGGTTCTACAAATACGTCAGTGATCCTCAGGACTGTTCTCTGCCCTTGGTTTCCTCTTACTACATTTACAAAGGAAACTCCACATCTGGGTGGTCCAAGGAGATAACCAGTGCTCTCTCTGGAATGCCTGGGTTTGAGATGGACCCCTTTGACTTGGATGATCCGCTGAAGGTGGACCCATCAGCGCTGGATGGTCTTGGCCTCCTGGAGGATGGAGAACTAGTGCTTGCCGACCCTTCAGTGGAAGATTTGTTTCGTTCTGACCGGTTTCTGTAACTCTGCTTGATGTGCAGATTTGATAGCCCAGGAACACGGCTTGCAAATAAGGTTCCTCTGCACTGTAGACACTTAGAGTAAATATAGACTGATTATTGTAAAATGCACTTTGGATAACCTAACAGGTATGAAGCACCTGGTGGGAATCTTTGAGCCTTAGCCTGGTAAATCTGAAGTGATTCAGATCCTGTCATGGGGCGTATTGATCCCCACGTTAAATCACTGAGGATTGTGAAGACATGTGCTTCTGCTAGTAATTCCTTTCAGTGACCTTTGCCGAAAGCCTCAAGTTCGCAGTGCCTAAGATTCAAAAGGATCATTCAAAGTCCTACTTGAGTAACAGTTAGATGGTTTTTAATTGTACATTTAACACTGAGAAACACTGTGCAGACGTTTCCAAAGGGAGGTGAAGTAACACTGAACATCTGTAGTCTTTCCGACCTTAAAAGACGCGAGACCTCTACCGCATGACACGCATGAGAAGTTTTTGATGTGCATTATCATCCGTGTTAATGCCCGCTGTAGAGCCGCATCACTGCAGAGGTGGAGCCATGTGCTGCCTTCATTTTAAGGGCTGAGGGGAAATCTGGAGAGCATGAACAGTTTTTTAAATTTTTTATTTTAAATTCTTGCGCTTAACTTGTGCGCTGTACGCCATGGCGGGAAGTGCTTCTCCACATGTGGCCATTAAAGACAACTGGGGCGCATGTAGCTTTGTTAGTTTTGTGCTGTTTCTGTAATATTGTTCTAAATATCACTTTCTTTATAAGAACTGTATCTTGGCAGCAACTGGAAATAACTGTTGAACAAAGGGAAGTTCACCCCTTTTCACCGATATACTCTTAGCTACACATTAAGAGGCTTAAGTTGATTCCTCAGACCCATTAAAATTTTTTTAGTTGTTCAAAAATTTGCCACCACCACTATTCTTAGAAACTCTGACAAATGTTAAAACACAATGTGATATACAGCACTTATTATTTCCTTAATGGGCAAATGTTTCTTTTTTCTTAGAAGTTACTTCAGTGGATTAATAGTTACTTCAGGAGTAATGTTTTTCAACATTTTGCAATCCATTCAAAAACAAAATTTTCAGTCTTACTGGGACAGAGTGTGGTAAGGGGGTGCCGTGCACTTGACCCAGTAGCCTGCTGTTTACCATAGCAGCACCACTCAGTCTTTGGTGGGCTACACAGCCGTTGTCCCAGTAGTAAAAGATCCTGTGTGATTTATGAAAAAGCCTGGGAAGATACAGAATTTCTGAAAATATAAAAACAATAGCGATTGTTTATTTTAGGTTGTAGATTTAATGCAATTTAGGTTTTTCTGCAAATGAAAAAATTGTGGCTGTCCGAAGGCATCAGTGCATGCCAAGGTAAAGAGGCCAGGCATGAGAAAGGGTCAAATCCACAGTTCATGCTGGTCTCTACTAGCTGGATCCTTTCAACAATAATAATAATAATAATAATAATAATAATAATAATAATACATTTTCTGATGGAACTGTTTAATTGAATGGTATAGTTCAAATTATGTCACATGAAGTATTAACTGAAAACCTGGTGTCATTTTTTATTTGCAGAATTTCTATCATTGTGAAGGGATAAGTAAACAACTGCATTTAACTGTTAAATTGAAAAGTACAGAAACAGACTGGTTCCAGTGAATGAAGTCAATGTTGTCAATCATTTTAGTTTAGTGCTAATTTAGTACCTTAACTGTCACAAGTAAACAAATGCAAGGATGTTTTATTTATTTAGCACAGAATTTCTTTTGTGCAGTAGCAAGAATATGATCAAATATTTCATAGCCACAGTGTGAATCTCCACTATGCCAGCACACCGCAGCCATCCATCACCCCAGGGCTCAGGTTTGTGATCCAGACCCTCATGGACTTATTGTAATTTTTCAGAAAGTACAGTTTGCGGCAAAGTTGCTATGGCAGCCATGAGAACAGCACCTGTGTCAGTAAACCTCCAGTTTCTCACTGAAGGCCTGAATGTGAGAAATGGGGAGTGAGGGCAAAGCCATATTTGTATGGAAATCATTGCTGCACTTAATGTAGTTTCTTTCATGTATGTTTACTTGCATTTTATTCTGTAACTCAAGCTGTGGTAACAATTTGTTTTTCCTGTCATATGTTTACATGCTGTATGTGTTGTGCAGTTTTTTTTACAGTTTATTTTTTCCAGGGAAATTCGATGTAAATAAGACCCTTTTGTCATTGGTGTTTTCTAAAATCTAACAAGTACATACACTTTTTTTTTTAAGTGTATACAAACATTTTTCAAGAGAATTAAATATATTATAAATTGTGTATTTAGTGTGACTGACTTAAAGATGTGTGTCATAATCAGAAAGTCAGCTTTAAATTTTTTGGTGGAATTGTATGGAGCATAAGCTGGACTAATGTTACTATGTTCTACAGTATGAAGATGCTCTGCCATCTTGGAGAGAGAGAGTGTGTGTGCATGTGCTTTTGTGATTCATTGAATTTCACAGAAATTCCTTGTTATTTTAGGCCACCTCAACAGGTTTATTATTCTGTTTCCTCCTGGAAAAACACCCAACAGTATAAATTGATCAAATTCTATTAATAAAACTATCAGGAAACCAACAAGTCCTTAACAATCTAGCAAAAGAGACAAAAGAGAGAGAGCATCTGTTGTCCTTCACTGTAGGGCTGCACACAACATTTTTTTTGTTAGTACACACTTAATTCAACCATTTAACAAACCACAACCACTTCACATTTCCGCTGAGGATGCAAAACTGCTTCTAATTCCACCTCCTTATTTTCAGAGATGTTTCTTTCACTAGGCCATTACACCGCAGGTCAGACACATTCACATTGTGGAAAATATGTTGCCCAGTCAGCTGCCGATGAAGCACAGAAGTGGGGCGACGCTTGACGGCTCAGCAGAACCCACGGGGTCATCCACTTCCTTTGGTTCATGGCACCTGTGTTTCTACTCATCTACATTGTAACGTTAACCGCTTCTCGCCATTTCACGGCAACGCTTACCCGATTTTTGTTTTGACAATTTCTTAAAATGTGGTCATTTGTCAAGATTGTTTTCTTTCTTGAAGAACAGGCTTACAGGTCAGGTCGCGTTTTCATGTAGGAGCAGAAAAGGCTAATAGAGGATACATTAATTCAAAAATGCATTTAAGGTCAAGAAGCAACATTTTAGCTGCAACATAAGCAATTCTATTAAAAAAAGACCAATGTGTCATCCAAACTTCACATAAACGTTTAAAAACACGCAGGCTTTCGGAAAATGAAAAATTCACGACTCCCTCAAAGTGTTGTTGCGTCTACCCAAGCTGACCACATCTAAAGTTGCATAGTGAATTTCCTGTGAAAAGTAAAAAAAAAAAAAAAATGATAGCGCTTGTAAGAGTCAATTACTGTATGTACATATTATTAAAGAACAAAAAATCAATCTATGGAGATTTTCAACATCTGAATTCGACACAATCCAGTGTTTTATCCTCCTCATTCAAATATACTACTAACAAACAATATAGGCAGGGCAAAAGCTTTAGGACACAAACGTGTCCAAATAAGGGTCAAACTCAAATTAACTATAGAACATCTGGATATATTTAGTATAAGATATATATGGATTTTATAGTGTCTTTTTTGTTAGCATTTACATACAAAGGTGTTAAATATTCCTACAAGTAATCTTACATATTTGTCTGATTTGTGAGGCGTGAAGAACAGCAAAAAGTTGTGTAACTGGTATTTACCGTTGTGTCTGACGTTACCGTTGCCCGCGTTCCTCTGACCTGCCGCTCTGTCCATGTACCCATGTGAGGAAGAGGAGAAATGGAGAAAAAGCTAAATCAAGTTCCACTGTCCAGTGCTATAGTAACAGCCTTAAATCATCCTGGTTATTTATCTGTGAATTTTACACATGTCAACTTGCACTCAGAAATTTAGGGAGTCATAAACATTTATTAAAAATATTAATGACAAGGGAAAATGTTATTTATTTTAATGGATGAAACATTACATCTCATCCAATGTTAAGGGTATATGCAGTATACAGGGAGATTCACAAAGAACCAAACATTTGCTTACTTTTATTACTCATCCACACCAAATGTGTTCACTTTAATATTTGTAAAAGTTACTTTACAAATTGGTTCAGACTGCATGTTTATACAGAGCCTCCAAGATGAAAATGACACATGCTAAAAGGGAACGGATGTACAACAGAGGTACAAAAAAAAAAATTAAAGATATCTGAGTTTTGGGTTCTTTCCAGTGTTTTGCAAACTTTTACAACTGTGACGTTCAAAGTAACCCGGATTCAGCATTGGTGCCCAGTTGCTCATAAAGATAACATTTAAGATGCTGTGAAAAGAAACAAACCCGTATAGTAAAGTGTTATCTGAAGACTGATATCGGTGCTCAATGCCCGTTCTCCTCACCCTAAAAGGTAGAGGCCACCCTGCAACATTACAAAACAAATTTTTAATTTAAATCAGACACATTTTTACATGTTTGCTTAACCCTAAGCTAGCTTTTAAACTTATTAATATAAATTTTGGAAGTTTCCTGTACTGTTACATAGCCATGTAAACCTGAAGTGAACTTAAATAAATACAAGTACTTTATTATTTAAAAACAAAGCCAACATGACCTGTCCTATATGTATTTTTACCATCTTAAACGCAAAGCACTCTGCTGCAGCTATCCATGTAACAAACAGAGTGACATATTGTGGTGTGCAAGGTTACGAATATTTTTTCTTACCACGGTACAAACAGGCGAGGACAGACATGGCCACAATGACTACGAGAGCCGCTGCACCAGACGCCACGTAGAAAAGGGTCAGACACAGGGTCGCACTTCCTATCAGGGGGTTTTAAGTTCAGATGAGATCAGATGCTCTTACGGGGGGATATTCAGAAAGACGAACAAGAGTCTCTGTTGCGCTAAAGCTGCCCATAATTTTCATAACTTCACAAGCAGGTTGTAGTATTGCAAATCATGTACAACCCATAATAAATTTTACAGCAGACACACCTCGGGCAAAGTGTATTTTACTCCATTTGGCAACGGGATAGTTACACATTTTTATTATCTGTTTAATTATAGCTCATTTTTGGAGTTACTATTATGTAACTTGAACGTGCTTGGTTCAAATTGCACCCCTGTACGGTTGAGCAAAGGACCTCTCCTGAGTTGCTACAGTAAAAGTATGCTGGTGTATAAATGAGTGACTTTGCATAGTAGTCGCCGTAGGAGACACAAATTCCTAATAATAATAACAACAACAATAATAACAATACCTCAATTAGGATCTTGTTCAGAGGAAATATTGAATATAATACAATTTTTCCATTATATTTGGTGCACACTCATTACAATGAATTAAATAATTCTTTATGCAAACAAAACAAAAAACCCCATGCCTGACATTCCATCAGAAAGCCAACAGAAAGACAATCAGGACTGAGCACATTTCCGAACAGATATTCCCCTGAGGCACTGTTTATTTATAATATTTTTTGCCTTTAATAAAAACTTCAGGTTTTACCTTGATGCTGTAGAGATTTCAAGAAGCGCTGCCCTGCAAACTCCACCACACAGGTACACAAAGTCCCACTTTTCCACTCCTCAGCTGGAACCAGAACAAGATTCTGGGTCCAAAGAATTTCAGAAAGGCTGCTTGTCCATCTATAGTCAGTGCTTCCATTTTCTGCCCTCCCACCAATAAGCCAGGACAAATGGATCCGGGACCCTCCTGAGCCGGAGACCAGGCACAGCAGGGGCACCAGAAGCGGCACTTTGCTGTCACTGCTGTCTGGTGGGGTGAGAACTTCAATGGATAGATTTTTGCTTGTTTTTCCTGAAAAACATATTTTTACGTAAGTAAATTATTATTTTGGCTGCAACTCCAACTCTAGCAGACTCCCTGTGAATGAGCTTTCTTACAACCAAACTTGAAAAATTATCCTTTACTGAGAAGTGAAATTCAAATAAGAACAAAATTTTTGCCGTACACAATAAAAAAAAAACGACTATTGGCAAACACGATTACCATACAGTCATTGCTGCAGATGAAAAGCTGCTATCAGCTACATGACTTTCTTATTCATATGAAGTTTCTCAGTACAGTCATGCATCACTGAACGACAGAGATATGTTCTGAGGATTGGCAAAATTGTTGTGCGAACATTATAGAGTGTACTTACACAAACCTACATGGTATAGCCTACTACACACCTAGGCTATATGGTATAACCTATTGCTCCTAAGCTATAAACTACCGTCGTATACGCGGTCCATTGTTGACTCTCACGTCGTAATGCGGCGCATGACTGTATTTAAGAAGTTTAATCAAAAATTTGGTGAGGACTCCAACAATTTAAGACCATTTATTATTTATAAAGCATCCTGTCGGTGCCCCTCAATTTAAACATTTTGAAAAAGCACACGATTCCTCTGTCTCTGACTCATTTTACTAAAGATTACAAATTTGTTTAACTAACAACCGGGCTGAACAAAAACAAACAGTCCTTCAGCTGGAGGATTACCGCTTTGTGAAGGTTCATCAATGTTATTGCAACAGAAAATGTTTCAAAATCCTGATATGTACGGCTTTTTCGGTGGCCGTTTCAATATAGAGCAAGAAAAAGATTCAATTTCAAAGGTTTAAGTTAATTTATAAACAAATGAAAATATAAAAGTATGTTTAGGGACTTTTTTTCCAGCATATAATGTGATGTAGTTGTCTCAGCTGTCGCTTCACTATGATTTTTAAGTATAGAAGTATAGAATTTTCATCTATTTATTATCATTAAGCACTTTGTCCTGGTTAGGGGTGCGACAGTGCAGAGTCTTTCCAAGAATCATTGGGTGCTGGGCTATGAAGCTACTTCTGAATAGGATATAGAACAGCAAGATAAATGAAAAACTAACTGTACTGTACATAAGTGTAAACTCTTACCCATCACCATTACAGTAGAGCCATTGCCAAGGTAGATCATTGAGCCATGTGCTACTGAACAGTAGTAAATCCCTGAGTCGCTCTCTGTGGCACTGGAAATGGACAGCGTGCATTTACGCGATGATATGTTTGATATGAGTGAAAATGAAGAAGCATTCATGTTGTTGTTTTTATAGGTGGTCAGCATATTGGTGGTGAACTGTAGTTTCATCCAGTTGACAGTGTAGCAGTACGGAACAAACAGGTCAAAGCGGCATTCCAAGGTGACAGAGGCCCCCACCGTGACCTCCACAGATGGTGGGAACTGTGTGACTGTAGAGAGAGCTGCAAACACACGATAATTCATTCAGAGATTCGGGAACATCTAAAAGTCTCAAAAAACATCTCAACATTTTCATACAAAGGTAGATTTAAATGAGCAGGCTGCTGCGTGGGAAGAATACAAGTACCTGCGCCGTAGGAGACCTAAACAACCCAACTAAACTAAGACTTACCATCCAAAACTGGAATGCAGCACACGAGTAAAGGCAGAAGCTGCATGTTCGATTCTTGCAGGCGCTTAAAAGTGGAGCCTGGCTGGGTGAATCACATCGAGCTGTCGGGAGTTCTGAGAAGCAACAGGAGGACAAAGGGAGCCAAGTCAGCAAAATGCACCAGCACGGTTACAATGAACCAGAGGAATCCCTTCAGGTGTAACAGGTACATCCAGGTGATGAATGGACTAGATTCAAGTTGACATCACAGTTTGATAAAATACTTGCTTTATGTTTCGGTCAAAGTGCTTCTACTGTCCTCAAAAATGCATGCGCAGCTTTTTAAAATGACAAATGATTTTGTAGGCTAATTGTATCTGGATGTTCATACATTTACATTACATACATTTTTTTCAAAAACTCACTTATTTTTATGGAACATACACTGTATGAACTCGACGGATTTTTCGAATGAAAGACACAAAAGCTGAGCACAAAAAAAAAAAATGGCACTTCCACGTTTCGCTGGAACGACCTGGAAAAGTTCCGTTACAGCACACAAGACGAACTGACTGATAAACTGCACGTTTCCTCTTCTTTTGCTCGCCCGCAACATATTGTAGAGTTCGGAATTGCAGTCTTCATTTGAACAGACTTGGAATTTCTTGTAATATTATTTTTGATGCACTGCTCTTCCCAAGGGCTTAATGCAGATGTGAGAAAACAGCCGTCACACAAAACGCACGCGCTCGCGCCAAACGACATCTTAAATATATGCACGTTATATTTTCATGTTATGCTACAATATGATCAGTTGTTATTCGATGCTTAGAATAAAATTCTTTTTTTTTTTTTTCTTTTTTTCCCCGCTGTTTCATCAAGCAAATAAGTATTTAATAGCAGGTGTTTTCCAATTCGGGGCTGAAAATGAAAATAACTGGTACCGAGCAAGTGAACAACGTGGAGCCCCGACAAAAACGCAGTCTAGACAGGTTTCTTCAAGTTAGTTAGCTGGTTAGTAATTTATTTAGTTATTTATCAGTAAATAAAAACAGTACAAAAAAAAAAAGAGCTCACCGATGCAAAGCAGCAGCGCGCGTTTCAGGCTTGCGACCTCGGCGCCTCGCGCGCTTCGGCGCGTGGCAGAGACTTGAAGGAATGTCTCGCGAACCGCGCCAGTGACGTAATGAACCCCTTCGAGACGCCCCCGCTGAAAGATTGAGTTATGCATTATTAAAATAGTGACGATATATGGCTTGGGTATGGCTCCAACTTTTAACTGATACAACAAATTGTACTGTTCATTCATAAACATTCGACAAACCAAATTCTTCATACAAAAATTCAGTAATTGCTCCCCAGGAACGCGTTTCTTTCGGAGAATGACTTGCATATTTGATGTATATAAAAAGTCAAGCTGTTAAATATTTGGGGATACCCCTTAATCTGACACAAGTGTATATCTGCATTTACTATTGTGAGATAAATTTATAACAGTTATGCTTTTAAAGTTAAACATTTACTGCATGTTTTGTACTAGTACTATGGTAGAGGCATTAATAGCGGAATGAATATTTTATTATGACTGTTGTTTAAGATAATTTATGCTGCAACTCTTGTATCCTGTAACCTGTGACCTGAACAAGGTACAGGTGGGAAATTGTTCTAGGATGAAATCACTGCCCAGCTGCAAGGTCAGCTGAAGTCTGTGCCTTTCTTTATTAACGTGGGACTCGCTCAGCTGAGACCCTCTAAAACAGAAGTTTCTCCACCGCATCTAGGAAGGCAGTAGCTCATAGCACCAACGTCCAAGGCCACACTCACAAAGAGATGTAGTGTAAAACTACTGAAGAGGCGTGAATACCTTGGGAACTGCTGTATAAATAACTCATGTATCCTTTGTTCGGGGAGACTCTCTTTTCGAAGGGGCACTTCCGGCTTCTGACCCTATTTACAACCCAAAGACAACCTTTCAAAAGTATATGTGTTGTCAACACCCACAGACGAAGTGGTTACATGACCTCCAAATAAAGACCAATAGTTTATTTCAAACTGCTGTATATTTAGAAAAACAACTAACTTCCTTTTTTCTACATGTTGTTTTTAATGCAAATTGTGGTTCTGTTTCATGCCGAAATGAGAATAAATGATTTGGATCATTAATATAAGTGCCTTGAACATGAAACAATCCTGTAGTGAAAAAAACGTGCGATTTGTAATGATATTAAAAATTTGTCTAGCATTATTAATGTCTTTGTATGAATGTATATCAAGTGATTAAAAAAATATGCAAAATCAATAATGCAGAGACAAAAATGTAGAATGAAGCATAAACATTTATGTATAAAAGGAGGTGTAATGTTCTGCATGCATTACATTACAAGAAAATGCAATAGGCCGTGAAAGTCAATTCTGTACATCTTTGTTTGGTTGTTTGTTTATTTATTGTCCCACAAAGGGTAAAAAGCACATTTCGAGCTATTCTGGTGGCTTAAAGGCTAAGGCACTGGCATTCTAAGCCAGGAATTATGGGTTTGAGTCCCACCTGGGGTGTGCATGGACCTGTGCTTTTCCTATTACTTTAGACACTTGTATAACCTCTTTGTTTTGCCTGACTACAAGTACACATGCAAAAGAGCAGGAATTGCTGAGTTGGTAGAAAGTTGAAAGGCTAAAAACCTTCTGTTCAACAAAAATGTGCAAATCGTCTCTGACCACAGTGAGCTGGTCTTGCAATCAAATATTATCTGAAAGAATGGTGTGCTTAAAACAAACCCCATTTTCTTGTTTGACTTGACGAATGGTTATTATTTTCCACCGCTGATCAGTATTGTTACCAAGCATAATTGTTGTTATTGAATCCTTTTTTTCGTTTGAAATTCAAAAAAATTAAAAATAAGCAATTTGTAGTGCTAGCCAGTAGAGTGGTGCAATAGAAGTGTGCTGTGCCCATAACCCAGAGGTTGGTGGATTGAAGCCACTCTCTGCTATCTTGTGGTTTTGTGTTAGGTTTCAAACATATGTTGTTTAATTTCAAATGGGAGCAAACTTTTCAATACCATAATAAAAGCATAAGGTTAGCAGAGAACACTTTCAATCCATCAACCTCTGGGTTATGGGCCCAGTACACTTCTGCTGCACCACTCTGCTGCTTTAACAAAGTGGGTTGTTTGTTTTCTTATGATTATTTTGTTAATTTTACTCTTTTTTACTGTCCTAATAACTTGCGCAAATTTCTCTTCAAACAACCCTTGCAGGCTTGAAATGCTTTCATAGCATCGGTTAACCTAAAGGGCATTACAAGAAAATGCAATAGGCCATGAAAGTCAATTCAGTACATCTTTGTTTGTTTCTTTGTTGTCTCACAAAGGATAAAAACTACAGTTTGAGCTACTCTGGTGGCCTAAAGAATAAGCCTGTGGCCTTTTAGGCCAGGAATTGTGGGTTCACGTCCCACATGGGTGTTAGGAACCTTGAGTGGTGTAGGAGCCATGTGCAGAAGGGAGAAACAGGACAGGTGGTGTGAATGCTCAGTGATTTAATCTGGATACAATTTCACGGTACATGATAAGATTACAGACAGTAGTTGTCAGTTCCCATACCTGTGGTGGTTAGCTCAGCTGTTTTTATGTCCGCGTGGTTGTCAGGGGCCAGTGAGCAGCGGGTCCCCATTCGCGTCGCGTTGCATAGCATCCTTTCAGCATCCCGATGCGCCTGACACCGGGTGTGCAAGTAGCTGTACTTTCCCCGTTACCTTAGAGACTCGTAAAACCTCTTTCTTCTGCCTGACTACAAGTACATGTGCAAAAGAGTAGGAGTCACTGAGATAGTTGAAAGGCTAAATTGTTAAAGCCTTTTGAAAAAACTTCTGCTCAACAAAAATGTATAAATCATGTCTGACCACAGCGAGCTGGTCTTGCAATCAAATATTATCTGAAATAATGGTATGTTTAAAAAAAAATCCCATTTTGCTGTTTCTGACCTGACAAATGGTTATCACTGCTGATCAGTATTGTAACCCAGCAAAATTGTTATTGAATCCTTTTTTTCGTTTGAAATTAAAAAAAATTAAAGATAACCACAGTGGCAAATCAGCCAGCAGAGTGGCGCAGCGGAAGCGTGCTGGGCCCATAACCCAGAGGTCGGTGGATCGAAACCACCCTCTGCTATCTTGTGTTTTGTGTTAGGTTTCAAACATTTGTTGTTTAATTTCAAATGGGAGCAAACTTTCCAATGCCATAATAAAAACATAAGGTTAGCAGAGAATTGTTTTGATCCATCAACCGCCGGGTTATGGGCTCAACATGCTTCTGCTGCGCCACTCTGCTGCTTTAACAAAGTGGGTTGTTTGTTTTCTTATGATTATTTTGTTAATTTTACTCTTTTTCACTGTCCTAATAACTTGCGCAAATTTCTCTTCAAACAACCCTTGCAGGCTTGAAATGCTTTCATAGCATCGGTTAACCTAAAGGGCATTACAAGAAAATGCAATAGGCCGTGAAAGTCAATTCAGTACATCTTTGTTTGTTTCTTTGTTGTCTCACAAAGGGTAAAACTTATATCTTGAGCTACTCTGGTGGCCTAAAGGATAAGGCACTGGCCTTCTAAGCCAGGGATTGTGGGTTCAAGTCCCACCCGGAGTGTGCATGTAGCTGCTTTTTCCTCTTACTTTAGAGACTCATTAAACCTCTTTGTTCTGCCTGACTCCAAGTACATGTGCAAAAGAGCAGGAGTTGCTGAGATGGTTGAAAGGCTAAATTGTTAAAGCCTTTTGAAAAAACTTCTGCTCAACAAAAATGTATAAATCATGTCTGACCACAGCGAGCTGGTCTTGCAAATATTATCTGAAAGAATGGTGTGTTTAAAACGAATCTCATTTTGCTGTTTCTGACCTGATGAATGGTTATCACCGCTGATCAGTATTGTGACCCAGTAAAATTGTCATTGAATCCTTTTTTTCAATTGAAATTCAAAAAAAATTAAAGATAACCACATTAGCCATTCAGCCAGCAGAGTGGTGCAGCGGAAGCGTGCTGGGCCCATAACCCAGAGGTCGGTGGATCAAAACCACCCTCTGCTATCTTGTGGTTTTGTGTTAGGTTTCAAACATTTGTTGTTTAATTTCAAAGGGGAGCAAACTTTCCAATACCACGATAAAAAGCACAAGGTTAGCAGAGAACGGTTTCAATCCGTCAACTTCCGGGTTACGGACTCAGCACGCTTCCGTTGCTCCAGTCTGCTGCTTTAACAAAGTGGGTTGTTTTTTCTTGTTTTCTTTTGATTATTTAATTTGCTTTTTTTCATTGCCCTAATTAATTGTGCTTTTTTTTTCTTTTAGGGTGCTCTTGGGTTTGGCTGGGGGGGGGGGCACTGGCTAGGAAATAATCCAGAGAAGCTAAGATAAATGAATCATCTGCTTTGCTTTACAATATGATATCAATGAGGTTTAGTGATATACCAGCTGTTCAGGTATCAACCCCTTAATTGAAGGACCTCTGGGTGGCAGCAAGTTACAGATTTAAAACAAATAATTTTTTGTAATAATAAAGAGAAATCAAGGATCTGCACGAGTGTAATACATTTTTAATACAAGAAAGCTCTGAGTTTGAGCATGAAATAATACAGACTTTAAAAATTGGCAGTTCATTTGCTGAAATAAAGCTAATAAAATATTTTCATGTATTCATGTATGAGTATTAAAAACTTAAAAAAGTAATAATTTGAATTGCAGTGTTGCTGCTATTAAAATCTAAATCCTTCTATCCAAAAGGATATCTTCTTAAAACAAAGTTAAAATTTTGTTGATCTTCTGACAATCTAACAACAAACAGTTCCCTCTATCTTCTCATCCACTTGCACTACATACCTGATTCATATCAAACGCACAGTGCCAATAAAGGAGCTTGCACTTTCTTATAAAATGGCAATTATGACTTTTTTTGAAAAAGTTATAAGGTTCAGTTATGATGATTTCTTAGACTAAACAATGATATACAGATATTTGCTTTTTTGGGACATTTTTCTTATAGCTGCCTATAAATATAAAACAAAGGAATGAAGCAAAAACTATATGCATATTTTTGGTATTATCGGTGAGACAGTTTTTGTAAGATGCATTAAAAACTGAAATTATTCCACCCCTCCCCAAAAATGAAATGGTAAAGTATGAATATAAACCCTCAAGCATCATCTTTCTCATCATCAAGCTCAAGCAGTGCAAACTTATTGCTGACACTCTGGGTGGGCAGGTCTGTATCTGTAGCTTGGCGACCCCTTCTTTTCCCTCTTCTCTTTTTCTTGGAGGAAGATGATGGGGTAGAGAATAAGGCAGTCCCCATAAATCTCAACACTGCTTCCAGGAGGGCGCCGTACAACTGCTGGGGGAAGGCAGCTCCAGCCAGCAGAGCATCTACACTGGCACCTCCTTTGAGATGGCTTGCAATGCAGTGCACTAATGTACCACTGTACAGCCTGCAACCGAGACACATGAACACATGTAAACACGGCAGTCATGTCCGTGCCTCTCTAAGTCTTTTCCCATAATGCACATGACACCATCCAATATTCAGCTAACTTTCATTCCAGACCACTGATCAGCCTTGGCCAGCCTTAAGCAGCCTTAACCATTACAAGATTAATTGTGTATTTTTTATGTCAACAATGTTTCCATGAAGTATAGTAAGATAAAAGCTCTGGTTATCTAAATTTTTAAGAAACATATCAAATAGAAAACTCCACTGAAAGATTCTGCCAGACAACTCTGAGAGAGGCCTACTGTACCAGGCATATTCAGGCTCAGGGAGTGGGCAACAGAGCAGCTGGTTCAGGTAGAAGCTGGTCCACAGGCAGGAGCACCATTGACTGTATATATGGGCTGTGTCCAGGTCTACAGCGGCCCTTCTTTGACCCCTGAAGTAGCGCAGCCGGTTCAGTCTTTCACAGACTGCCTTCAGTGCTGGACATGCTATTGCTGATCCTATAACACAAGGAAGATTAAGTGACACATGAGCACATAGAACCTTGCACCTGACCAGGGCACTATTATTCTCAACAGGAACCAGAGCTGTTCCAGAATGGACAAAACAATAAGCACCTGTGCGTGTTGTCCTCAATCTGCAAGACTCCCCGTACACCAAGCTGAGCAGCAGAGCCTGTACGTGAGGCATGCTGGGTCTTGGCTTGCAGTTGCTCACCCAGTAGCAGATGACACACAGAGGCAAACTGAGTGAAGGTGGCGCAGCATGTAGGATGGATTCGTCTACACCCAGAGTCTCTAGTAGAAGCTGAAGTCTAATTGGGAGTGACACCTGCAGATCAGAAACAGAATACACAACCTATGTCAATCTATCGGCCATGCTCATTGGCATTTAACTTTTTTCCTGTGAAACTTTCAGCACCATACATTTGTATTCAGCAAAAAATAAAAATACTCTTCACATTTACTCATTGTGTTGAACCCAAATTTTTTATAAAAGTATTATCATTATGAATAACTAATACTATAGGTACTTGGGGCCATTTTAATGGGTAATAATGTGGGTATGACTTATGAAGAATGTTGCATGTCTGTTATCCTTCCTGTCTTGTCCTAACAAAAACAGCATAAATGTCAAGCAATGGTTTGTATTTTGTTTGTGGCATTGTATTTTATCTGAATTACTGACTCAAGCTTAATTTGTGAAAGTTGTTGAATAAATACTTAGTTATTGCTTAGCAGCTGGACCTCACATTTTTCAGGAATCTTTAAAAAAAAAAAAATCAGCTAAGTTCTGTAAGTTGGATATTCTAAGTGTGAAAAACTGCATAAACCTTCTAGCAATACAAATATTTTATTTTAAATATAGATTTGGTAAGTGTGGTAAATGATGTATCATCTTTCAATATCAACAGTCAATTTTATTGTCTTATTTTGCCATATTATGCTGTTCTATGTAAAAAAAAAAAAAAAAAAAAAAAAAGAATCTATTATTTATTGTTAAAAAAATTACTTTAGTTCAAGGATTTACCTTTTCATCTTCCCTGAAAGTGCATTTAATGAAAATGCACTTTACACTTGCTGTCCTTCCTCAAATTAATCAATGACCTAGAATGTAGGTACAGTATATTTAATTAATAGGTAAATTAATGTTAAAAGCTATAATTCAATGTGGCACACCAGGTAAAATTGCCATCTTAAAGTGTGAACAGGATAAGTCTTTGTAGAGATTGCACGTTTTTGACCATTGATGCTGCACTGTCCGGCCAAAAAAAAAAAAGTCACCATCTGGATTTGGCTTAGTGTTGTGATGTGGGGTTGTTTCAGTTGGTCAGGTCTAGGTTCAGCAACATTATGTGCCCAAAAAATGAGTTCAGCTGACTACCTGAATATACTGAATGACCAGGTTTTTCCATCAATGGATTTTTTCTTCATATTCCAAGATGACAATGCCAGGATTCATTGGGCTCAAATTGTGAAAGAATGATTCAGGGGGCATGAGACATCATTTTCACACATGGATTAGCCACCACAGAGTCCAGACCTTAACCTCACTGAGAATCTTCGGGATGTGCTGGAGAAGATTTTATGCAGCGGTCTGACTCTCCCATCATCAATAAAAGATCTTGGCAAAAAATTTATGGAACTCTAACGGAAATAAATGTTGTGACATTGCATAAGCTTATCGAAACGATTCCATGGTGAATGTGTGCGGTAATCAAATCTAAAGACGGACCAACGAAATATTAGAGTGTGTGACCTATATGTTACCAATATGTTAATATATGGATACCCTGTGATAAACTGGCAGCCTATTGAAAACGAACCGTCTGAGTTTAAAGCACAGTGTTCGTAGGGTATGTCAGAACCGCTACGCCCCTGACAAAGACCAGCAGTTAACAAAAGTGAGTGAATTTTAATTCATAATATTAACTATAAACATTATCATTTTATGTAGTGAGAATAGTGAGCAATTACAATAAATTTTCTAGGAGGCACCTCACACCTTTGCTGTAACCTCTCTGCAACTACCCTGGGGAGACATATCATATAGTTTAAGAACCCCCACTTTAGTTACATATTCAGCTTCAAGACAGCTTAAACATGTATATCAGAAATATATTGCTATTAATGAAGCAGTAAATAATGCTGCTTATTTTCTTTATAAAAATATGCAGATCATAGTGAGCAACTGAGGAAATGTTATTAATGAAAAAAGTACCTCATTCAGTCTCTCAAGTGGAAGTTGCTTGAGAAGTCTTGGCAGAGTCACCTGAACCAGTGACCTCCTCAGCTCCATGTCATGCCTGTCAAACTCCTCCACACAGCAAGGGACACTACTTGGTAGTGTGCCCTTCCCTTGCCCACGTCCACAGGCAACTTGCTTCTGGCCATGCCTCTGCTTCCAGTCAAGCAACAGTCCGTAGAACACCTTTCGGATGGGCTGAGAGGAGTTGTGGCTACTAGGCAGCCTACAGTTCTCCACCTGAGCAGGGAGCAGTGCTCTCTCCAGCACCAGCACATTTATTACTATTGCTGGCAGCCTTGCCTCGTTGAGAGCACAGAGGACCCACTTGGGCAGTGCACCTAAAGGCTCAGGGAGGCCAACAACTGGCACATGCTTGCCTGCAAAGAATGCAGCCAAATGGCTTGGATATAGTTGGTAGTCTTGCATCCCAGAGGACAGAACTGCTCGCAGATGTCCCCCACGCCCATCTTCCAGTAGGTCTAGCACTGTGTCAACAGCCTGCTCTGGGCCAGGAAACCCAGCAAGCCAGTGCAGGAGGCTGTCAATGCGGGAGTGCATTTGGCTCACTGGAGCCCGTCCTGCCTTGGGGAGTTCTATGTAACTGAAGAGCTTCTCAGTGCGCTGCAGGTGGATGTAGTCATTCCCAACAATGACAGCAAAAAGAGGCAGCAGTGCTTTGTTCATGTGGTTGAAGTTTGTGCAGAACCTGTTGATGGTGAAGCCATATGCAGGGATGTAACACTCTGAGCTCCTCTTGATGCTGCTTACATTACCCCATTGGAAATGTGTTATGGGCAGATAATCAGCTTTCAGGTCAAAGATGTAGAAGTCGCTGTCATTAGTTAGCACAGGGCAGTTCCACTCATTGGCTAAGGAGGCGATCTCACTGTCAGCCTCAAACATGCACTGAACAAGTGGCACATTCAGGCTGTGGACCACTTGCACAAATACTTCATTTGAGAGAATTGGCAGCAGAGAGCCATTTGCTCCCCTGGACAGAGCGTTTGCCTGTTTTATCTTACTCTGCTGTCGTTCCTTTAGAGTTTTGAACTTCTTGTCAGAGGGATCAATGCCTCCATCCAGAACGACAAACGGCCGTATGTTGCAGGCAAATAAGGCTTCAAAGAACTGCCTGACAAGGAGGGCAAAGGAATCACAATCTCCACCATGCTGTTGGTCTAAGCCTGATGAGAAGTATATCTGGTGGTAGAGACTGCAGCCATCAATGATGAGGGTGGTGTTCCTCACCTTCACGTGATGCAGGAAGCGCCTGTTCTTCTCCACATAGCTTGTGAGGCCATGCACACCCATTCTGCTGTGTTGGGGAGAAGAGGCCAGCAGCATGGTTAACATCTCACAGGCTCATAACTTCCACTTGGCTCACAGGCAGTACAAAGATCCCACTCTTCATCTAATCCTTCACCACAACTGGCGCATAATGCATGTAAACATAAGTATGGATTTCATAGGACGTTTTTAATGCGAAAATAAGAACCTTGTTACCTCGTTCGTATCCTGCACACAGAATTGTGGGAAACCGAGTAAATAATTTCAGCGATGTCTGTACTACTAACCTTTTGATACTTTAGATCAGAAATGAAAGTGAAAGTGGATAAGGAATGTGGAAGTTGACAGAACTTGAGGTACATTAGATGAAAAATTGGTCAGCCACAGTTATTTTCTATTAGTTTTAATTTTAGTGTTATTTTAATAAATAAAATAATAGATTGAGTTTTACAGATTTTTTTTGTTATTGTTTTATTATTTATCTGGGTATTTACAGATGACCTAGAATGTAGGTACTTAACATAAATCAGTGGACATCTGTGTTATTAGGATTTTACTTTATTATGACGTAGTGGTAAAAGTGACTGGATTTACAAACGGCCTTCTGGGTCCAATTGTTTTCAAGGAGTCGGTGCTATGTGGAGGCTCAACTCACCCAGCGAATGGGGAAGTGGCAAAGTAGGTCAAGTAAAAAATCGATTATACGTGGGATAATACAGAAAACAATAGCATGTTTATGAACAATCCTTTGCAAATAGTCATTTAAAATAATCAGTAAACCATAACCGAAAAACACTGATGTGTGACAGGGTGTCTATCCAGATACGATTCACCAGGAGAATTTTGCGTGCCGATCAATAACTGTATCGACTAGAAGCACGTGCACAAATCCGCTTTTACATACTTTCATTCTTATATTTGTCTGAATCCCGCCTAAAATACGACAGCGTTGCACTTCCATCAACTCCTACCTTGACTTGATCGTTCATCGCTAAAAACAAAGTCCTGAGGAATTAGTCAGTTTGACCAGCCAGCCCAAGACGCAGCTTGATAAATACTATTGCTTGAATGAGAAGCTCCTGCGGTAGTCTGTCAAAGGAGGCTTCTGCAGTACTGCTCAAAAAAACATTTTACTCGCAATGGCGCGTAATGCATGCAAACATAAGTATGGATTTCATAGGATGTTTTTAATGCGAAAATAAGAACCTTGTTACCTCGTCCGTATCCCGCGCACAGAATTGTGGGAAACCGAGTCAATATGAGGTTGGCGAACCATAATGGCGGAACTTGGGCAAATACTTTAGAGGATACGAGGATTGCTGTTCGATTCCATATGGGAAAAATTCGACTTATCGATTGCACAGTCGACATGGTCGGCTGCGGTCTTTAATTCTTATGTAATTTTAACCGTACTGACATGACAATAGATGTGCTGAACCTCCCAGAAAGGGTACAGACTAAGACGGGAGAGTCCTCCAGGAAACAAAACTAGAAACCAGCACTTGCTGTTTTGCCTGGCTAGTCTTCAAATAGGCATACACAATATTAAACGAAGGGCCTATCAGTTTCATTTTAGCATAGTATTTAAATTTTCCCCCTCCTACCTATAATTAAAATGGCTTCCCATTGATAAGTAAACTGGAGATTCAGTTTTACTGCAAAACAACCATTCATAGAGTCTTGTCACATTGTCAGGGATAACTTAACTTAGATCAAGTGACCCAGTAGACTGCACATGAGAGAGACCAAAAGATGAAAAGCCATGCCAGAATATAAACAAGATATCTTATTATGCCACAAACATATATTATAAAACGGGTAAAGTAAGCGCAAATGCAAATAAATGCATGCATAAAGTGCCAACAGGAAAATGTTTGGCTCTTCTAATAATCTTAATTCGAACGTTTGTAACACGCGGAGCCTGCGAAGTTTTTACATAGCACAGTACTGTACGTGCGATCGATCAACGTCAATTTGACTACATTTCCCAGAGATGCTATACACTATCGCGTGATCTTCGCGTACAGGGTGAGGAAATTGCGTCTGCGCAGTTGGCTCGTACAGTGCAGACAAACGTCCGTTGTTGCTTTATTCGCCGAGAACAGTAACAGACGATTTTTACAATGGCGTCGGCGGCAGCAGCAGGGCCAACGCTTACTGGGGGGCCCACCGCAAGTCAGGCGGGCAGCAGCGCCTCGCTTAGCAAGAGGAAAGATGGCGGGCCTTCGGCGAAATTCTGGGAGAGCTCGGAGACAGTGTTTCAAATGGAGTCGGTTCGACAGTGGATTGGGAAGCATTACAAAAAGGTCCGTTCCGAGTGGCTAGCTCGGCACGCCTGTGCCGGCGACCGTTAATGAGCGCGGGTTCGCTGCTGTTCTGTGCCCGGCGGATAAGGTAGCTGTGCCGGCGGGGTTTCGCAGCTCTCCTTGCTGCCCTCTGCCTTTTAGCTGTCCCTTTCAATCGGTAACAATGACACCCTGGCAGCGGCTGGCGCTCCTGCTAGGCGCTCACAGGCGATCGGAGTCTTGGCGAACCGGCAAACCGAAGAGATAGCAGGCCTCACTTATAATAATTTAACATGTTGCCTTGGGCACAGATGTGAGTGAAATATAAGTAAAAAATAGCAGTAGTTATGTCAATAATAATAATAATAATAATAATAGACTTGCTCCAGATCATCAGATCTCTGACTTGGGTTAACAATAGTGAGTGTGGTGTTGGTGGTGGTTATGATTACAATGATAACATCTTGCTCTATATTTCTTGAAATGGTTGTAATAGAAGTCTTTTGGTTGCCCTTTAGTGAAATGAGGTGGGAAGTGAGGACCTGAGGGTTAGTTTGGACAACCAAATGGTGCTGTGATTAGTGCTACCACCTTATACTCCAAGGATGCAGGTTCTGATACCACCTCCTGCTGTCATTCCCTTAGTCAAGGTACAGTGAGTGGGTTTTGTAGGCTGTGTCCTGCATGCTGAGAAGAAAAGTAACATGTTCTGCTGTTCTGGTTCTCTGCAGTATGTCCAGACTGACTCTCCCACCAACAAGTCCCTAGCAGGGCTTGTCGTGCAGCTGCTGCAGTTTCAGGAGGATGCCTTCGGCCGGAAGGTCAACAACCCGGCCCTCACCAAATTGCCAGTGAGTGCATTCTCATGCCATTTCCCTCCTTCTTGCTTTTTTCCTCTAAGGAATCAGGATTTCATGTTATGCATGTACAGTCTTTCTGAGGGAAAGCTTTAATACATTTTTGAGTAAACTTACGTAAGCATTAAAGTTCATTTTTTGCCAGTGAATATTTTCAGCTAAACTCTCCCAGATTCTCTTCATTTGTTGAACCTGTGTGTATCCAGTGTTGTTCTGGTCTGTGTCTTGCACAGGTTTTTCACCAGTCTTGAAACTACTTACAGAATAAGCACTGGGAAAAGCTTAGAAATTTAGCTCTGTGCTTTAAGTGCTCAGGTAGACTGAAACACCTCTGTACACTGTAGTCACCTAGAACCAGTGTATTAACTGGTGCAGAAGTTGAGCTGTTATTGGCATACTGTATGTGTAGAACATAGCTTTGCTCTGGGCTCATCTCTCTTTTTTTGTGCTCATAACTCCTCCGTCATGATTTTTGCCACCAGACTAAGTGTTTCCTGGACTTCAAACCGGGTGGTAGCCTGTGTCACATTCTGGGCTCTGTGTACAAATTCAAGAGTGAACAAGGCTGGTAAGTGGCAGCTAGATGGACAGTACTGCATCAACTGATCAACAAATATACTTTAATAATGGTGAATGAAAAGTTTAGCAGGCATTTGCTGATGATGCCTCTCCTAATGTCCCTTCAAATTAGGCGCAGGTTTGACTTTCAGAACCCGTCCCGGATGGACAGGAACGTGGAAATGTTCATGACAGTGGAGAAGACTCTTGTGCAGGTCAGACTTCAACTGAATATAAACACATGAGGCACAAACCCATACTAAAAGACCCAGTTTATTTTTAGTTTAGTTAATGCAATTGTTGGATCCATATTTCTTGGGCAGTGGCTCAAAACAAGAAAAGTACAGGCTGAGATAACAAAGCTTGTTCAGCAGTAGTTCAAAATATTGCTTTTCTGTTTTTCTCCATCCTTTAAAGTTTATTTTATGGAAAGAGAGGCACAGTTCTGTATTAAGCATTATGTAAATCTTCAGTATTTTTGAGACATTATTGATTGCCTACTAGACTGCTGAGCAAATGACCTGAACACTGATTGCTCTTCCAGAACAACTGCTTGACCCGGCCCATGGTGTTCCTTACTCCAGATATAGACCAGAAGCAGGCTGGCAAACTCAAAGACATCATCAAAAGGCACCAGGTGAAAAGTGGAACTCTGGGTAGCATATGCTTTTCAGAAAAGTGTTGGCCCCGGCATTGACGATGATGTCCCACAGTAGGGATTGGAACATCGTGGTTTTTAATGCTGTTCAATATTATGCTCATATTAACTGGAGCAGTATTATTTATTTATTTATTTTTAAATTTATTTTATAAATACTGTGGTTTGGGTGAAGAAGGATTTGCAAGTAAACTGTCCTGTATATTAAGTTGCACATTTGTCTCTGTGGCCAAGGGTTCCATCACTGATGAGAAGGCCAAGGCTACTCATGTGATCTACGCATCCCCAGGCTCACAAGAGGAAGGTCAGCCAGGATTGGGAATGTGGTGGCACTGTAACTTTACACTGTTCTAACTTTATGCTCATATGGCAGCTAATGTGCTTTTACCATGCTATTCTGTATTTGTGCACTTAAAAAAAAAAAAATACATGAACACTTCAATGTACAATCTAAACACTTCTTGATACTTCTTTAAGGTCATGTGCTTGGACTGTTGGGTTGAGTTGCATACATACTGCTTTGTGTGCATGGGAGTGTGCAGGCCTGAATATAGTAATGATAATTTGGTGGTTTTCTCCATTGTAGAGGAATGGTTTCGTCCTGTAATGCGCAAGGATAAACAAGTTTTGGTGCACTGGGGGATGTATCCTGACAGGTGAGACATGCATACTTTTTTAGATATTATTATGGAGGCATTAAATTATTTTTTTTAAACAATAAGTAATTTCTATTACACTCTGAAATACGTTTTTGTACTCTATTTTTTAGAGAAATAACTAATGAAATGATTGATTAAATGATTTATTCATTCAATGCGTTGAGCTCCTTATATGAGTCTGACCTCATTGTGCAGAATCTATCCAAGCTGCTTCCCCTGGAGACTGCTCTGCAGAGCTTAGATTGTTGCATGGCATGACCCAGTGCTGAATGAAATGTACCCTTCCCTGAGCTTTCTTCTCTGTTGTCACAATGCAGCTATGATACATGGGTGTCTACTAGTGATGTGGAGGCTGAAGTAGAGGATCCTCCCAGCCCTGAGAAGCCCTGGAAGGTGAGTCTGCTATCCTTTGGTACGTGACAAGGAAAGTCTGTAGAGTAGGAGCTTGTTTTATATTGTGGGGAATTCAAAAATGCTGCAGTAAAAGGAGTATTTATGTAGTAGATAGACTGAAGGTCAGCTGGTACAGTGCTGAGAAACATTTGGGAGCGATGAGTGGTGATGCAAAGTCGATTGGTTGATGGAACATGGATTTGTATTTGTTTCCAAATCTTTCACAGGTTCATGCCAAGTGGGTGCTTGACACAGACTCCTTCAATGAGTGGATGAATGAGGAAGACTATGAAATTGATGAGAGCAAGAAAGCTTTTTTTTCCCGTCAGCGCATTTTCCCTCGTGAAGAAGAGGTATGACCCTTAGTCCCGACCTGGGTGAGAGATCCCTGATTTGGGCAGACCGGACAGTTCTCTATATTCTGGGTGGCTCATTCAGTGTTTGCGGCTGTTCCTGTATGCTCGCACTCTATCTGGTTCACTTCTCCCCCTACGCTGTTTCCTCTCCTGTCCTCTCCTCACTCACCACCCCATCTCTGCTCTGTCCGTTTGCGCGTCACCCTATCCCCTTGCTAGTCCTGTGCGTTACTCCGCCCCATCGCTCATCCTCGCGCTCTTCTCTCATCCTTCGCCCCCACCGTCTGATCAGTCTTCCCGTACACCTGATCGCAAGGAGCGCAAGGCGGCTGCTGCTGGGAAGAAGAGGAGACGCTCACCATCGCCACAGTCCACCACCGCGGAATCTCGCAAGAAGGGAAACAAAAAAGGGTAATTTTGGCACCCTCCTCCCTCCCACAGTATTTCTTCTAGTTTTTTTAGATGCTCAAACCTAAGTAAACTTTTAAACAAGGGGAGCAATGAAGGTAACTGTGATGTGTCTTGTGACTTATGGTTTTTGTTCAAGTCTTTGAGATACTGTTACTGAGAAAAGTGTATATATATATATTTTTTTTTAATGTACATATATAGTCATGTTCTTGTTGAAAAAAAAAAAACTAATTATTGCCTTTTCTTATTTTGCCTTATTGTAATTCACTTGTGTCTATTTCCAAGGCAGAAGTCAAAGATGATGAGCATGTTGGCCTATAACATACTTTACAAATAATATTTATAGAGTACTGTTACAACAAACTCTGTGAGAGAATAATTCTGCATTTAGCTCAAGAAAAGCTGAAATATTGTCACGCAGGTGAAGTATGTTCATGCAAAGGCCTGTCTTTCCTGTCCAAACCCCTCTCTTCCCAGGAGCTCTATGTCATATTACAAGCGCCGAGGTCAGCGAGAGGAGGAGGAACAGGAAGAGGATCTAACCAAAGATATGGAGGACCCCACGCCTGTGCCCAACATGGAGGAGGTCATCCTGCCCAAGAATGGTGAATTTCTCAAGTCTGTCCTGTGAATTAGTCCCAGTCAACATTGCACGCAGTTTGTTATTGGTTCTAGATGTTATTGGCATGCCTTCCAGGGAGTACTGCTGTTTTGTTAACTCTTTCAGTAGCAGGATCAGTGGAGTGGAATTTATTTATTTATTTTTTTAATTTAAATCAAACACAAAGTTCCTGCAGTTTTTGATGTTTGATTCATTTTTTATTGGCCTCTGCAGTAAATGTGAAGAAGGATAGTGAAAACACCCCAGTCAAGGGTGGCATCATGGCTGACCTTGGTGAGTTTCCTATCTCCGGTTGACTGGTGACTTGCTGGAGCTGTAGTAACAAGTCTCCTCCAGATCTTGAGGTTTTAAAGGACTTGTGGGTGATGACAGACCTTTTCCTTTCCCC
Organism: Heterotis niloticus; assembly: GCA_018136845.1. NCBI lineage: Eukaryota > Metazoa > Chordata > Actinopteri > Osteoglossiformes > Osteoglossidae > Heterotis > Heterotis niloticus. The sequence goes on along the minus strand of CM030900.1, from coordinate 9,292,635 downwards.
TTTCAGATGAACAGGATGATGAGGCCATGCTCTCTGGAGGCAAGGTAAAGCTGCCAGCAGTCCTTTTTGAAGGTCACTTGGCAAAAAGTGCAATAATGGAGTCTGCAAAATGTTTAATTGGATGTAACCTAACTGTCAGCAGTGTACATACTGTCTGAGCCACGTATAGGCAGCCTCTTAGCCCATGGGACATGTCAATGGAGGATGTGGGAGTCCATCACTGCAGTTGGACCTCCATCTCCAATCTTTCCCATCTCATAGGAGGACGAGGAACCGGGCAAGGAGGTCAACCGCCTGTTGGACTCTGGTGAAGACAATGTGACAGAGCAGACGCACCACATCATTATTCCAAGCTATGCTTCCTGGTTCGACTACAACTGGTGAGGAGGGATAGATCATCTGTTTCTGCATGGGTCTGAATAAGACCTGTGTGTTCCATGACACATATAGCTACTAAAGCCTTGTGTAATCAGCCTGAGTGTCCACAACATGTTCAATTGCTAGCTTGCTACTTGTAACATTTAAAAAACTTTTAAGTACAGTTTTTGCAGCTTTGACTGTGTATCCAGGAATCCAGTTGAGCATTTCTGAAGGCAAAAGATAATGGAATGGGCCAAGCAGAATGTGTTAGAATGGAAACAACCCACAAGGAATTGTGAAGGAAAAATGCTTGAATTACCCAGCAAAATTTCCTCAGCTCATAAAGATGCTGCCATTTTGTTAAAAAGTTGCACTGACCAATATTTCAAATGATCAGTTTTGTAAGGGAAAATGTGATGGCCTGGTTTTTTGAAGGCCTCATATTAGTACAAATAAAGCACCCCACTTTGTTGTGGAGAGCTCCAAATTTCTGTGGAAACCCCTCTGTGATTCCTTTCCTTTATGACTTCCAGCATCCACGAGATTGAGAGAAGAGCCCTGCCAGAGTTCTTCAATGGCAAGAACAAATCGAAGTCCCCGGAAATGTAATTTTTTTAAAAATTGTTTACATAAAGCATTGCAGGGGTGATGCATAAAATAAAGAAGGCTTTGATTTTTTTTTTTTCCCTTCTTCCCTCTTCTTTTTCGTGATACTACATGCTATCCCATTGCCTTTTGTTTGATTTGGTTATCTTAAGTATGCCTGTGTATGTATATTTCTGTTTTTTGTTCCAGATACCTGGCCTATCGTAACTTTATGATTGACACCTATCGGCTCAACCCTCAAGAGTATTTGACCTCCACATCCTGCCGTAGAAACTTGACTGGTGATGTGTGCGCTCTTATGAGGTGGGGATGGAAGCTGTGCATGATGAATATCCATTCTCTTGTGCATAGAAGCAATGATCCCTTTACTTTGATTTGATTAGGTTTATTTTAGCAGTAGTTTCTTAATGCATGCATGTTGATTATGACATTAGTTCTTCAGGGAGAACTACAGATTAGTGCTCTTCACACTGGTTTGTACTGTCTGTTTTCTGGAACATGTTCTGTCATGTGTCTCTTAACTGACCACAGAGTGATTTTCATCTTCCCAGAGTCCATGCCTTCCTGGAGCAGTGGGGACTGGTGAACTACCAGGTTGATGCGGAAAGCAGACCACTTCCCATGGGCCCCCCACCAACACCCCACTTTAACGTGCTTGTGGACACACCTTCAGGCCTGGTGCCTCTGCATCACCGTCCCTCTCCGGTGAGGGCTTTTACTCACAAAGCACAGCCAGTCACATTTTTATGCGGTTCATTTTAGTCATGTTTAAGTGTAGACTCATTTTTTTGGTGTGACACATTCTTGACAAGAGGAAGTAGACACATAATTGGTTGTGATTATGAATGTATAATGGAGGACATTCTACCTGATGTTCTTATTCTCACGATGTCTGTTTGGTACTCTGGTCCCCAGATCCCCGCTTCCCAACAGATGCTAAGTTTTCCAGAAAAGAGCAAAGAGAAGCCGATAGATCTGCAAAACTTTGGCCTGAGGACTGACCTTTATGCCAAAAAGAACCCTAAGGTGTGTTTCCTGAGACACTTAAATTCACAAGATTTTTTTTTTGTCAGTTTAGCTATTTTCCTTCAGTTTGTCAACAGAGTTATTCATCTTCTATAAATAAACCAACTGTATACTTCTTATCACACTGACACTCTCAAACAGTTACATCTGTCACTTAAGGTAAATATTGTTAATATCTTAAATAGGAGATTGAATAGATTCAGCATTATTATTTACTAGCAGCATTCCCCCAACTTTGAGGTTTCTTTACTCGGAAGGTATAAATGTACTAATTGCACAGCCTCTGACTGACTGTCCCAAGTTTCTTAAAAAGTATTATTGGTGATTTGACATTCAAAGTTATTCTGTGGCCAGGAAGTGCTAAAGCTGTAACAGTTTACAAACTTAGTTGGATGATGTACAACATCATTGCAACTTAAGTGTTGATACTATACCTGTACAGTACCTTTGTAACTGTGCTCTACCACTGCCCTTATAATTGTACTTTATAACTTGAAATGACAAGTGGTTGTTAGAAATTTTAATACAGCTTAAGTTCCAGTTGCTCTTTTAGTGCTGTACTGATGCATCTCATTTGTAGTGAACTTTAGTGTAACTGTAACATGCATTGCTGTCCAAGGTACTGAAATTAGTCTCTGCATTTTGGGGTGCAGGTTTCAGTAACAATGAGCTTTCTCTGATGCTGAAACTGTCTCTGCAGAGCAAAGGGGCCAGTGCTGGTCGTGAGTGGACTGAGCAGGAGACTCTGCTGCTGCTAGAGGTGAGTCCACCTGGGTCAACTGTGCTGTCGCTGTGCTATAACTCAGCTTTACCTTCCTCCTTCTTTGTTTCCTCGGTGATAGATAAATTAAATCTCTTTGAACATGGGCGTAGGTAGTGATATTTATGAAATTTAGGGATCAAGGTATCCATAAGGTATCCAAGTTATTCATTCTTCTTAAAAAGTAAGACTGAGATGTTCTACCTTCACTGGTTTTGTTATGTTATTATTATTCCTGCCTTTCTGCATATCCTAGGCTCTGGAGATGTACAAGGATGACTGGAATAAGGTGTCGGAGCACGTAGGCAGCCGAACACAGGATGAGTGCATCCTGCACTTCCTGCGACTGCCCATTGAAGACCCCTACCTAGAAAACTCAGATGCATCACTGGGCCCATTAGCTTATCAGCCTGTGCCCTTCAGCCAGTCAGGAAACCCTGTTATGAGCACCGTGGCCTTCCTGGCCTCCGTGGTGGATCCTCGTGTTGCAGCAGCTGCAGCAAAGGCAGCCCTCGGTGAGCTCTCTTTGTCTCTTCCTGCATCCTTTTCTCTTGTCTCTGCCTTTCCATCTTTCTCTAGTTTCCTTCCATCTCCACAGGTGAGAAGGGGTTTCATTACTCTGATGTATAAACTAAAGTTATAATAAGTCTTTGCCACAGAAGTATTTTCTAGCCTGTCCTTCATTCACTATGTTGATGCCTGCAATTTAGGAAGTGAGCAGAATATTTGGTATTTGGACCCATTGAACATTTGCAGCTGTGATACCATTAATAATTAGAAGGTGTGTTAGAGTGTGTCTGACCCCCACCCCTACTTACAGAGGAGTTCTCACGGGTGCGTGAGGAGGTGCCATCAGAGTTAATGGAGGCACATGTAAAGAAGGTGCAAGAAGCAGCACGCAGCTCTGGCAAGGTAGATCCCTCCTTTGGACTGGAGAGCAGCGGTATTGCTGGCACATCACCAGAAGAGCCCGAGAAAACCGGTAAGAGTTGGGTGATATGGGTGTCTCAGACAGAAAATCAGTATTCATGTGGTTGGTTGGATTTATTTATTTATTTGTTTATTTATTTATTTATTTATTTGCTGATCATATGTTTTCATACCTTCTGATTGCACTGCATAGACTGGTCCTATTGGCAACTAACTGGAAACATTAACAGTGATCTATTTGCTGGTACCCCTTTGTGTTTTGTGACTTTCTGAAAGAAACATTGCTCCAAAATATTGTTGTAGCTGCATGTCTGGCTTATGGCCAAGCAGTTATCTTTGTTGACACTCAGGGACATTCTGTTCACAGCAGGAGGTTATTTAAAATGGGACTTCAACTGCTGTAATCTGGCAAAGTTTTGATCTTACAGAACCTCCTTTCCCAGGAGCCTTTGATTTGGGCTGTTTACCAAATGCTGCCATCCCATTCAGTGAGTGCTGCTGGTCTGTTTGTGGGCAGCAGAGGGCAGCAGCAGCACAGTAATAGGGAAAAAAATGTGTGGGATAGGGTATGTAGGGGATGTAGTTAGAAACCTACTGACCTGCAAACTGACTAACCCCTTTATTCCCTGGTTCTTTTCATGGCTTCTGTGTGTAGCTTCTCTTCTCCCTTTCAACCTTTATAGTTGGCAGTATAAAAAGGACAGAACAAAAAGCAGTGGAAGCAGTGCTAGATTAAACCAATATGGTTCTGTTAACCTGAACACTTATTTTTGTGCGTGTATGTGTTTCACTGTAGAGTATATTGTCTTTTTTCTATATCTCTGTGTTTGTGATTATTTTTCTGTGTGGTTTGGACTGTTTATTGTGTATGTGTGTGTGTGTGTGGTGTGTGGGGAGGGGGTACACGCACGCGTGCAGGTCAGGCTCTGTGATAGGAGTGGATTAGAGGACTTGTGGCAGATGGGCTCAGGCTGAGGGGGGTGAGTGTGAAACTGGGTCAGCACCATGCCTACCCCACTACCCAGGCTGCAGAGAGCCTTTCATCATCACACACTCATCGTGTTCATGGAAGGATCCCTTTGTAGCCAAGATAAACAAAACACCAGGACAAAGGCTATGAAGCTAGTGATGGAGTGAAAGCACTCTTCTGTGCCAGATGGATGGCAGAGAGGTGGTGGTGGTGCTGTGTTTCTGCCTGAGCCTTGGAGAGAATCTCTCCTTTCCTTTCTACTTGGATGATTTCACATCTCCATCCTGTTTTACTGCTACTTCATTGGCATGAACACTTTCATTAAACCTCTTGCTAGGTTGTGGTTCCCTCCTCTGTTATGGATAGCTGTTATTGTTGCTTCTTGGGTCCTGTCAAGGTTTTTATTGTTTGTGTCAGGCAGAAGCATGGTGGAAGTCAGTCACAGGACAATTCATCTACAGACTATGGCTGTTATACAAGCTGCTGCATCCTAGCTGCTTGCTTGCTAAGCACTGCTAGTATTTGCTGCTGATGGTTGAAAGTTATGGTAACCCCTCTGACATTAAATAAAACATGTTAATTAGATTGGTTGGAGAACAAATTTTTCACTGGTACCTGTTACTGGTAAAAATTGCCCTTGTTCACTCCAGTTGTGGTCACTGATAGCTCCTTGTGGCTAGAATTCATAAGAATTTATTTTAAAATAAGCGATTGGTAATGAGTTAGTGAGTTAGTTTGTTTGATTCTTAGGTACACATAGGCCCAAGTGGTTTATTTGTAGACATTTCAGCATCAGCTCAAGATTCCATTATCAACAAAGAGAATGTGAGATGGGTGTCGTGTCAGGTGTGAGTTTATACTATATAAGCTATCAGATCACCCTGAGAGGTTGTAATAGCTATTGGCTGATCGGTTTGCCACTGAAATTTACCATTTTCCCATTAACCTTTCTGGGTTTGTGGATGTTTTGATCTTGTGTGCCCTGGCTGAGAGTCAGCTGTGCACACTCCTTGCTGTGTTTAAGCTCATATGCCAGTTGTTCAAATCCAGTCCAGAAAGGCAGCCTTCTAGGAACTCCCTGTCTTGTCAAAAGTTGGAATAGGTGCAGAATTGTTTAATTTCACAAAAACATATAATTTATGCAAAACACATAAGTAGAAGATCCACCTGTATATGTGGGCTGTAATTCTGTCATAAAAGTGTCAGCTAGAAGTAAACATTGTAGACAGCCATCTAAAGGGGGGTAGATGTGATTTATTTTCCTGTCTTTGGTTCAGTCTCAGCTCAATTCTCCGTTCAGTGCTCATTCTGGGTGAAATATCACACACAGTCCAGTCACAGAATCTCTGTAGGCTGTGTCTGTTATAGGAACGCATAATTAACATGTGAAGTATTGTCAGAGGTTCACTGCTGAGTTTTGCAACCAAACCTTTCTGTTCTCCTTGTGTCAGCAAAGCTAAACATGTTTGCTGTTAGCTTATTTTTCCTGCCCCCTTTTTCTAAACTCCCTTGCTTTTTGGCCTGTTTCAGATGGAGCAGACTCTGAGAAGATGGAGACTGACACTGAGAGCCAACAGATTGACAAGGTGACAGGAATTTGTGGTCAAATCTCAAAGGCACTTCACTACATTTGGCCCTGTCTTTCAAAGTCTCCTAGATGAGGTCACAGTGGCTTAAAAGCCCATGCACTCAGCACATGTTCCTCAGTCTGATTCTAGTGTATTCAGTGGAACCATATGGCTTTTTTGAGAAGTAGCTATTTGAGCAATATGAGGTTCAGGAAATCTGTATTTCTCCTGCTAAGATAACAAGCAATCCTCTAAGGTAACATTCTCTAGTGGAGATGTTTAGCTGTGTTCCTTCTGGTGTTATAAATAGAGGCTATACATGCACTGTCAGGCAGTATCTTTTTTCCTTTTTACTGTTTTTTGATCACTACCATTATTGGTTTGCTCCCTGTTAGTTTATCTCCATTGTTTGTTTAGTTTTTATGACTAATTTAGAGGGTGTAAGTATTCATTCTGGCACAGAGCTCACTGTCAGATTTCTGGTCTATCCTAAGCTGCACTGAGCCTGCATAGATCCTGTGTTGTATATGGCTCTTCTCACCTTTGATCTCCAATAGGCAGAGGACAAGGAGGAGGCAGACAAGCCTGGAGAGCTGGCAGAGCGCTCCGTGGAGGGTGAAAAAGCAAAGAATGAGGCACCTGACACAGCAGACAAGCAGGAGGCAGATTCTGAAGGAGCAGAAGAGAATAAGATGGGTATGTGCTCTCAGATCACTTCAAAATCTTGATTACAGTGTCAGGTGCTGCTTGCTTCATGAAGTAGTTTGATGTTAGTTTATGACTCAGACCTCCCCTACAATGTCTTGGATAAACTTAATTTTATTGCATGATTAGATGAAGATTCAGACATCTTCATTATCGATTCCATACTTAGGTTATTTGGCATTTCTTCCCCATCTTAAACATTGCGTTTTTCACTGCTACCCAGACAAGGACAAGGAGGAGAGCACAGAGAATGCAGATGGACCAAAGGAGTCTGAAGGTGAGGACCCTGGCAGGAAGATGGAACCAGAGCTGGGGGAAGGGAACATTGCTACTGCAGCAGCTGCCGCTCTGGCCTCTGCTGCCACCAAGGCCAAGGTGAGACCCATGCTGCTATAAAGTTATTAAATTCATGTTGCATTTGTGTCTCTGGTTCAACAGCTGTCATCTGAGCTGGAGTTTAGCATTTCTTTTCTTGAATTAGCATTAGTTTAGTTTTTTGTTGTAGTAAGTTATCTGGCTATTATTCAGCATTATCAGCAGTAAGCTACAAATGTATTTCTGAACTATCAAATAGCTTCACCAATTTATATATAAAATATAAGATTTTATTTTAATTTTAAGTAAAGAAACAAAAGCAGGGTCTTAATCTTCAATCACATTCCATACTTAGTAAACAAGGCACAGACACCTCGGTACTTCAGTTTGTGCCACTATAAGTCTGCATCTGTTCTCATTACCCAGCACCTGGCTGCTGTGGAGGAGCGCAAGATCAAGTCTCTTGTGGCACTCCTGGTGGAGACCCAGATGAAGAAGCTGGAAATTAAACTGAGACACTTTGAGGAGCTGGAGACCATCATGGACCGTGAAAAGGAGGCGGTAAGTGTTGGTGCATTGTCTCTGGAGTTGCCCCCTTGGCACTGGAGTGCTGTGCACAGCTGAAGAATGCAGGAGGAAGGTTGCCTGCAGCACTTCCCATCTTTTTCAGCATTTGCCCTGTACTTCCCTGTCTCTCCAGCCATCTCTCATATATAAAATGTACACTGGCTGGCCAAAAAAAAGTCACACACACTAATATTTTGTTGGACCGCCTTTACTTTTAAATACGGCACGCATTCACCGTAGCATCATTTCGATAAGCTTATACAGTGTCACAACATGTATTTCCATCCAGAGTTGCATTCATTTTTTGCCAACATCTTGTACTGATGATGGGAGAGTCGGACCGCTGTGTAAAGTCTTCTCCAGCACATCCCAAAGATTCTCAATGGGGTTAAGGTCTGGACTCTGTGGTGGGCAATTCATGTGTGAAAATGATGTCTCATGCTCCCTGAAGCACTCTCACAATTTGAGCCCGATGAATCCTGGCATTGTCATCTTGGAATATGAAGAAAAAATCCATTTATGGAAAAACCTGGTCAATTCAGTGTATTCAGGTGGTCAGCTGAGCTCATTTTTTGGCTAAACCTAGACGTGACTAACTGAAGCAACTCCAGATCATAACACCAAGTTAAATCCAGGTGGTGACTTTTTTTTTTTTTTTTTTTTTTTTTTTTTTTGGCCGGGCAGTGTAGTATATTGATATACTCGTTCCCATTCCAGTCAAGGGTTTCACATTAGAACTGCCACTCAGGAATATTATAACTTTTGGCACTATGGTCCTCAGTTCTTTTAACCTCCTGCTCCTCTCGCCTCCTCACTATTGCTGATTTCTCTCCCTCCCATTAGCTTGAGCAACAAAGACAGCAGCTGCTCTCGGAGCGTCAGGCCTTCCACATGGAGCAGCTCAAATATGCAGAGTTGAAGGCTCGCCAGCAGATGGAGCAGCAGCAGGCTGCTGCCCAGAACCCTGTGGGTCACCATGGCCCACCTACCAGTATGCATGGCCCCTCACCCCAAGGTTTCAACCCCATGCACCTCCATGTGGGCACCCACCACCCTCCGCAGACAGGTGAGCACTAGTAACAACAACTGCTGAGTTTAATACTACGGATTCAATTTACCATTACCTGCCCTCTGCCCAATCTGAGGAGAGCATCTGTTCTATCAACAGGGCCCATGCCAGGCCGCATGATGCCCGGAGGGCCTCCTGCCTCCAACATACCCCCAGTGATGGGTGCCAGGCACCCAGGAGCTCCAAATGGCATGTGTGAGTATGCCTCCTTACCTATGAATCACTTGCTACCCTCAATGAAAGATTACTCTCCGCTCTTCCTGTGTCGCAACCCCTGAGTGACAGTCGGTAGCCTTTTTCATTGCTCAATTACCGATATGTCATAATAAAGAACCCTGGCCAGAGTGAAAGCGGCTTGTTGGAAAACTTGATGTGTCTACTATTCACAGTGGGTATATGTTTGCATATGAGGTTAAACTTTGGCACATGATTTGAATTGGTGTCCTGGCATTTTTATGAAAAAAATAAATACAGGAAAATCCCCCTATTTACAGGTGTATTTTATTCCTGGAAGTCTGCTCGTACAGTGAAATCTTGTACATCCGGGACGTAATTACAATTATTATGCAAGTTTTGAAAATTCCTCCACAGTCGATGCTGGTTACTCTGAAACGTGAAAAATCAGCCTATTTTTTGTAATTTATCTCGTATGCATGAAAACTTGTAAATTGAAGACTTGTGGCTTGAGGAGTACCTGTGCATCTCAAAGTTGGAAATGGTAAAAATACTGTTTTTCAAACATTTTTAAGTCAGGGACATGCTGCAGTAAAGTGTGCGCAACTATGGAGTTGTGACTCCATCTCTGGGTCAGTATGGCTTAATGCCCAGGAGCTCAGACAGTCTTATACATTTCTCTCTCAAAGATGTGTGACCATCAGGCATAACTGATCTCTAATTCCTTCTTCCACATCACACTGCAGACCCAGTTCCACCCCCAACACAGCCTGATGGGATAGCTTCAGCCGCTCCTGCTGGACCTTCAGCGGCTGGACCTGTCCGCACAGCACCTGAGAACTAAGTCCTGAATTGCTCAAACAAGGAAGCAATCCTTTCCCATGTATATACTCACCCACACAGAGTAAGACACCTGAAAGCAGCTCGCACTTACAATTCGCCTACTGACTTGCACCTAAAACTGAGGGGTTATTGGCACTTTGAGTGAAACTGCTTTTCTCGCACAAAGTATAGAGGCACGTATGAGGCATCCGGCACAACGGCCATCTCTTCTTTGCCTTTAGCTTGGATGGGTTGTTGTAGCTTTGGAATTAAGGTCATAGCTGTAGCCAGTGAGACCTTCTGTGGAAACTCCCTGCTTGCCGTTTCCCTCCAGAGGTGTGGTTTTAGTTAACAACCAGAAATCATTCTGAGCATAAAAGCTCCAGGTGGACACAGTGGACAAGAACACTCTCCCTGTGTCTAGCTGTTGTAACCTCTCCTCTACCTCTTTGCCACATAGTCCTCTCAGCCACCCTTCTCATGCAGGCCCAACCCTCTCCCTCACTTGCTGGGGTGCCAGAGGGCCAGCTTACCGTCACAGATTTTGTGCTGCCTTGTAAACGCTCCTCACTCCCAAGTTTCTACCTCTGTCCCACTTCTTGGCTGTACCCTCTGCTGGAGTAATGTTGCAATCCTGATGGAGAATGACCACCAGAGCCGCTGCAGTGTAAATACCACAGGGGATGACCCTAGGACTGCCCTGTTGTCATACATAGTGCCTGGCAATTCATGAAACATTGGACCAAATGTTTTTCCACTGTCTTTTATTGCCATCTCTTGTTTTTGACTCCAGTATTTGTTTGTGTGCCTCATGGACACTGCAGGCTTTTTCCCATAACATAGCAGATCCTTGAGATGCACTGAACTAGCCATGGTAGCCTACCTCTGCAACTGGAGTAGCTCCCGTGTGTGTGTGTGTGTGTGTGTGTGTGTGTGTGTGTGTGTGTGTGTGTGTGTGTGTGTGTGTGTGTGTGTGTGTTTCTTAAGGGAAATGTGTTTCAAAGTATGGGCCATAGTGTCTTTCAAGAGAGGTCGAACCTCACTCTAACCCCTTGATGCCCCTGGGTTTCTGTGCCCTCAAGGTTGTGGTTTGGTTCCTAAGAGGAGCAGCAGCATTGCTGCTGTCTTTTGAAGGAGCACTTCCTCTACTCAGCTACCGCTGGGCAGCTGGCCACCTCCTCTTCTCCTCAGGTCCACTTCTGCACATGGAGCCACCTGACACAAGCCACACCCATTTCATTATATTGTATTTCTCTCGTGTTTTACATTGGCTCCACTTTCTGTTGACATTTCTAGTTAAATTGGTACTGAGACTAAAACACTGTTGAATAAACGTTTTGTATGAACGGACTTCTGTGTGACTCATTGGGCCGCTCTATGTGGGACTTTTATTTTTGTAGTAACAACATGATAAGGGTAGTCTGGTTAGTTTTAAATTTTGCTGCTATTTCTTTTGGCAAGAGGAGCCATCTGCAGAGCTGCCCTGTCTTTGTAAGAATAAAGGCCTTTGTTTTCAGGTTTAGTTACAAAATACTTCCCTTTCTTGTTATTCCAGTAACCTTCAAGAAAAAGTTTTATATGTAATCATTTGTATTGTCATGTAGTATAATTTTTTTTTTTTTTGCCTTGTATTGCGCAGTCTTGGAATAAATGTAGCAAATACTGTATGTGCAATCCAAAACTGACAGTAGATTTTACACTGTTTGTCTGTGATGGTTGGTTAGAAATGGAGTACTGTAATAAATGGGATAATACCATGGTGGTGTGGACTGAGGGTTTCTTCCCCACCGACTCTGTCATGAAATTATGCTCCCTCCTGGTTTGCTGATTTTTTAAAAAAAAAAAAAAAATTATGTCATTCATGTCAACATACTGTTGGCCCCTAATCTGTTTTAATTCCTCTTTGGGTGTTTAATCTGGAACACCCTGGCAGTGAGTGATCACTGCAGGATTCTTGGCAGTTTTTTCTTCTTGCCTACATTTTGAAAAAAAGAAAATAAGCAAAGCATTTAGCCTGGGGGTCTGCCTGTACACACTGGTACTGAGCACTGGATAGGATGCGTGGGCCTTGCGCCAGTCAGCTCCCTGTGCAGTTCTGTCCTCCTTGTGTGCATAATCACAACTTAATCTGATCATCATGCTCCATTTGCCCTCTTCTTCAGCAAGCACCATGTCATTTACTGTGTGAATATAGTTTCTGCAGTGCCTTTTTTGGCAACATGTCAAATGATGCTGAGTGTTTCATTTTGGTTTAAAGTGTCAAGGGAATTGCAGTTTTATCAGTAATACTGTTTTGGCTTTTTTTTGCTTCCTAATGGGACAGTGGTGAATATGTCAGCTCTACAAAAAGATCCCTGGTTTGAATACTAGAGAGGCTGAGGTCTGACCCGCTCCTGAGTTGGTATGGGTGTCTTGCTACAGCACTGGCTGTAGCTAATGTAGGCCCAAAAAGATGCAATGGTATGGTGGATAGAAGCAATGTGTTGTAGCACCTGCACTGTGCACTTAAGAGTAGGCTCAATCCCTGTCTCTGTGGAGTTAGCATATTCTCATTGTGTATGTATCGGTTTCTTCCCACAGTCCAAAGATGCATGTTTCGGTTGAACTTCCGACCCTACACCTAGTATGTGTTAATGTTACACTACTCTGGTGTGTGAGTGGGTGTCTCATTGTACGGGTTTTTTGTAGTTTACTGTGAATCATCTTTGACAAAGGTTTTGGCTGAATACACAGTAATTGTTAGATGTCGCTTTTGAGAAAAGTGGGTCCTAAATGGGAATAAAATGTTGCTGATTTTCATGTTAATGCGCCTTTTTCCTTTTAACTGTGTAGTGTGGCAGTGCTGGAGTGCCATTTCTGCAGGGAAATATGCTGAAGATTTGTAAAAATGAAATGATCCCAGCACAGCATCCTGTTTTCCTCATAAAACCTTTGCTCACCTTTAATTGCTCATCCCATCTACCTTTCCATTTTGTGTCTGTGTGGCTGCATGTCCCATGTCAACATACTCACACACATTCCTTTTTCCTTTTCTTTCCCTTGCCCTGGACCCTCTGCAGCCATCTGTACATAACATGCCAACTGGCTTTGTTTATTCCTAAATATTGATTTGTTTGATTTATGGGAACATTTATGTTGGTTGCGGGTTCTTGACATCCATGTGGGCTTTGTTGTCACTAGAAGGTCAAGAATCCACACTGGCTTCTGTTTCAGAACTTGGTAGGCTGTGGCAAGAAGTTTCAGTTTGTCCGTCATCCCCAAGGTGTCACACCTTACACCTCCATCCTTCCACGTAGTGGCCAACCCTTAGTGTTTGGGGGAGAAAGGGCCTGGCTGTCAAATGGGTTGGGTATCTCAGTTTTACCCTCTTGTCTTGGTCATGTTTGTGTAGTCATTTGAGGGAGACACCAAACTTTTTTGGGGTTATGTGTAAAATTTAACAGTTTCACAGGTCAGAGTAATTGTTTGCATTTGCACATAAATAGACTGTGTTATGAGGAAAAGTAAAGAAGATCTGTGTCTGCTTAAGTTTCTAGGTGAAGATAGCTATAAAGTAGCATGAAGAACATCTAAGCATCTCTAACAGCCAACCCCATTTTTTGGCTAGAGCAATTTTTAAATTCTGCTTTTATCTTTACTGTAAAGCTGATGTTTATTTGGAAAATTTAAGAAAAAAAATAGTTCCTTTCGTAAATACCCGCATTGTTGCAACAAATTGTTTGATCTTAGGTGTGCAGCTGATAAAACCAATAAAAGTTCTAAGGCATTGTTCTTGATTTAACTTTTTTGATAGACAACCATTGATGATGTGCTCACTGCTTATCGATTCATAATTCTCAGTAATTCTAACTTTAAAAAAATGTAAAACCACATCAGAATTGTTCTATTTTTCAAAATTACTCTCAAGCTTTAAAAAATAAAAAAAGTCTCTGTTTTTAGTCAAAATGCATTAAAAAATCTGCAGTGGAATTATTTGTCACAAACCAGTAGAGTGGATTTCAGAATTAACATTTCATTGATCCAAGTTAAGAGGATAAATAGATGCCAATTTTTATCTTCTTTTACCTACCTTTTTGCTCGTTTTTCCTGTAATGCTACAATCGTTCTTCTAAAGTGGGTGCAGCTGAGAGATCCTCATTACAATAAAAAGTGTGACAACCAACCCTGGTCTCCCCTAATAAACCTTACAGAAGATAAAGTCCCAGCTCACTGGCCACCAGCTTCTGTTCCTCACAAGTATGTGTCAGCAATTTGAGGTACCTGATCACATCTACACACATGTACAGTATAAAACAATTTCCCAGCAGTCAAAAATCACTTCCTTAATGCATGTTTACATGGAGCTCATAATACTGCTTTTCATGACTATACGCTAATTTATTAATATTTTATTTTCTCTACATACACTACCCAAAAAAAAAAAAAGTCACACACTCTAATATTAAGTTTGACTGGCTTTAGCTTTGATTCTGGCACGCATTCGCCGTGGCATCATACTGATAAGCTTATGCAATGTCACAGCATTTATTTCCGTCCAGAGTTGCATCAGTTTTTCGCCAAGATCTCGTATTGATGATGGGAGAGTCGGACCGCTGTGTAAAGTCTTCTCCTGCACATCCCAAAGATTCTCAACGGGGTTAAGGTCCGGACTCCGTGGTGGCCAATCCATGTGTGAAAATGATGTCTCTCTCATGATCCCTGAAGTACTCTTTCACAATTTGAGCCCGATGAATCCTGGCATTGTCATCTTGGAATATGAAGAAAAAATCCATTTATGGAAAAACCTGGTGAATTCAGTGTATTCAGGTGGTCAGCTGAGCTCATTTTTTGGGTACATAACATTGCTAAACCTAGACGTGACTAACTGAAGCAACTCCAGATCATAACACCAAGTTAAATCCAGGTGGTGACTTTTTTTTGGCCAGGTAGTGTAGTAACCTTTAGGTCCCTGAGTTGTGTGTGACTTTGGAGAAAGCTGTCTACTAAATATGAATGAAATGAAAATGTCTGAGTTTTATTTATTTTGCTAGAGGGTGGAAATTATCATCTAAAGATAAGAAATGTAAATAACATTAAGCTTAGGCCCACTGTTTCACTTGACTGTGGTTCAAAGGGTATACTGCAAAGTTACACCTGTGTAAAGTGCATTATTATAATAAAATTTGCAAAATATGTCCTTTTGTTGTCACATGACAATGTAATAAAAAGGTGATATTTGCATATTTCTTTTATTTACCAAGCAGGCACCATTGTTGAAAACTGAGCATGCAGCCATTGTGACAAAAATATTAAAATGGTTTTGAAGACAATGGTCATGGCAGGACCTGCACTTAGTGAATTGCACAAACAGCAGATATCTGGTAAGTCAACTTGATATAAATTGGTGTAAATCTCTTGGTCATAACTATTCACACACACACACACACATATATAAAATCATAATGCTATTCTGAGCTGTTTCCATGGTTTCTGTGCTTGCATGTTTTATGTACATAATTAGAAATAGGATCCTTTTTGCACTGACGGATCCCTACGAGATGTTGCAGGGAATGGACTTGCTCTATCCTGGGAAATGTCTAGGGGAGACCACTGAGGATTCACACCACAATGACAAACAAAGAAGACATATCATTAAAATTGTAGTGAAAACGGCATTTACAGACATCTCTATGACTGCGTGTGGTCCGCATATGTCAGTATGGATTAGAATATCTGTTAGATGAATAAATAATACAGATGTCCCAGAAGGCTCCATCTTCAAGAGGAGTAATGAGAAAAACAGTTTGGCCTCGATTTTAGCTGTCATTGCTCCAGCGTGTATGCCTATAATAACAGCTGCATTAATGGCTCAGTGTTGTTATTCCACTCTTGCTTGACAGATGATTTTATTTAAACCACAAAGTTGGTTGTTTCACCAGACCAGCAAACACCTTTTGCACTAGCAGCTTTTAAACTACCTGTGCCCATCCTCAACATCCCAACATTCACACACACAAGGATGCCCTTTGCATACACTGTAAAGCCACATAGCACTGCAGGAACCAGCTCACATGACACCCATGCTGTGTCCCTTTTTTCAAGCTGCCAGCACATCTTTATCGGTACGGTGGAGATGTGTGCGGCGTTCAAAGACAGTGAAAGCGCTGATTTAGTTGACCCTCTCGCCAGTGCGACCGCGGTTCCTCTGTGTCTTGCTCGCTTTGAACCTTGAGCTTGTCTGTGATGCTGACCATAAGTACAGAAGCCTGGATTCATGCCTCATTGCTGCAGCCTGCATGTCTTCTCCAGATGATCGCTTCATCTCCTGCCTATGAAACATTCATCAAATTGCTGCTCCGGAGCATAAACTTTTCAAAAGGCTGAAGATGTGAGTACACATGTGTGGGAATTGCATTTTAATTGCAAAGCTCCTGTCAGTGCACTTCAGCGCATATAAGAGTGCATGAAGGATTGAACATGAGGAACAGGGACGTGGTGGCGGAGGGTGTTATGGAGGAAAAGAAAAATAGCACAGGATTTAGAGGAAACAGAGAGGTTCAAGGTCGAGATTGGGGCCATAGAAGGGCAGCCAGAGAGATAAACATTTCGAACGAGTGAAACATTTGTCTACACCCTTTGTTAAGGTGACCCTTCTATAGAGCAGAACAAGGCAACGCACCCAGACAGACACACTAAAAGCCACTTAACTAGGATGGAACCCACATCACATCATGCCATCCAGGTGTTATGAGGGCACAGCTCTAGTTACCACACCCCTGGGCTGCTAGTTCATCTCAGTTAGACATTGTATGTTGGACTTTGGTACTCTGCAGAAGATGTTAATCTACTGAAATATTTTCAACACAGCAGCTCATTAGATCGCTCAAATTATTCTGTCACCATATGTTTAGGCATGAATGATGGATTGTCATGGCTGCCCAGAACATCTCCAGTGCTTCAGGAACCTACCAGTCCTTTTTTGCAAAATCCATTTTACAAAGACAGGGTTTTTTAACCCCTAAACACACATGCAACTCAGTGTAGTGTCCTTGCTTTGCAGACCATTAAAGCCACTTGTGCAGGTCTACAACCTTGTAGACAAACTGTACCGGGACTAAAGTGAAACAGGGTTATGTCACAGAATAGAGACCCAGGGGACTTTTTTAATGTTGGCCTTTGTTTCTGCTCTACCTCCATCCAGTACCGACACAAAACTCTTTTGTTGTCCATCTGAGCACACAGAACATATTTAAATTGAGCCAAACATGTTCTGGACTGACACTATTGGACCACTGCTCATCTCAGTGTGCTACTTCTTCATTGCTCAGCTCAGATATAAAACATCTCTACTGTTCCAAGTGATGGGTCTGAAAGGGTCCAGAACCCAGAAAATACAGTGGCCAGAGACATATAGGTTCTAACTTTGCTGCAGGTTCCAGAGTTTTCCAGACCCTGCACTTTGAACTGGGTCCAAATAGAATGGGTGGTTTGGCTGCGTTTTAAATTGTATATCACACAGTCTTTTATATATTTTTTCATTTTGCTAGTTGTATAAAATGGATTTTCTCTGTGGAAAAATGTGATAATAAATATGCTGTTGTTCTGGAGATTTCTGAAGCTCATGTGCAGTTTACCCACAGTAGCAAATATCTGGCTGTAATTCAATAAGACTTGCAATGCAGATTCAGCAGCAATTTTTCTGTTGAAAGTGCATGTGGGGGAGGGCGTTACATTATGCCATTTGTGTTTGGGAAAGCATGGGACGGGTTAATCCTTTGCTTTAACACCGTATGTGGCGTAATGCAACTGTGCTGAAAAGCCCCCAAAAATGCTAGATGACTGTAATTTTGCTAGAAAAGTGTTCACTTTTTAACTTCAATTTGATTTGGAGAGTGAAAGAGTGTGGTGGGGGTGTTGTTCTGTTACTGAGAAGTACAGGAAGATGGTCTTTGTGTGTGTGTGTGTGTGTGTGTGTGTGTGTGTGTGTGTGTGAGAGTGTGTGTGGTAGTGGGGGCATGCACAAACACTTTAGTTCTGCTCTGTTTGGCAATGGATCCCCCATCCATTCCTTTGTAGTGCCAGAAATAGCAGCATGGTGCTAATGGAATTTAATGAAAGCAAGCAGAATCAAATGGAAAAGAGGCAGTGCTTATCGTCCAGGCTAATTCGTATTATTAGGCGCGATTACTGCAGGATGGGAGTGGCGCAGATCTTTTTCGCTAAGGCAAGAGGACCGATCAAGAAAAGCTGGGACAGGGAGTAAAGCCCCTTTGGAGCCCGCAAAGAATGTTGAAATGGTGCTGAAAATGGTTACCTTCCTCCTGCATGAACATTTTTCATGCTGAGTGATGTAGATACTCTGCAACCCCTCAGGGTGCGTGATACTACAGGGAGATGTGGGGGAGCATTTCTAGGCAATTTAGAACAGGGATCTCGAGCACAGAGCACACTGCTCCATATATGTGTCCAAATCTGCTCTATATATAAGTATATATATGGATAATTACATATATAATATTCATTTATTCCAGTCATTTGCATTTTTTTCATCCATTGATGATTGCGGAATTTTAATTTCCAGGAACTGCTTTGGTTTTTTTTTTAATTTTCTGATGCAATACATACAGGGAAATAATACTAGTATTGATTTAATAAAAGGAGAGGTTGAAACAAAAGAGCCACTGACATGTGAGCTTAATATCCAAATATGACAGAGTTCATAGTTGATCTTCTCATACAGTGTGCACTTTATATGCTGCCTGACTTTGAAGGTCTTGCATGTGATGCCTCTTAAAGCCATAAATGAAGCCACAAGTCAGTCTTGCAGACGCTTCCTTTATAACATTTGTAGGATTTCACAACACACTGTACGCAGCCTGTGGTCCAGGCCTTGGTGACACCCCATTTCGACTACTGCAGCACCCTTCTTGTTTAGTCTTTGGACATCTGCCATCAAGGCTGTCCAGCTGATGCAGAATACCACGGTATTCTCATGTGTATCCCATCCTGATCTCCCTCCATTGGCTTCCTGTAGATGCTGTTATGGGCTACAGTATGGTCAAAGGGTTGGTACTCCAGAGCATTCAGAATCTGATTACTAGCTGCCCCCAGCCAGACAGTCATGCTCATCCACCTCTGACCGCTTGCTCCCCCAAAATCTAAACTCCACAGAATTCTGTTTTGGTTTTAAAGTGGCTCCTTCTTTCCATCACAATGGCTGAACTTCCATCAACACTCAAGAATGATTTCAAAGCTCACTTCAGAGCTTCTTCTCTCTTAATCTATTAACAGCTCCATAAATACTTATTACATTGTTTTAATATTACTTTAGCATTTATTACTTTGCATTATAGCATCTGTCATTATCACATTTGTATTGCCATTCAGTATAAAATGTGCCACCAAAAACGATGGTGTTTGACAAACTGACCCTTCCAGCGGTCACATGTCTCTACACAAAGCTCTCTCTGCCCCTCAGTGCACTTTTGCTTACTCTGAATTGTGCGTCACCTTAGTGAAACGTGTCTGCTGAATAAATAAATGCAAATACGATGACACATTAGTAACTGCAATAAATGGATATCCTGCCAGAAGCCTGGCGTCAGATTCCCCAACTTACATCCAACTGGGTCATGCACCCCAAATGCCATCAGATTGGAGCCAACAGTCCTTCCAGATCAATAAATTGTCTCTCTCTGCCAAACTGTACAGACCCTGAAATTGGCAGCTTGCATTTAGCTTCTGGAAAATGCCCCCAGCACTCAGTTATCCTGTAGGGGGATTAATGGGGACAAAAGTGAGGGACTCGAGGAGTGAGACATGGGCCATGGGCTCCTGGGTCTGGCTGCTGGCCTGGAGGGAGGATGGGTTTGGTGTGCCTCGACAATGGGCCAGGGGAGGTTTCGTAAAAGGGTCCATTTTGCTGCAGTTCCATGTTACACGGAAAGTCTTTTTCTTCATCGCTACCAAGTTTTAGCAACTATTTTCTCATAGCTTTACAATTAGAAGGAATAGATATTACACCTGCAAACATATCTAATGAGACCTGCGAACTCAGGCTGGTTACAAAAAATCCCTGCAGGCTGTTGAATGCTTAGTTACTCGGCAAAGTGTAATGGTCAAAATGAAGCTGCGTTTGCGACTATGGCTGCTATATAATACTACGTGGGAAAATTTCTCAAGAAGGTGTAAAAAGTACACACTGTAAATTAGACCGTGTAATTAAATTTTCCTAATCGTATGTCTGATTGAAATAATGTCTTCTATACATACTTGCTGTCGGAGTTCGATGTTCCTTTGTGAGTCTCAGACAGAAGAAGGAGAAGAAAAAGAAGAATTCTGCTTTGCACAGCTGATGGATGTCACTTATCAAAATATTAGACTAATGTGACAACTTGCAGAGGGCCTGCCCCCCAGGAACATGTGTTTGTTAATGTTGGGGGGTGTGAAGTATTAAAAGAGGCATTTAATGAATGAATTAACATGAACTGACAAAAGAAATGCAGTGAAATCCTGCTGCAAAGTCTTGTCATGTCAGATGTCGGTGTGTAGATGAATGTGTGCGTGCAGAGTATCTGACAGCGGGCTGTCTTGAGGACCTTCTCCAGGATAGTATCCTAGCTTGGAGAGCTGTCTTAACCCCTTCTTGGCCTACGGGCGAATGCCACGTGCGACCACCAGGGGGCGCTATCCGCCAGCTTCCTTCTCTGTGTCTCACACCAAAAAATATTCCAGTGGTCATGCTGCCCATATCTATACAGAACCCCGACAGTGAAAAGCAGTGCTTCTATATCGCTGGAATATCCAGCAAAAACAAAAAAAATGCCTCCCAAGCAAACATCTCTAATCTCAGGCGAAAAACCGACAATTTCTTTACTTATTAGGGACTATAAAATGGGACTGGAGAGGATAGGATAGGAATGGACTATTGATCCATCCACAGAAATTGACAAAACAGGAGTCGAGGACATGAGACAGAGGACACTTATAGGACACAACAATAAAAAAAAATGACAAAAGCAAAACTGATAAATTAGTAATTAATAGTCAATAAATACACATGTTAATACAGTCTAGTTATTGAATAATCCTTTGGTGGCTTAATGCAGGCTCTTGGTGTGAGAAAATATGCACATTTCCTCAGTTATCCAGCCTATCCAGCTCTGTGTGTTTCGTTTTCAAGGACATTTTCTAAACACTTAGTTGTGTGTGGGTGCAAAGCTGCCCTAGGATCCTCATCCCTGCAGTCTGTGTCTGTTATACTTCCTGCTTCTCTTAATCTCATTTGCCATTTTTGGATTAAAGAATAAATTTATGAACATACATGCAGCGGTGAGAGTGATGGCTCCTCTGCTTCTCACAATGAGGGATCACAGCCTACCTCCTCCCTCTCCTCCTCCTCCACCTCTCACCATAATCTCCCTCGCTTGAACGGGTGTGTGTTGGCATTTCTATGGCCGACTCTTTTCTTTCCTTTCTCAGCCCCCCACAAGTGTGTGCCATGAATGACGATGAGCGGCTCCTATTCAAAGTGGCCGGTCCCCCCAATTCGGTGGGGCGATTGGGGTCCCCTCCGCACACCCACAACCCCTCCCCTCTCCGTGTGAACAGCACAGTGAGCTGGGGAAGTAGTGGAGTGCAACGGAATGGATGCTTGTTTTTTTGTACTGTGGTCACGGTCCACCCCCCCATCCCTCCTCTCCGTGTGAACAGAGAAGGGGAAGCGGGGGGAGTCTCTTTCAAAGGGCCAGTAAAGAGTGCAGCTCTGGTTCCCAGCAAGAGAGGGCTCAGGACGCCACTTCACTGGCCTGCAACCAGTAGCAGGACAGGAGCTGGCTGGGACCTTCAGTTTTCAGTTTCTTCTTCAGAGGTCCTGTGACCTGACCCTCTGCCCCCCTGTCCTGCCCTGGAGACACATAAGCTCCTATTGTCCCCCTTTCATGCAAGTTACACATTAATGGCAGGACCAGTCTGGTGACAGGCCTGTGTGCGCGAGGTGCTTTACAGTTGGTCCATCTTTTGGGGGTAACTCATACGCTCGTGCCAGTTGGGTGAGACCTACATTCACAACTGACCTTATGCTGTGTGCGCACATATTTCAGCATAATAGGATTACCTTGTTTTTTTTCTTACTCTTATCCTTATTACATAGAGGAACAATTTAAAGAGCCCTTGTTCCCTGTTATATTAGGCAACATTAAACTGTACTATGGTACTGATTACTATTACTGGCCCAATCGGGTTAAACAGCTTTGTGTACTACAAGGGCTTTGAGTAGCCATAACCCAAAATCCATATTAGTGGTGCAGGGGGCCGATATGCGGTCACTTGAAAAACATCTGTTGTTTTCTGGCCTGTAAACAGGACGAAAAAAAACTGCCTGTCATTAAGACAACTGTTAACACTTTTGGACCAGAAATGGTTTTGCAGGAGCAGGTGATATTTTCTTGCTTTGCTGCTACCAAAATAAAATGTCGTGTCAACCATTTGTATGGATGGAGGATTCACCTGAGCAGTTTGGTCTAAGCACAGTCCATTCCTTAAGGGCACAACAAAACACACACCAGGTCAAACGGGTCGTCGACACGACAGAATTATATGTTCTTCACCTTGCCGTTCGTGCGGTCACCAACAAACTGGGTTTGTGGTCAGAGCACTTTAAGTTTGGGATTACTGGGTTTTCTCAGAACTGGCACAACAACACGCAAGCAGTGGTGTGAAAGGAACAAGCTCAGCACAAGTAAAAAGTGAGAAGAACTGAGTCCAGGAGAATCCCAGCTGATGGGAAAAGTCCATAACCTGAGGTAAACCAGCGCAGTATCAGCAGGTCACATGGTAAGTCATGCTGGAAAAAACCTTCAGTTGAGCAACAAAACAAGCAAAGATTTTCACAGAGTGGAACAGTTGACAGGTTCTACGCTTTAATGGACTTCAGTCCATAGTTATGTCTCCGCATTTGTTATTCAGTTAATGAGCAAACCTTAGAGTGAAGTGGGAACATGTTTATGAACTGTAAAAACCTCTTTTTGGGTTAACCCTTTTGGGGTAAAATAAATCCCCCCTGATCAGCAGGAGGATAATGTGGCCACCTGTTTTTTGTCTGGAATCGAATGGCTTGAGACCCAGTCTGCTCCCATAAAGGAGGATTAATACCCTCCAGCTTCTTTTGGGCTTCAACCTGCACCCCCAACACACTCAAACCCCCAGTGCCTGCTGTACTGAATTATGACCAACGCATCCCTTTTCAGCACCCCAAAGTCACTGCAATGCACTCTAACCTACACACAGTCACCACAATTCATTTCAACACTTCATCTTCATCTGAGGTATATACAGGTAAATAGCTAGATGAATAAATTACATTTTGTAGCTGATAGATGTTAGTAAATGTGTTTAAACAAGTGTGTTGAACCCTGATGCAACTGCTGCAAAACTGCGTGAAATTATTTGTTAGCTACTTCATGCTTTCATCTAAAATAATGTTCAGTATTTGTTCCCCTGTGATGGACTGGCATCACATTGGGGTTGAATCTTGGTCCAGTGCTCACTAAGTCCCGGATAGGTTCTGGACCCCCACAACCCTGACTGGGGCAAGCGGTTAAGGAATGAGGGAGCACTTGGCCTGGTTAAACTTTGTGTTTTTACTAGAGAAATCCAGGGTATATACCATGGTACATATATACTGTTTTTGGTTTGAAAACAGAAACAAAGATTTAATAACCAGTAAATCCCCCATATTTATGTCCATTCAAGCAGTTTTGCTGGGCACGTAGAGTGCAGAGCAAAATCAACCGCTCTCAGTGACTGGCACAGTTAATTCCACGCTAATTCGACTTTGAGCAGTGCTCACTTTGGATGTGTGCGCTCCCCATTCTTCTGAAGCACCATCTGCAAGTGAGCACCCACGGCGTTCCAAAGGTGTTCACTGTAAGTCGAGGATCACCTTTACACGCCTTCTGCTTCAGAACGGATTTCCAGGGTACTTGCTGACCTCAAGTGATTTCCTGAGCCGATTCTTGCTCGGGTGTGAAAGGAATGGTGTGCGTCAGCTCAGAAGTAGGTGTCAGTACTCCTGAGATCTACCATGAGGTAATTCACCTAAATAAACTGTTTATTGTTGTTGGATTTTTTTGGGCTTTATTTCCATCTGGCAGGTTCTGTCATTTTTTTTTTCATTGACACAAATGCTTGAAAGTCACTTGTTGGTAGTTACCTTAACTGAAGGTTCCTGTGGTACCGATGGGCCATATGGAGGAACCCCAGCAGAGCCCCTATGTAGGTTATCCAAAAAGGTCACTTTTTCTTTCAGATGTGCATCACTGTTGCTGCTGTGGAGGGAAATGGGTTTGTCATGGAGCCTCGTAGAGATCCTGCATTCCTCACTCCACACACACTGACACATAGAAGATCACACAGAACACACGGCAGCAGGAAGAGGGAGCGTGCGCAAAAGCGCAAACCCGGTGGTTTCAACAGCATCCTTGTTCGAGGGGGAAGCAGGTGGGGGGGGGGGGTAAGCGAAGATATTCTCTCTCTTTCTGTCTCTCTCTCTCTCTCACACACACACACACACACGCACTAGACAGACGGGAAGCGATCTGCTGTTCCCTAGCGGAGAGCTGGAAGCCGGACGGCTGCGTGCGGGTTCTCGCATCCCGGACTCGTGCCGCGCTCGTTCACGACCATGGGACCTTAGAGGAGCGCAGCACCGAGGCGCCTGGCAGACACACACCGGGGCGCGCACACGGTGATGGGGGAGCGCAGACGCTCGTAACTTGGAGCAACTCTGGGAAAATAAAAAAAACAAAACCTGCCACTCGGATTATTTGCGCTCAGAATACAGAGTTTGTTTTTTTCAGTCGAAAAGGGATTTTAATTGTTTTTCGTGTTCTTTTTTTTATTCGCACACTTCTTGCAAGCATGGACAGCGCCAGGAGCTGCTTTTGCCGGGGATGCTGGCGACGGCCGGTGCTGTGCGCCCTCTTGCTGCTCTTCCTCGCGCCCGTGCGCGCACATGGTAAGGACGCGCTTCCCGCGGGGCCGAGCGACGCCACGGTGTCGGCGGAACGACGGTTGCTTCGGGCGTACCGTGTGCGACTCGCGTCGGCTGCTGCGTGCAGCTCTTCCGTGAAACGGCACTTGAACGTGTCCGCGCTTTCGGTGCAACCTGTCGTGAACCGAAAGCGCGGACCTCGCCGGTGCTTCAGACGGTCGCCGCGAATAAAAACCTCGATCGCGGCGCGTTCGAGAGCGGCGGCGGCGCGCACGCTTTCTGTTCCCCTCTCCATGCAACGCTGCGCGCGAACAATGGCGGGATTAAGGACGCGGTGCCGCGCCGCGTTATTCGCCCGTCCCGGTGTCCTGCTCGCTCCCGCACGGGGCCCGCCGTGGACTCCACCTGCACCCGTTAACGTCAAGTCAGAGCGGTTTACAGTGAGGAGCGGAGAGGGCGTCGTGCGTCGTGGGTCGTGGAGGGGGCGGCTGGCGCCGTCACATTCCGGCAGTGGCGCTGGCGCCGACGTGGACTGCGCCACGAGTGGGCACCTCATTAATATTCCGCTGGAATTGACCGTTAAGGCTGGCGGCGGCGGCGGTGGCGGCGGCGGCGGCCCGGGTTGGCGCGCTCTCGTCCAACCGGCGCGAAGCTCTCCTCCGCCGCGCATCGCCGCCCAGCAACAGGACGGCTCCTCCGCGGTTATGCTCGCACAAACTCGGCGCGGCCTTCCAGCGGGGAGCGGATAACATTTCCCGGCAGCAGGGGGCGTGATAGTGAGGGCTGCTCCTGTGCCGTGTGAGGATTCCTGCTTCAGACCCTCTATACTATAACGTGTACATTATTGGAAAATGATTTACCCAACAAGCCAGCTCGGACAAAAGGATCAGCTGAATTAGCATTAATAATATTTTAAGGTTCCAGCAGCAGTTTCTGAAGTGTCACGCTCGGCTTTGGTGAAGTGTGCTCAGCTGATATAGTTCAAACAAACTAGATATACTGTAGGTCTTAACATTTTCTTTATGAAATTTCATATTTCAAGAGCAGGTCTACAGTTTATCAACTCTATCTACATATTTATTAACTTGCATATGGTTTTTGGCTAAATATTTTCATGCTGTTCTTCACCACTGTTTAAGTTTATTTGGGGAAAAGAACGAAAGCCCGAAACAAAACCTTTACCCAGCATTCACTCCTACAGCCGCTCTCCATCCCCTCCGCATGGCGAACTGATAAAAAGCCGTAAGTCAACATGTGGGGCCTTGTGTTATGGTGTGCAGTCACTCGTGGGTTTCAGTACCACTGGTCAGCGGTCTGGCAAAGCCTCCGTACAGCATCCAATTCAGTAATGGAATAGACGTTGAAGTCGCCTGAGATTTGTGGCTACCGTTCTAATCACATATTCATTAGCTATTCTGATAATCTTTAAAATGTTCTGACGTGTTTTCTTTCTGCCTTGCATATTGGTGTTTGCATGTTTATGTATGGGTGTGTGGAACTTCTGCCATGTATAAGAGACAAAGAAAGAGTGTTTTGCCATCTACATTTATCACCTTATTCTGCACTGCGGTGTTTGGGGGACACCGGCTTAGTGGCTCATTTAATTATTTAATGCATAAAAGCGCTATGATGCGAAATATGAACATTTTATGCGCTTACGGGGGGGAGATGAGGTCATTGAGTTCACTGCCAAGGTGGCATCGGAGGGAAGTGTAAGCTTGAACCCCTGTCTCAGGGGGTGAGTGGGTTGTTCCAGTATTGATGATCTCTGCTGGAAGGAGGGCCTTTAGTGAAAAGCAATTTGGTTCAATTCATTTGTGGACAAAGGATGCTTCTGGTGTGCTGTTTCCACGCAGTGCATACAGTCATTTTGTTATGGAGATGGGAGATCACATGACACAAAGACGTTAGTACTGCTATGTGCACATAATGCTTCCACAATGCTGTGGCATTTTTTGACAACATAATAATCTTACTAAAAAAGATGAAGCATGATGTTGCTGATGAATGAATCTCTTTAAATTCTCTGGGGATTATATAAATTCGGGATGTTGTGTGAACAAGCCGTTCAAGAGCGCTTTACCAGCGTCTAATGCTCATCAGCATATGCAATTGAAAACCCTCATTACTCCAGACCCTTGTAATCCATTAAAATGAAAATGGATCCATGAAAGCGTAGAAGGATCACAGGTTGCTGTAACATTTTTTGCAGCAGCCAGGGAGCCCTGTCATATTAACTTCATGTTTTGCCTGCTGGGCCGAAAACAGGCCGAGTGTTTATAACAGTTGCTGGGTGAAGAGAGAATTACTGAACTATCGGTGACTTAATTTGTCATCTCTCTTACCTTCTGTAGTCAAGTGTGCATCTTCCAGAGCTTGTTGGTGTATCGGTGCGCCCTTCAGGGAAGTTCGATCAATATTTCAGGCGGTTCTGTGCTTTTTCACCTTCAGCTCGAGTTAGGCTGCTATACTGTGGCTGCTAACTCGTAACTTACTTCCGCTGGCTTTCTTTCTGGGAATTTATAAATGCTGAGCCAAATAACACTGCCGAAACATTAATTTTTTAAGGATATTAATAGCTGAATCATTTTCAAATAATTAAAGTTGAATTAACTCATATTAAAATTACTTTAAATTTTTTTTCTATTGTAGCAGTTTTTAATAAAAATGTGCGCACAGTGGGTCATTTTTAAGGTGTATGTTATCTTTAAAGTTTGTAATATATCAGATCTTCTGGTATCAATAAAGTGTCTGTTTGTCTGTTTGTCTTTCTGTTTCTTTGTCTGTCCATCCTAATGATTCCCCCAAGGAGAATTTATTGCACCGTTGCAGTTCCTCTCTTGTAGTTTTGCACCTAAAAAAACAGTCTACTCAAGCATTCCCACACTGCCTTAAACCTGAACGGTGATGTACGTATGATGCAAAACCACAGCAACCGTCAACAGAGACTTCTGCGTGCTTATTGCACACAAGGTTGCAGTTTTATTTAATGCTGAACAGCCTGTAGTCACGAATTTCAGTGCCACACCACCTACTGCTCACGCATCTTTTCACATCTTTTATTCCACCAAGGCCAGAAAACATACGGCTTTAGATGTTCAATCTCTCATTCCCATCTGCTGCACTTCAGTCGTATTTTGTCGCTTAGTGTGCTTTTGCCACTCATCCGGCTTCTCAGACTGGCTGTGTCTAACTGTAAAGGATGGAGATGCTGAGGCCAACCAGTCTATGTCAGCAGTCAATGCCACTGATAGGTACAGACTGATTCTCAGGGATGAGCAGCTTTTTCACAGCATAAAAATGAGAGGTCCTTAAACCGGCCAGTTAGGATTCTTAGGATTCAGTAGAACACCATTCTTGTCCATTGTGAGCCTTCATGGATCTCTGTCTGCACCTCAAAATGTTGCACAAAGCTGCTCCGCGTGTTGGACATGTACCTTGCAGTGCTTATGATGATGAGCTTCTGAATCTAGCTATGACTGAATCTGTACTTCTTGTCCAGGTGGGATGGTAAACTGGAAAGAATTGACAACTATAACAATGACACTTTGTTGTGCTGCTATTTGAAAAAATAGGCTCCAACCTAAACACCTCCATCCGGGTGCCAGTGTTGAACAAAGTATTTATCCAAACAAAGGTAGTCATTGAGAGCCAGCGATTACCTGAATCCATTCAAGACCCGTGTTGGTCGCAGCAACCGCTGGAAGTGCCAATTGCCAAGTTTGTTTTCTTAAATGGCTGATTTTCACACCGTGTCCATGAATGCTGGTTAGCCAGCTGAGCAACTGTATCAGATCTGAGATGTTTGGAAAGAAGAGTGACTGATGTGATTTCTGAGGATGTGCCAAGGGTTGCTGGGGTTGTTTCTGAAGTCATTCCAGATCTGTTTTATAAACACGATAACAGTGCTGTTCACATGAAGAAGACAGCGGACTGCTAAATGCAGCACCTCATCTTATTGCTCCTCTTGTTCAGCTGATGCCCTCAAACCTGTTAGAGTAGAGCTGACAGAGGAGAAAGCAGATGGCCCCCACTATGTGATTCTCATTTCTGGAACAGTCACAGACACTGAACCTTTTGGTCTCAATTCTGAGCACTTGAGACATCCTCTGCTCCCTTGTGTCCAGTCCCGAAAAATGCCGGTAACCTGGTGCGGCCATCTGCTGCCAAAGATCCACAAAGAAGGTCTTCTTGCAGTGGTCCACCTGGAGGGTAAGCTGATGGCGTGGACATGTCCTCCGTAACTCCTCTAAAGTCTGCAAAGCCACAGTCTCTGAGTGCCACACCCCCACCAGCTTGGCATCTGCTAGGACACTGGGCTCCAATCCCAGCCCGTCAGCGGGTGCGAAGCTGAATCCAGGCTCCTGGCGTTCAGGCTTCCTCCAAACTGTGCCAGGTTATCTTGTTAGCAGGAACATAAGGCCCCTTTCGTCTTGCACTGCTCTGCAGTGAGTGCCGATACTCCCCACCTCCAGTTTTTCCAGTTTGAGCAAATAAGGTGGAGCTCAACGGAAGCATCAAAATACAAAGACCCTGGACCCCCAAAGATCATTTTTAGGGATAGCAAAATCACTGGGCTTAAATGTTCAGCATTTCTGCACACAGTTGTGTAGCTTTCTGGCTACATAAGTGTTTGTCTGAGATGAGTGTGTATCTGGGAAGGAAAGACCAGGGTACCGCAGATGGCTACAAGACTTCCCGCTTACAGTATAAGTTCACAGGCTGTTTTCCAGTGTTATTAAAGTTAAACTGCTATTTGGGGTGAATTGCTCATGCTGAGTATGCGTTAAATTCCAGTAATGCAGAAACATATTTGGTGAAGTGTACCCAGCTTTTATGCTTGCTTTTTAGTGTATAAAATTGCTGCCAGTGGTTCAGGCTGTTGTTGGAATCTGTTCTTTATTAAAGAATCACATGGAATAAGAGCCAAGCAGCCAACTGGATCTGATGGGGTTGCAGCAGTCTTTGCAAATTTTCTGCTTTTACTAATCTAACGGTTCCTTTATGACCATCTTTAATGCGTCAGTCCGAATGGTGTCAGAATCTCTCTTTGTTTGATTAGGTGTGTAACTCACTTGTCCATTATTCCCTTCTGTTTAAAATTCAGTTCTGTGGATCATGGACAATGAGCAGGAGAGACATGCAGGCATGCAAAGGACAGCCAGTTTGAGAAGCATGTGGACAGCAGACTTTAGCTGACAAGAGCAAGGAAACTTTATGGTAGCCCTTAAGTGACTGTTGTGAGCCAGGTCATTTGCTCTCACTTTTAACCTGGTGTAGCACGTTAAGAAGGTGTGGAGACAGTAGCAGGTAGCTGTTCTGTAGGTCTCTGCATGGTATTTTTGATGATATTTTAAAGAAAAAGTAAAGTAGAAATGTGCTATTTTAAAAGGATCCTGGCCCAAGGGTGTCATTGGCCTTTAAGCAGTGCATACCATTTGGTATCTGGGTAAAAAAATGTCCCTTTACACTGTTACCTGTGACCCTGGTAAATGTGTCATGTAGAATGAAGAGGCAGCTGGGGAACAGGTGGTGGAGGCCTTACATCTGACCTATCCTTGTGTGGGTGCAGGAGTCCACCCAGGTTGTCCAGGAGCTGTGGAGGAATTCCCCAAAAGATAGCAGCTGTGGTCTCGTGATGGAAGACACAGCTACCATCACCTTGGTCTGTGTGGGTGCGGCACCTGAGGTGGTGTGCACCAAACGTTAGGGAAGGTGGCAAGCATGGCGTTGGCCTGAATTCTGCTGTGGAAAGGATTAGCCTAGATATGATCCAAAAGGTCACCTTTTTCCTGTTTGTCAAAAATTAGATTTAGCTCTATGATGCAGCAGCCTTTCTGGATTAGAAGCAAGGCTATGTCGATAAGACCTAAATACCCTTCTCTTCTGTTGTGCCAAAGAGTGTGTTGAAATAATCAAGTAAAAATGTCTCTGTGCTCTATGTTCGCATGTCTGCATTTTATATCGTGCATCTATCATAAAGTGAGACTTTCTCAGGACTCCTATGGCAAACCGAAAATCAAGTGAATCAAAATTGATGAATGTTGCTTTGCCATAGTCTGTTGACCACATTTATCTGAAAATGCCATTCATTATAGTTGCAGCTAAGCCTTGTAGACCCATCTCAGTGACCTCATCTGAAGATTTGATCCACGATCCTCAATCTGTATCCTGGTCCTGGCCCCCTGCCGAGCAGGGACATTAGTAAATCGGTCCACGTAATCCCCCGGCCCCCAAGTAGCTTTGGAGCAAAACCAGGAGCTGCAAACTCTGGGAGGCAAAATTAAATGAGAACTAATCAGATTCTCTGTCTTTCTCTGTCTCTTAATATGCTTTGTCCTGTCTGAGAGGTGGGCTTTTGCACATGTCAGGATGGCCAGAGTGGCCATTATTCGGTATATACAGTATGTTGGGCTTTATGTCTTTAAAGGTTCCATCCCCAGAAGAGGTGTTTTACACCTTTAAAGGGCTGTTTTCATAAAAAATATGTTCAGAAATATCTACAGTCTCCATTTAAGAGGAGAGTTCAAAATCTTCAGTTACTGTATGTTTGTATCCTAATGCCATTCAATTGCCTTTCAAGTACAATAGCTCCTCACCTTATGAGCACAAATAGGAATAAAAGTCTTCTTGAAACTTGGTTTGTTTGTAAATCATAGTCACAATCATTCATCCATTGCTGTTAACTGCTTATCCTGAGAAGGTCACTTAAGTCCAGAACCTATTCAGAAGACACTGGGGACTAGGCTGTGAAATGGTCCCTGAATGGGACACCAGTCCATCACAAGGCAAATGCACACACACAAATAAGGGTATTTAGGGTCACCAGTTCTCCTAAAATGCATCTACTGTTTTCTACATTGTGTGTGTGTGTGTGTGTGTGTGTGTGTGTGTGGGGGGGGAAATCACAGCACCTAGAGGAAACACACAGACACAGGGAGTTGGACTGAACGCAGGGAAACCAGTGCTAACTGCGTCCTGGTCCTTGCATGTATTTTTTGTTTTGTATCCTCTTTCTTTTTGTTATGGAACAAGTGTCCCCTGCATTTCCACAAAAATTTGTTAGTTGTCAGCTAACCATAGACAGAGTGGTAGTGTGAGGCTTGGTGATGGACCAATTTAGCTGCTTTTTACAGTGAACCACCATAAGACGATAATAACATGATGAATGCTGCTTATATTTATAGTCAACAGGTACCATTAAATAGATCTATTTTTGTTTTAAATAATTTAAAATTACTTTTTAATTATAATGTAGCTCAAAGTTAATAACAATGTTGAAAGTTTTATAATATACAGTATTTTTATTTATTATAGCTGTATGAGACTTACAAGACCTGTCCAGTGAGGTGCATCTCTATTAATTGTGTTTTCATTGGTTGAAAAGATAAGGACATTAACTGAAAGTGGCCAGATGTGGAAAAAGTTGCATAAATGAACTAATTAAATATAAGATGAAAGTCCTGCTATGCATTGCTGTCCTATCCAGAGCATTCCTTAAGACACACACTCGGTGTCCAGCAACATCCCTGCATTAGAGAGCAGGTTAAGGAAAATGGAATAAATAAGTCAAAGTATTACAGTGAATATTAAATTCCTTATAGCAATATATGATTTTGTGTTTTTAACAGAATCTGATCTATGAATAAATCAGGGGGTGCCTGTATTATTCATTTTTCACTGAATGTGAAGATTGGCCTGGATTTATAATTATGTTACAAACAGACTCCCGGTCCAATCTTGTTCATGAGCTGAGGACCCGGAGTGTTGTATTGTAACTGACATGTAAACAACAATGCAGAAATAAACACTCAACAGAGAAATAAACACATTAAACATTTAACATGTTTTACACTCAAAACTATTTATTTGCACTATAGATTCTATGAAAACCATGGTTGTCCAGTCAAAATAAAAATGTGTTTTTCCTCATCCCTCCTTCAGTCCAGGGCATCAGGTTGAAAATCCTAGCTCCTGCTGTAGAACCCTTGAGAAATGTAGTGAAAATGATCTCTATGAATGAATTTTAAACACTAGAAGAGAGCTCAGTTATTTCAGGCCCTCGTCCTGTTCCGTTTTGGCACCCTTTACTGCTGTCTATCAACAGGCCATGGAAACACTGGTTATTTTCACACCGCAACAAAGAAACTTTTATGAAATAGATCACAGATAAGAAGGCGCAGTTAAAAATAAACAAGAAAATCTATGTATGTTCAAAAATGTGCAGCTTGATTGTTTGTAACACAAGGACGTGGTGCGAACATAATAAATGGTGCACGAAAGGCCCAGTTTTGCCTCAGTAAATTTAATTGAATATTTTGTTACTCTGTTCAAAACATTCTCCAGTTCAGACTTTATAAAATACTCTAATATCAAGAAAGTTATTTATTTATTTATTTTTTAAATTTATGTAGCCATATTTAATTTAACTGAAGAGTCCTGTTTTCCTCTTAACTGTTTAGTCTTGCATTTTCTCACTGGACAGTTTATTAATAACTGTGAGATGTTCTGGTATTACAGTACCAAAATATCTGAGTATGCTGTAAAATTTCACTTGGCAGTTTGTATAGAGGCTCACTTTATGTCCTAACTGCACATGACATAGTAAGTTAATAATTTATACACATTTAAATCGTATGTTAACAGTTCATAAATATGTGAATATGTGAAAAAAATCAGGCAGTCACACAATTGTGCAATAATTATGTGGAGACTCTAGAATTTATCACCATTATTTTCCCACAAGATTGTGTCTTGGCAACTAGCTAGATTCCTGTTGACACCACTACCACTGAGGTATGATTGGGTTTTTGCTTTGTACTCACAAGGATGCTGTGATTTGCAGGGAACTCCTTGGGGACCAACATCACTGAGCTGAAGAGCCAGGTTAACTCATCGTCCCTCTCAGTGCTCAGGGTTGTCCGCAGACCTCGGGGTTGGGAGGAGGGTGGAAGTGGTATGGCAGCCAGGATCACGCCAGCTCCCGGTGGAGCTGAAATCAACTCTGACTCGGCAGAAGACGACAGTCTCCTGGCTGTGGTGCACTCAGAAACAGTCGTTGGCCTGTCTACCACTGCTCTTCCCCACTCCCCATCTGCCATCCCAGTGGATTCCAAAGAGGAGGACCATACTGACCCTCCATGGCAAAGCTTCTCAGTGGGCTCGAATGTCCATGCTTTAGATCTGGACCAACATGGAGTTCTAGAGCCACCAGGACCCCCATCAGTGCCGGCCCCACCACACCCGGAGGTCCTCACTGTGGACTACTTTGATGCAGGCTCCCATGGCCAAGAGCTCCAGTCGCCCTCCACAGAGCCAGCTGCTCACGAGCTACAGGGTGCCAACCCGACAACCTGGACAATGGGTAATTTCGATGATACATACTCTGATGAGGGCTACTCCACTACAGAGGTTTACCCTGATGAGGACCTGGTTACCACCACTGATATGGAAGACGAAAACGTTCTGGTGATTGGCGCAACACCTCCATCCGCACCCTTCAACCCCCGTGGCCCAGGCTCCTTTTCCACCAATAACATGGTGCTCAGCGGAGCAGAGGAGGATGAAGAGGTTCTGGTGCCCCCAGGAGTCCAGGGCTCCGTAAATGGCTCACTCTGCCGGCCAGGCTATGTGCGAAGCAACACTACCTGCCGTTCCCCCTGTGAGCTGAACCCAAGTTACTGCCTAAATGGGGGCCAGTGCTACCTGGTGGAGGGCATGGGGGTCTTTTGCAGGTAAGGGCCTCTGCTTAGCCACTGAGTACATTGCACATTGTGTGAGTCTCCATGTGTCACAGGACAATGCAGTATCATTCAAATCACCCACAGGAGAACCTTCACTGCACTGAAATGGCCAACCCACCTGAAAATGATCCTAAACTATGAGGAAATGAGGATTTGCTCCACTATGAATTGTGTGTTTAGGTCACCCCTGGCATCTGGATTTATTTTGCTGCTACATTGCTTTTTAGCTGCAGATAAACTCAGTGCTTCTTTCAAAACTTTGCAAGACATGACAGGGAATTAAAGACAAACATCACCCAGATATGAGCAGCAGTCCTTTGGTTGGCAAGCAGAATATAAGCTGATACTGGACAAGAGCAGCTAAGAAGGTTCGCAGGACTCAGTCGAGCGACAGAGGCTCGACGGCACACTGTGATGTGATTAAGGAAGCTGTGTCCAAATGCAAAGCTTAGCTTAATATGGGGGGATGCTGAAATTTCAGGGTGGAGCAGAGAGGATTAAATTAAATGTGAGGGGTGGTGTGTTTTGTGGAGATGTCCCACCCTCCCCCCTCTCCAAATCCCAATATTTCTCAGTGTTGTGGGTTTGAAATCCTCGTCTCCTCTATCTAACCCTACCCCTAACCTCATATATAGGCAGTGCCGTGGAAAAGCACACAGATTTATAATCTGAAGTTTTTTACTTCAAGGTCTGACAGAGACCATGCTGTAATACCATTGAGCAAAGTAGTTAATTTCAATTTCTTTTTTAGTGCTTCTAGTTGTTTAAGTGGTTGAGATGTTAGATTACTGTGCATAGAAGTTTTATCTGTGGAACAATGAAAAAGTAATAAAAGTAACTCCTGGATGGAAAAAAAAATGTCCCGTCAAAATAAAATGACAATTATAAAAGCAATATATTTCATATTATTAAAAAATGATTGAAATCTATGTGGTATTATCCAAATTATTAAAACTAAATAAGAATAAATGATTGTTTCACTGTCAGTTCTATGTTTGGACTTTGAATTTTAAAGCAGAAGAGAAACAGTTTTTTACTGGTGTTCTGAAGATGAAGGCTCAGGAACAAGCATGATATCACAGTTGCCTCCACTTTGTTTCCTCCTTCCTTTGCTTGTCCTTTTCTTCCTCTAATTTCTTCTCTTTTTTCTTTGACTTTCTTCTCATGCTAAGACACCTTCAAAAATTTGTCAAAAGCAGTTTATTTTTCATAATTTTCATAATCTTATTTTGAATATGTACATTGCAACTTAGCTCATTTAATAGTTCTCACCACAGGTCACAGCAAGGTGGCCTAGCAGGTAGCACTAGTGCCTTATCACCTGGGTTGTGGGTTCAGAGGTTTGTTTCACTGTGATTCATCTGTGTGGAGTTTGTTTCTTTTCCCCATATTCTCGTGGGTTTCATCTAGGATAAAGGTGCCAACTAAAAACAACAATAATAATAATCAAATATATGCAAGTGCATGAAATAAGTTACTGTTCCTCTTTTTGTACTGTATGTTTAATATACCTGTGGGTTGGGGTGCATTTTGATGTCTGTACTGGCTTTTCTGCTGCCCCAGTACCATTCTTAGTCTTGAAGTGACCACAGGACTTGTGAATAGCTGACCACTGATTTGCAGAATAACCCCAGTAGGAGCTAGAAAATGCTAGCTGCTTCCAGAGCAAGATAAAATAGAGGGTCAAGTGTATGTAACAGAAAAGGATGCACTCTCAGTTTCCACAGCCTTTCACTTTGCCCATGGCAGTAGAGACAGGTTTGGATATCAAATCCAACAAATGTGATTGAAATGTGTCAAACCAAGGAGCCATCCTGCTGTGCATCTTCCTTTCCATTTCTCTGGTGAAAGTGTATGTTGGTCGACACAAACACATCTTCCAGTTTCTCAGGTAACCCAAGTCTGTTTCCAAGGAGACAGGGACAGGCAGTGGGAGGAAAGAGCATGCATGTGAGTTGATTATGGGAGCTGGTATGGAAAGGCAGCAGAGAGAGGAACTCGTGTGTGTGTGTGTGTGTGTGTGTGTGTGTGTTTGCATACGTGCGATTACATGGTAAGGACTCGAAAAGATCATGGTACAGTAATTTGAACAGAAAGCAGTGTTGCAACAAGGTGCTATAGTAGTTGGAGCTAAGTTGTGCTTTGCAAAGGTTCTGGGTTCAAATCCCACTCCTTCTGTTGCACCCTTAGTCATGAAAGCTGCCCTGAATTAATGCTCCAAAAATATGTCAGCTGTGTAAGTCCATTTGGAGGATCATCTCAGAGATGTTGCTTGAATGTAATTTCCAGTTGGGGTGCAAAGGCTCTGATCAGAATTTCTGAGGTTGCATTTGGCCTAGAATCAGGAAATGTCTGAAGATATGAGATGAAGCTCATGATGTAGACCTGCTTGGGGTTTGGAAGCTCTGCATAAATAATCCTAGATTTTGACACAATTTAACTAGGAGTTCAAATTGTTACTGGCAGTGAGAATGAGACTACAGCATGATGAGACTTCCTGCTCTTCATTTGCATCCTGTATCCTTTCTAATGTTGAATGAGTTCCTCCCCTTACTGCACATCTCCAAGCTTTTCAGTCCTTGGTGAGTGATACCCAGGATCCATGGTTAGTTCCTGGGTATCCAAGGCATTTGAGTGAGGTCTTCAGCACAACACTATAAAGTTGCTGCTGTCCTCCATGGGTTTGAGCTCCTTTAGCAATAGTGCCTGTAGATGATGTACTTTGGAAGGCATTAATCAGACATTTCCACAAAATGGCCGCTCCAGAGAAACTGAATCTGCATTAGCATTGAGAAAACACCCCCCCACACACATACACACACCCTCAGACATACATCGGAACATAGTAACAAAGATATCCACCGTCATACAAAGATTTGCACACAGTCTAGTGTATTAACACAGAAACCGACTTGCATAGTGACAGACATACGCACTGTCATTGTGACACACAAAGTACTTGACAGCACCATCTGTCTAGGCTACTGCTCTAGACACAGCCCATAATCCCACAGTGAAGCTAACTGTGCTGGCTCAGCCTGACCTGACAAACATACCCTATGGGAAACAGACACACACACATACACACACATACACACAGAGCTCTGTGTGGTCTGTGAAGCAGTCATCATGTCAGTGCCTAGAGGGAAGGAGTGCTGGATCAGCTGTGGAAGAGCCGCACTGCTGCAGCATCACAGCGATGAGTGACATGGCCACCTCCACATGAACGCCCCAGTGAGAGCTCAGAGCTCACAGTGCAGGGGTGTGTGGTTGGCATTTATGCTCTCTTTTGATGATGCCATTTCAAAGGAATTATAATGTAACCATAATCATAGAATTATAATGATTATGCCTTTCAAGAGAATTCAATGAATGTATCACTTCCAGGTTATGGTAAAGGTTCACCGTGATGGACTGCTAACACCTTTCTGGCAACCCCGTGCTTCCAGAATGGGCTCCTTACTACCGTGAGCCTGCCTACTGTAACCACTACTGCTAGAGTGTAAATGACCTTTAACCTTCTCTCTTGTCCCCCCTCCATTCTGTCTTACACTGTGCGCAGGTGTAATGTGCAGGACTACATCTGGCACAAAGGCTCCCGGTGCGAGTCAGTCATCACAGAGTTCCAGGTGCTCTGCATTGCCGTGGGTGCGGCCGCCCTCATGGTGCTGCTGCTCCTCATGATCACCGTGTTCTTTGGCAAGAAACTCCACGTTCTCAAGACTGAGAACAACCGGCTGCGAAAGCGCAGGTGAGGTAGGGGTTGTGGTCAAGGTGGAGGAGGGAGAGGGGTAGGAAAAGGAACCAGAGAGAGACAGGGAAGATTGTTGGGGAAAAAGGAAGAAAAAGATGGGAGGAAGAAGAGAAAGAATATACTGGGTATTGGCATGAGGCTGGGTAGGAACTGGCAGGAACAACAGAGCAGAAGACACATTTTCTATACATTTAGATAGCTCCACTTTGCCCTCACCTCATCTGTGTGAAGTACCAGGTTCAATGGTACAACAGCAGGGTCACTCCTGGGATTTGAAGCAGTTATTCCAGTTTGAGGTAGTGTCCTTAACCAACACGCAGACTCCCACTACACAGCACCGAGTAGAGAGGAGATATAATGTTGTGAAGATGAGAGAAACAGCTTCAGCGTTTTGTGTGTGTGTGTGTGTGTGTGTGTGTGTGTGTGTGTGTGTGTGTGTGAGACAGGTGTCTCTAGCCACTAACCTGAGAGTCAGACATGCAATGCATACTAGAGCTGAGTAGCACTGTGGGTAAAAGCAGAGCTGTACGGCATCGAAAACTGTATCTGTATGTACCCAAACATCAAATTCTTGAAGGCTTTACAGCAGCAGGTGGCGTAGCAGTTAGAGCCGCTGCTTTGCACTCAGGAAAACCAGGACTGTATGCCATCACTTGATGTTTTTCCCTTGAGCATGTTAGCATAGTATTAATGTAAATGTGTAGCTGTGTACAGTACTTGTGTGTAGTTTTCAGCTTTCGTGTGTGTCTTTGTTGGGTGTCAGGATTCCTGTGTATGGGTGTTTGGTGTTATGTGTGCAAGGGGAGGGTGACCTACATATTCGTCTGTGGCTGGGCAGCTTGATGGAGCCCGCAGCACGAGAGATGAATGCTGGGAACAGGACACAGTGGGGTGGAAGGATATAAGAAGGAAGACAAGAAATGGAGAGACGGCATTTAGGGGGTCAGGTTCCCATGTTGCTGTGGTGCCTCAGAGGAGCTGTGGACACGATAACATCCGTGGCTCCTTCTGCAGGTACACCTGAGTGTGAGCATATGGGTGCACTTTTCGTAGCGGATGGGTGCGTGTACTTGTGGGTGCTAACTGGTGTGTGCGTGTGTGTGTGTGTGTGTGTGTGTGTGTGTGTGTGTGTGTGTGTGTGTGTGTGTGTGTGTGTGTGTGTGCTTTGTCTCCTTGTGTATGTGTGTGGCACCGAAGAACATCTCCCTCATCAGGAAAAAAATGACACAGTAGAGGATGGAACACAAGGGCACACCAAAGCATAGACACACACACACACACACACACACACACACACACACACACACACAAACACACACACACTAGCAGACCATGGCCCATTGCTCACAGGTGGTACGTGCATGCGCTCCCAAGATGTGTAATACCTCTCACACAGCCTCTGTTCACCCCATACAGCACGTACACTTACATAAAAATTTTAGTGAGGACAGGCAGGGCTGGTTGGCAGTGTAGTGGTTGGCATTGCTACTTAATTCCAAATGCTCGACTAAGGGAAAATATGCCCAGCTATATAAATTGGTGAGTTATATAAATTGGCTAGATGGCTAATTTGGCAAAACTTTGGCAAAGTTCAGGAAAACATGTCAAATAACTAACCACTGTGTGCAGCTCCAGGCCTCTGGAACGATGTATGAAACATTTCTTTCAGTTTACTTATATGATCTCCTTAGACTGCATGAACGAAGAGTGTTTTTAAAGGCTAAAATAATTTTATACCTTTTCTCATTTATGCACATTTTTGTCCTGAAAGCTGCAGGCTGACAACACACACAACCATCTGCCATACAGTTTGGCCGCAGTCTTGGCGACTGTTTGTTGTGTGGACAAAACATGAAGGCTGAGTGGCACAAACACAGCTGCAAAAGCAGAGCATAATAATAATAATAATAATAATAATAATAATAATAATAATAATAATAATAATAATAATAATAATAAATCAGGAGGCCTACAGGGAGCTCCCACCATGCAGGTCTCATGTTACCCTGCTCATGTCACTCAACACAACCCACACGTACTGTAAAATATTCCACTGCGTTCAAACACTCCCCACAAACACACACACACACACACACTCATACACACACTGAATTTTGGAGGGTTTTGAGCAGGCAAAGCGCCTGCAATGACATGTTGAAGCCAGAGAGGGGCGCTGCATCCAGGACCACATCAAAACCATCACACCTGCTGCGCTAACATTATTTAGTGCTCATGTTCCTGACAGAGGAAAGTCCTGCTGGGTTCATTTACTATGTTCTGCAATGCCAAGAGATTTACTATCACTGTAATCTTTATTATTTACTGGAAACACTGCCATATTGCTGTTGTTTTGTGCCGTGTGAAAACAATGACTTGGACCCGCAGGACGGTAAGTGGACATGTTTGTGTTGGTCACGTGACTGTTACATTGTGGGGGGTGGAATGAGGAGGTGGTGTGGATATCCTTCCTCCTGTGTGTGATGCCAAATCCTGGAGGTGCACTAACTGCTTTTTCCTTGGTTTCTCTGTCTCTCTTATCCCACATATCCCTTCTCTTCCCCTCCCCATTCCCTCCTTCCCCCATCTGCCTCACCAATTAATCGATCACTTGCCACTACCTTTTATCCTGTTACTCCCTCCAAATTCCATTTCTTTTTCACTGGGCATTGTCTCGCCATTTTTTTAACTCATCCTTTGATCACCACTATTTATTGCTCCTTTCTCTTCTTTCTTGTCTCCACTCCTCCCTCCCCCTCCATTGTGCTTCTGTTTGTTGCCACCCAGCAGCAGTAAGTACCGTCCCACATCGGAGCAGCACAATGACAATTTTTCGCTGTCCACCATCGCTGAGGGCTCGCACCCAAATGTAAGGAAACTTTGTGAGACCCCTCCAACCCTCCCTCATGCCCGTGCTTTGGCTTACTATGATAACATTATCTGTCAGGTAACGTGCCTCTCTCTCTCTCTCTCTCTTGCCCACACTCATCCCCTGCATGGGCTTGCATGAGCGTTCTCTCCCGGGCAGGCCTGTGACCCCTTCCTCTCCACATGGGTCTGGAACATGTGTACATGGGGAGCTCACAGGTCCCCAAGAGGAAAGGTGGTCCTGTTTCAAAATGTCACATTAAACCTAAAAACTACTTTTTGACAATTTTTGCACTTAGAGACAATATGAACCGCAAGCCCTGTGATTCGTACTTGAACAGTTGGCCCACTTTTCTCTGTGGAAGCAGGAGATCTTTTGATGGTAAACATTTCCAGTTTCCTAACTGACACACTGTGCACTTTTGTGTGTTCAGATGACCCAGGAGGTCTCGATCTTGACATTCTCACTTTGGGCTGTGTATCCTTGGCATGCAGACTTGAAAACTGCTGGACGTATAGTTTTTTATGAATTCTCGGGCCTTGCAAGCACCAGGGCTCCTACTTCATCTGCAGATCAACAAAAACAGTCTGAGCCCTAGTAAGGGGTCCAGTAGCTGCTGTTAGGGGGTCCACAAGGCGAACTTGACCTCACACACACATACAGTGAGAGTGAGATGAATGGTTTGCCCAGCCACTTACTCGGTTAGCACCCAATATGCCAAAAGCTGCTTTATCATGGGCCAGCCTGCCCTGGAGAGACCTTCCTCTTTCCCTTCTAATCACCTTCTGCATGTCTGAACTGTCCTCAAAGGCCTTCCACCAATGCCTGTGAGGGTTTCTGGGAGACCCAGCTTGCTTGCCGCGCTGCTACTGTCCGTCTGCTCATTTTATGGGTTTATCCTGGTTGTGGTTCAACGGTGGGGTATGATTTTATGGTGATTGAGCATGCCTTGATTTTAGGGTAAATGGGTGGTAATGGGTGGGGTAATGGGCAAACCTGTTGA
This sequence comes from Heterotis niloticus, assembly GCA_018136845.1. Taxonomy (NCBI): domain Eukaryota; kingdom Metazoa; phylum Chordata; class Actinopteri; order Osteoglossiformes; family Osteoglossidae; genus Heterotis; species Heterotis niloticus. The sequence goes on along the minus strand of CM030900.1, from coordinate 9,250,426 downwards.
CCTGCGATGGGTCCAAGGCATCCAGCCAGTCGGGATAAACATCTAACATCTGCTTGCAGTGCAAACCAGAAACTAAGGAAGATGAGGAGCACCGTAGAGCAGTTTCTTCAGCACTAACATAGATGTAGTCCTGTCTGGCAGGGGCTCCTGCTCAGTCTGCTGATGTCCTTCCAGACCCCCGGGTCTACGTTAACATTGTGAGCAATACACTAATCCTATATCAGGGCAGAGACACACAGGCCTGCTTGCTTGGCAAGCTTGTGTTGCTAACATGATGATACGGTTCATCTGCACATGACTGGAGATCAGGCCATGGGATACTGGAATGACTGGACAGTCGAGCGCATCACAGTATTGCGAGGAACACAGATTGCTAAAGAAATCACTTTATTTCAGTATTTTAAGTGATTTTCTTGCATCAGGTAACATTAAAAATAATGCATTATGAATACAAATGAAAGCATTGGAATCGTTGCTCCACCTTTCAGCTTAGTATCATGGTCACTAGTAAGTTCAGCCAAATGAAACCCAGTTTGTGAAAAAAAGATCTAATTTAAATGCTTAAGGTGATTTTCTAGCATAAAAGTTTCAATATACAACATTAAAAATATTTGGAAATGCAGAATTGGAAAGAATCACTGTATTCTTTGCACACCAACAGTCAATGGGCAAAATTTGTTAAAAGTGAACATTAATTCCATATTTGAAGTGATTTGCAAATATGCAGCTCTAAATATAGCATAAAAAGCTGCATTAAATGCAGAACTCCAGTGTTTTATGTGTCAAACAAGACACTTTGCATTTATTTGTTAAAGATGCTTTTTTTGTTTCAGCAAAATGTTTTATATACATATAACAAAATTACCGTAGCATCAGAATGATCTTCTAAAAAATCATTTATATGATGCATGGGCAAGCAGCTCCCTGTCCCATAAGTCTGGTCATGTGAGGATGAAGAGTAATTTGGTGCCAAAGTTATGTTCAGTTGCTGCATGGAGGACCAAAAATGGCATCAAATTGAAGCCCTCAACACAGTTACTAGAACATCTACTAAATGTCAGACTTTTTGTGGTGCTCGCTTCACAGCGTCACCGTCACTCATGCTGATACACAAATATTTTCTGCAGAGCAGCAGGAGAGGTTGAACAACATAAGAACTAAGACAACTCAGTATCTTCTGTTGATGCAAAATCAGCCGACTGCACCAACACATCCGACATCAGATGAGTGTCAGTCAAGTTCCACACGACCAGTACCAGAACTGATAGGAATCCCAACTATACAATTGCTGTATCCAGAGCAGAACACTGAACAGCAACAAGGAACTTCAGAAAGAATTTATACTGACAGTAAACTTCAGCAGCACACATAACTGGTTTTTCTAAGGTGGAAAATGGTCAAGTAAGAGAAGTTAAGAGCAAATCAGAAATGGCTTGTTGATCAGGTGGGAATATATAAGCGCTGAGCAATTAGCAGCTAGTTGGAGTGTGTTTTCACATGGGCCATAAAAATAAACTCCTTTTGTTGGAGTATTGAGGTTGTTGCCATGGTACCTGAACATAGCAAATACAGAAAAATAAATCAGTGCAAATGCATTGTGGGCCACAGGTGGACAGACTCATCTCACCTAATATATGCAAACACATGTGGGCACACACACACACACACACACAAGCTGTGGAAAACTTCCTCTTCTTGGGTCCCCTGCCTTTGTCTCTATCACTGTCTTTATATGTGATGTTGCATTTAATTTCTGGAGAAGCGTAACCCTCTCCTGACACCCCCCCCCAGAAAACTATGAACAGATACACCTGGGAGTGTAAGACCAAAGAAGAGCCCGACTGTGAGGTAAGATGACCCCCCCCAAAAAAAACAAAAAAAACAAATACTCCACCTTTAGCTTCCTCTCATCGTGTTGTAACCATGGCGACTGAGCAGCCCCATGCACCCGAGAATGTGTTTTGTTTCATTGTACTGTGACCCTGTTAGAAAAAAGGCATCCTATCAGACAGCACCCCCTCCAAAAAAAGGAACACACATCAACCACAACATATACCCATGTGGTCCATGTGAGGTTCACAGGCTGGTCTTTATTCTATCCCTTATAGCAAGACAGAGATGCAGCTGAGAAAAAATTTAACTAAGTCTTCTTAGATGTTCAATTCCCTTGAAAACATGGTAGAGACAGTTGTGCTTGTTCAGTTTTTGAAGTTCAGTGCAGCTCTCTGAACCTGCGAATTGCTGGTAATCTGAGTTTGTGACTCGATCAAATTAAATGCCCTGTCCGGTGATGTTTGGCACTTCAGTCTCACACACTTACTACTACATAAACTCAGGAGATTCCGGGTGGGTGGTTTAAGGGCATTTATAAGTGGAAGGTGGTGTTGAAACCAAGGCTTCTCTTGGAAGGGACAGACACACCAACCGTTTGAAGCCATGGACCATTATCACGTTCTGCTATTACCCAGAAGAAATTGTTCACGTTGACTCGGACAGATCGATACAGTGCTGGTCGCTGTGCCAAGAATCCACCCCAGTCCCCAGTAACCTTCATACAACCCGGTCAGTATCAGATAATGTGTGGTGCGGCTGCTCGGTATGAGGAAGGAGAATCTAACGCCCTACTGTGGAACAGAAAGTTTGTCATTTCAGGGTTCAGTCCATGAACCAGTACTTTCCATAGCTAAGAACTTTGCTTTTCCACTTCAAATATGTTGTAGCTGCTGGCTCTTGTAATGGAAAGTTTTGCAGTTTCTGCTTTGACCGAGGTCATTTTGGGTTGCTTCCCCACATTCTGGGTTAAAATGAATAGAAATTGTTCTCGTCTCTTATCTCTCGTGTGTTTGGAATCTTATATTCCAAGTGTTGGGATTTCACAGGTAGAAGGGAGTGCTGAAACTGCAAATGTTGTGATGTAACTTGTTCCCATCGTGGAAGAAGACAGCAAACGTGAAGGTCCTGCAGATCATTTACAGTCATCAAGTACAGATGTTGATCATTTCTCACGGTGCTTTGACTATGTGCGGTAGTGAGATCCTCGCCCAGCACGCTGGAGAGATGGTAAAAATATGTAATATCCTTTAGTAAAGGGGTGTTACCAAAGAAAACGGAATGTGAACCGTAAGCCAGGCCTTCTTGCCCGACTTCACTAGTGCTCTTCTGGCTGAATGGGCACAAATTCCCACAGCTGCATCCCAAAATCTGGTGGAAAGCCTTCCCAGAAGAGTGGAGGCTCTTACAGCAGCAAAGGGGAAACATCTCCATATCAGTTCCCTGGGTTTGGAATGGGATGTGCAACAAGCACATATGGGGGTGATGCTCAGATGTCCACATATATTTTGCCATATGCTGTATTTCAACCAGATTCATACTAAGATAACTATATTGCCATTTCCCATCAGTTTAACAGTACCAGTCATAGGACCTTACTTTATGGGGTTTGTCCCCAACTTGCGTGATTAATGGGCAAGAGTGGTTACTGGCAGCATTTTGGTTCCTTACCCTGAAGCTACTGGGGCAATACCTGTATTCCCCATTCCTTCTATCCACTCCTTGTTTGAAGTCCATCCACCTTCATGAATGATGTGGCCTGACCACTGGGGATAATGATTGGCTTTGCAAAATATTTTAAGCCCAAGAGACCAACACAAATCCATTACATACAGTTACAAATTTACCTGGGTAAATTCCATGAGAAACCCTGGTTACAAATCCTCTGTATCACCTGTTGGCCAGATGACACCACTTTGTCTTTTCTCTACAAGCCCAGCAGCCCTGTTATCATCACCCATAAACCTGTTGCCTCCCAGGAGTTGTGTTGTTCAATTCATCTACCCAGTACCGTGGGTGTGACTCTTCCATCGCGTATCTGCGGAACATCCCCCAGATAATTTCCTCCTTTTTTCCCATGAAATGTCCAAGAACAGGCTGCTATCTGTTTGACACCCCACCCCAGACCACCAGTTCCCTTTTGAAAGTTGTGCTCTAAGAATGGTGCATCCAACCCCCCCTCGGGCTCAAACACACCTTTTGCAGTTTCATGCCGACGGAAGAAAAGAAGACCCCTACTCCACAGGCACACCGGTGGGACTAACCCACGTCCTTCCCGAAGTTACAATCTAGCCACAACTCAAAGGGGTAAATCTGCTCAAATTGCTTTGTTTTTTATTAAGAGGTCATGGTCATGAAAAGGCTTCTAGGTATCTGACCATCCTTAGGGAGTTAAGGAAATTTAAATGATGTAAACACTTTCTGCAAATGCACTCTATGATGGGAAGTGTTATGATGAAAATGATATAGCATAATGTTTGACCTTTAAAAGATGTCTCCCGTGGATCCATGTGATGTTTCTAAACTAAGGCTCGAGTCTTTGGTGACAACAGGAATTAAAGCGAAAGGTTTTTATTTTGGGATCGTCTTCACATCTGGGAGCATTATTATGTGAACAAGGCTGAAAGTTTCTGGTTTGCTATACTGCAGCACTGTCCTTGTTGGGGCCGTGCTGTCCTTGTTGGGGCTGCGCTGCAGGTTTTGGCTTTGGGGGCGGCTTTTGTTGTTGGTATGGCGGTGGAGATGAGCATGCTGCATGTATGCATGTAAATTCTGGGGGTGGAGGATGCACTGGCTTCCCTGTTCCTTTTATCAAGTGTGCACAGAAAAGGTGGCACCAGAACCCTGGCAACAGGTTCCTGGCAGCAGGTCAGAACAGCCATTAGACGCTCTCCATATTTCATGGCGTTAACTGGCAGCACAGTACTATTAAACGGTGAAGTTCCAGCAGTGGATATTAAGCAACACAAGTCAAGGGGATCTGGTGCTCTTTATGACATCTAAGTATAGGAAGAAATGAAGACCGGCAAAGCTACTTTGTCCTTCATTGTGCCTTAGAAGCTCTCCTTAGCAGCCAGTGTGACTGTGTGGCCTAAGAAGTGCTGGTTGCTTTCAGCCTTTCAATCCCAGACACAGAGATGAACATAGAGAGGGGATTAGCAGCACAATGGGGTACTTGTACCGCCTATGCATTAGTGCCAAACCTATAGCAGCTGATATGTGCTTTAGATAGATAGATAGATAGATAGATAGATAGATAGATAGATAGATAGATAGATAGATAGATAGGAAGTAGCAGTTATTATTCCAGCTGAAGCATTTAATAAAGTGCCAGTCTGAAATCACAAAGGCAAGCAAGAACTGCTGAAGCTTAGTTTTCTCCTCTGAAGAGTTAACAGTTCAAGGCTGGACATTTGGAAGTAATTTTTTGCAATTGTTTTCTGCAAAAAGAAACTGTACCTGAAAATCCACCTCATGAGTCGCAGTGGAGGGACTGTGGTTTTACTGGAATGTTCTTAACTTCGTTTCTGATTTATTCCGTCTGCTGTGGGGTGCGCTGATGTTCACATCGCGCAGATTAAGCGGCTCAGCAAGGATGAGAGAGCAGTGTCAGTGGTACATCTTTGTCCATGGGGCCCTAACAGGAGGGGTGTCGTCCCACAGGATGATCCTAATACCCAGAACAAGCTGGAGGACCCCGTGAAGGCCCCCCCACCCACTGAGGATGAGCCCCTCAACATCCAGAACTCACTCACCCCCAAACATGAAAACAACAAGGTGGTGGGCGAGGTGAACTCCTCGGATGTAAACTCGCTGCAGAACAACATGATGTAGCGCCAAATCCCCGGCCACACAGCGGCACTGTCGCTACCAGCACCCCCTCTCCCCACCCACCTTTTCACACCCAGGCACCACGTCATGTGGCCCCGGTGCCCCTACTATTCGCCCCCTGGCCCTTTTCCCCGTGCTGCCGTGTCCTGCCCCCCCCAGCCTTGACCTCGCACTCTCCCCTGCCTTACTGCATAATGGCATGCATTGGTGTATTTTGTACAGAAGAAAAAAAAACACAAAGAAAAAATGTTAGAGAAAAGAAACAGTGGTTTTAAACAAATGTTCCTGCAAGGTTTTGATGTTTGTTTGACTAATTCTGTGAGTATGTATAGATATCTGGAACAAACTTGGATTGATATGACAAAAAAAATGTGTCTTGGTTTTCATTGATGTGATTTCTAATCCTTTGATGTATCTGCAGTTTTTTTTCTACTTTTTTGGGAATACTGACTACACCAGAGATAAGCAGTTGGACAGTTGTTGAAATAAACCTTTTTAACATTAAAGTCCTGGCCCTTGTGTGTTCCTCTTGTAGTCCGACCATGCTTCCGCTCTTAGGGCTTGACAGTGTCTTGTCGCGCATGGCTTTGGATCCCCTTCAGTTTCCACCCCCCACCCCCCAGTCCTTAGCCTGGATGCTTTTCAGTTTTATCAATCAGGTTATTTTGAAACTTTTTTTCCCCTGTATTGCTTAGCAGATACAATTATTCCAATCGATTAGTATTTTAACCTGTTGGTGTTTAACTGTAGTTTAACTGGATTAAGTGGAGTCTTTCCTCACCTCATGAAGGATTTTTTTGTTCTCCATAAACCAATTTTAAGGTGAATTATCATAAACTGAAGATGGAATTCAGTTATGGATATGCCAGAATATTCTGATCAACCTTGTGTGCTGTTTGCAGCACCAGCTGTTGTGTAACTTTAAGAAAAAGCGATGCCTGATCTCAATAGATCCATTGGTTGGTGTTTGTGCGAGCAGTATAACACACACCTGCACAGGAGCGATTGCTGTGGCTGCAGGCAAAGTGCAGCTGTGTGTGGAGCTGCTCTTCAGCACCATGGACAGTAGCATAACTCTCACCCGGCATGGATGTTCTTCTTGTGGCCACCCTTCCGCTGTTTAGGGTTCAGAAGTTAATCTCCTCTGTGCAGTTCCACCACAGACTTGGTTTCCACCAATAACTTTGTGTGACCATAGCTGATCCTTGCTTTTTTTGCTCTCTTGGAGCATCTCACCATGGTCTGGAGAATCTACTCTCAAGTCCTGAAATTATGTTTTGGGGCAGCAGGTATTATAATGGTTAGAACTGCTGCCTTCCACTCACAGGATCTAGGATGCCACCTCCTGCTGTAATAACACTCAACAGTAAAAATTACAGTAAAAATGACCCAGCTGAATAAAAAGATATGTCTAAGTTGCTTTGGAGAAAAGAATCAGCAAGATTAATACATAAACATCAATAAATATCTTCATCTCTCAAGTTTACATTTAATTCATGCCTCTGATTGGAAGGCAGTTTTGTTTTGCTACCTACTAGTGTTACCTGGTCTATACCTCAGGCTTAGTGTTTGTGCTTCACCTTCTCCCACCTGCTGTCTGCACACTCCACTTTGTCCCCAAGCCAAAATGATCACTTTGTCAAAGCAGCAGCACACTTGGTCTATCGACACACACCGGCACAAAGATGCATCCATGCAACCCCACACGTGCAGAACACACACACGCTCTCTCTGTGTTCCGCCCCAGTCATTCTTGCCCGATCCCTCGCTTTTCCTGCGCGTTTTCCAGCAGGAAATGGTCCATGCTGAAAACTGAGCTGCCCACTTTTTTACACGGTGCCCTTCATCACAGAGGATACCAAAGGAGTTCATTGGCAGTCTGGTCCTGCATGCTCACTCTGGTTGAGGGCTGTTTATGCTGCTGCAAGTGAAACCATCCCATATGCTCATCTGGGCCTGTTTAGGTGCTCAGCTTCCGAAATATGACCTGGCGCTGGGCTGCAGGAGGAATGGCAGAAGTCAGCCATGGTACATTGGCTGACCGCTGCTTGAATGCCCTCCTGGGGAGATGCTGAGCTCCTGCGAGTGGCCTGCTGGCTGTGCTCCTTCTCATATTAGTGCCAATGCTGCCGTGTGCTACCATATGCCTAGCAGAACAACAGACAGCCAGCATCTGGTTAAAGCTTCCAGAAGGGTAACATGCACTTTCCGCTTGTCGTTCCTCTACTGTAAATGGCAGAGAGCCATCTGTGAGAGACGGTAACAGATAACAAATGTGGGAGGGAAAAAGATGCCAAAGACATCAGTGGGAGATCTCCTAATGGTGAGCGGTCTGTTGGAAAATCAATATTTTCTGGGAAGAGAAAAAGCCAATTTTGACAGTGGATGAGGGATCCATCACCTCCCTCTGAAGTCTGATCTCTGACTCTTGCATGCTGATGAAGCCCAGTGTCCACTACACCAAGCTCTCACATCAACAGTGCACCATCATCACTTCCCCTTTCTTACTACCCAGCTTGTGAAAATCTCAATGCAGTAAAATGGTGTCAAACAGGATGTGCTAGACAAGGGTGATCAAAAGGCAGAAGGCTTCTCTGGAACTAAGTGTTACCTAAAAGTGAAGAGATCCAGACTGACCCTAAAGGTGCTTCCCAGCTTGATCTCTGGTCACTTCTGTTCTGAAATTGAATTTCTGAAATGGCCCCCTGCCTAGAGAGGAGGGGGCACCATGGCATCCATACCTACATAATGCCACAGGCCTGGGGAGAGAAACAAAGCTGACAAGCGAAGGGGCAGCTACCACAGAGAATCAGGGGTCCTTCATCTTTGCTGTTTGTAGCAGGACCCTTGGCTGCATCACAATGTGTTTCTTGGCCTTTTGAAATGTCCAACTTGAGCAGGACAGCCATGACACCTTCTGTCTCCTAGCTGGGGCCAAACGTGAAAAGTATGAATGTTAATGTATCCATCCAGCCATTGTTACAAATCACTTAATCATGGTGAGAGTTTCAATGGTCCAGAGCCCATTCTGGAATCACTGGGTTTTGGGCTATGGAACTACATCTGGGCTATGATACCAGTCTATTTCTGTGTACACACACACACACACACACACACACACACACACACACACAATTGGCAATTTAGAGTGACCAATGAACCTGGAATGCATGTCATTGGACTGTGGAAGGACACAAACAGAGACTTGTGGAAAACATGGATGCTCCACACAGACTGGTTCAGGTTCAAACTCATGTCCAAACAGCTCAGGGCCTTCCCAGGTGGTGGTGGTTGTGGTGGTGGTAGGGGGGGTTACTGATACAGCTACTGAACAAATGTCTGAAACGTGTGACAAAGCTGCTGCATTGTAGAAACGAAGTGATGGCTGACTCTCTGAATGACTCTTTGAGGTGTCGAAGTTAATACAGAGAATTAAGTTGAAGCATAAGGGCTTTGTGTGAGACAGATGATCCCGATCTTTAGATGGAGTGAATGTCAGTCATGTGGCTCCTTAAACATGTATGCGGCAACAACCAGTCTCCTCACACAGTTAACAGCATTTGTGGAGTCAAGCGTGAACCATAGCTTCCTCTCTCTCGCTCTCTCTCTCTCTCAGACACACACACACACACACACACACACACACACACACACACAACAGACGAAACAACACAGTCACAGTCTACCACATTACTACCACAGCTTATTTTTACCCAGTGCCCCTCTCAACAGAATGACAGAGAACACTGAAAGGCTGAGCAGAACCATTTGTGTTCCTGTAACAGTAAAAGCAGAAACAAGAGCACAGATGATGGTAAGCAAACAGCAACCAAGTCAGCTATCAAGCAGTTGAGGAGAGGAAAACAACAGCAAAAAAACCCTAACCCAGAGAAGGGGAGACAAATGAACCTGTAGGAGTCCATGTGCCAGCAAGTACCCACCCTTCTTGGGTGAAACATAGTGAAGCTGCTTTTTCCGCTGCACAGAATGAGGGTTGAGCATCACGTTATCATCTATGATGATGTGATTTCTGTCTGAGTCCAGAGGCTGTTCCTGTGTCTCCAGCAGGGGGGCATCACTATTGACCTGGAGCTGCTCCTCCCCAAGGAGGCCAAGATGAGACCTACAACCAGCCCACCTCTGCACTACAATGTCTACCTCTACAAGGTGCCCAAGAGTGTGGAGCTGAGCAGAGCGAGGGAGTGCTCCCCACTGGCTTCGCCGCAGCTGGCCTGCAGTCCCACCAGCACCCGCTCGCTGCCCCCGCTGCCCATGCGGAGGGCGTCCACACGAGTCTGCAAACCATGCACCCCCTGACCTCCGACCCGCACGAGCCACAATGCTCCCATTGTGCACCACACTTCATTTACTAACACACAGCAGCACACACTGACACACATTGTAAAACCAGCGCAGAACACCAGCACCTTTGTACTGTGAGCGAAACAGCAGTTTGAGAACAACACTTCTGTTACACACTGACAAGTTCCTGCAACTTAATTGTGGAGATGGAGAAGAAAATTCACATATTTATGAATTACTGCACCGGCGAGCTACGCTTGGACACTGCAGCCAACACAGACACAACCCCAAGTGCATCTTCATGTACATCATCTTTGGAAACTCATTTGTATCCAAAATAAGCACACATAAATATAAAGTGACAACGGCTTTGGGCCCAAATATTTGTGATGCTAAAATTGGATACAGTAAAGCTTATGAAACAGGATGGTGTAAACAGGATCAGTTTGCAAATATGTTTGTGGCTCTACTGTGTACATGTGGGGGGCTGCCCACTGGAAAAGGAACCAATCAGAAGAGCATGTGAGCCGTGGGGGTCCGCCGCAGCGTCGTGACCCACATCTGCACAGATGCCAGGATGATGCAGGGCGCATCGGACCACCGGGAATCTAGTTCACTGCTCATGGGGGCGGGGCTTTGAAAGAGAGGTGGGCGCTGAGGAGGACAACTGCCAGGCCGGATTGCGCCGCCGCAGAAATCTGACGTGACGGCTGCACATTTAAGGAAAAAATAGGTCACAGAATGAGTTAACAAACCGACAAAGCTTGCGACTGCGTGAGCAAATTCCAAAAGAGCCGGAGGGGGTTCTCCTCACGCTCCTCCTTCTCCAGAAAGGTTTTTCTTTGAGATGTTCAAATGCCGCAGCAAAACACTACATGAGGACAATTACAGCCAGTCCAGGGGAAAGGAAATGTTAACAACAGTGATGCAGATACCACTTCATCTGTTTCAGCGCCGCTTTCAGGCACCAAAGCAGGTGCGGTGTAAACAAAGTGTGTGTGTGTGTGTGTGTGTGTGTGTGTGTAAAATTGCCGGCTGTTTTATGAAAACTCATTCTAGAACAGGGGTGTGTGGCCTGCAGTTCAGCTAAGGTCTCCAGCCTTCAGTCTTTAAATCTTAACCCTAACATTGGTCAAAAAGTTCTTATCCATCCAATCCAAAAGGGAGTCTTGTATTATATGCAATACTACACACTGTATTAACAATTTAAACCATCCATCCAGCCACCCATGCATCCATTTTCATGAACCATTCATCCTGCTCAGGGCAGGGAGGGGGTTGGGAGCTCTCAAGGTGGGACACAAAACAAAAGTGCAGCAAGTGCAAATGCTTTTCACTGAAGGAAATAAATAAATGAACAGAACAATACGCACTGCAGAAAAAAACAATTTTTCATCCGTGAAGTCCGTGGTATTTCAATTGTATAGTAACATGGCTGCACAAATAGCAGCTGTGAGGCGCCCTCTAGCGGTCACATATGGGAAAGTGCATTTGGAATGTAAAGCCGCTGTGATGGCAACATTTTGTAAAACGTTTTGTTAAACGTTTTTTTTTAAACTTTTTTATAAATTCCTCTCGATCTTTTTGACGTTAATGCGCAGCATGGCCCAATATATCCGCAAAACGAGGTGGGGGTCATGTGAGCTTAGGTTCTTCGAGTGCAAAGCAACATCACAGCACCTGCTGGTGCTCCTCACCTTCATGAGATGAAACCATGAACAATCTTGATTTTATTATCAATAATTTTAGATCAGTTTTAGTGTAGTACAATGTCCAGCACAGGGTAATAGTGAGACAAACAGGGTGCAATGCTAAGGAGGGTAACCCCTGGGCAGGATGGCAGTCCATCACAGGGTAGCAACTCATACACACCACCAGCTATTTGCAGTCAGCAAATTAAAGATATCTTTGGACTGTGGGAGGAAACCAGACCAGGCAGTGCAATCCCGTGCAGACACAGGGAGGACATGCAAACTACACACACAGATAAGAACCCAGGTGCTGTGAGGCACCAGCACTAATGCCTGTGTCACCCAGTTTTTTTGGAAGTTGATTAAAATGTTAAAAGTCTTACACTGCATGTACAGTATATGAACCTGGCATAAAATATTTATAATTTTGGTCATACTAGCACTGAGTTCAAGCTGAGCTTCCGTTTCTTATCAAAACTGCAGTTTGTGCAGGACAGATTTTAAACTGTTTTATTTTTTCATGCAACCTGGCACATAAATTTTGCAACTTAACATGAACAAACTCAACATGACGAATATTATGAGGCTAAGGTCCGAGATGTATAATGTTTTATGACCATATGGGAACTTAACGGATGTGTAAGGTGTTTAAATGTGTAATGTGTACGTTTTTGTTAAAACATGAAATGAGAAGCAGAATCACAACAGCAGAAGCAACAGTTTGACTTTATTTAATAACTTAGATGCTCATTTCTTCATGTCAATAAGTAGTCTTTTTTTTTTTTAAGCTGTGTAACCACCAAATTCATGTATAAAATGTGCACCCCCCCCCATTTTTTTCTGGAATTCATGTGATTGTGAAGCAGAACATGAATCCAGGTGACAAAGGAAGAACCTTAACATCACACTGTTGAACACAGAGTCAGGTTGCATCGTTCAACTTTCTGGCCTACCTTCAAAGTTGAAGTACACTGTAGTATGAATTATTAACACTAATATATCAATTTGTTTAACCGATTCCCATACTGCACCTTGTGTGTTGCACCATTTAAACATTTTTTAGAATATCATAGCAGATTTAAAACGAGATTTTATGAGTTCCTTTAAAATTATGACGCCATATTGTTCAAAAATCAGTTCATGAAATGGCCACTAGATGGACCTCACGCTCCGTTTTCTGGCTTAGCGATTGGTAGCTGAAAGGTTTAAAATCTGAATTTCTTTACAGAATAAATATAAAACAACACTGGTCAACTGCAATAAAGACAAAATAAATATACGTAATGCTTGATTTACTGATATTGTTACATGTGAAATAATTTTATAAGCAATAAAAATAGTAAAGGCGATGCTGCAGGAGCTGCATCATTACTTTCTGGGTATTAAATGGCTCAAATGTAAAAGAAAAAAGTGATCCATTATTAATACTTTTTCATAAGCATGGACTTATAACAAGTTATTATACCATATTATTATGTACATTTTTTGAACATTTTTTAATAAAAAAACAGTAAGAGCTGGTGTTGAATGTGTTATTAGACTGGATTTAAACCCGGTAGGCATTCAGGCTTCGCTTAAATCAATTATCTGCAGTTTCCTTACGTTTTATGTGCTTTGTTCACATTTATTCACATTTTTCACTTTATCTGTGGTATGTGTGGTTAGATTTGACTTACCGTAGAGAATGAATGAGTGAGACTGTGATAAAGAGCACACAACCATAGTGACCATCTATGATTCATAATGTTTATAAGCAATAATAATGGGACAGCAAATTTTTGGACAGTAACACCAAAAATCGAAAGCTGTGTTGAACACAGCGCAAGGATTGAAGTTGCTTTCTTATAGGACTGCAGCAGCAGATGCCTGAATGGTCAAATCCTGGTCAGACTGACATCAGATTCAATTGTGCTTTCTTCCTTAGGAAGAAATTAACTTTGGTTTCCAACCAGCTTGAAGTTACTAAAGGTCAAGTCTTAGTTCTAAAGATGGCTTCAATGATGTAAAATATGCTTTCATGGACACTGGACTGACAGGACCCCCCCGTACACACACACACACACACACACACACACACACACACACACACACACACACACACTTTAAATCAGTAACAACCAGTAGAGAAGCATCTTACTAGGCAGTGAATGACAATCCATCCTTCTTTATCAGTCATTTATCCAGTTATGGCTGCTGTCATCGAGAACCCATGTGAGGGAGTTAGGACTTGTGAGGAACCTTTGGAACTTGGGTGGCCCTGCACTGCATCAACATCCCAATGGATATTCAGAACCGTACCTGGTTAATACACCTGAGCAAGACCCCTGTAGAGCACTGCCATCCACTGACACTGCTTCATCCATCTGTCTGTGATACCTTGAAACAGTCAAAGAGGCAGGAAAAAACATGGGAGAGATCCAGAGCCCTCGGCAGTCACCAGGATCCCCCATCCCCCTTCCTCTCCCAGCGCTCCCAGAAGGCCCTGCTGTGTCGTCAGAGACCTTCTCCATATGCATGGTCTTTACCAGCCTGGGCAGAATACACCCTCTTTGCTGGGGTCTCTGCTCACACACTAATGAATGGCTCTCCGGAGGGAGGGGGGGGCTACTTGATGGAAAGTTCTACCACAATACACACAGACAAATGCAAGGATGTGTATGCACAGACACACCCACACGCACACAGCGATCCCACATGCCACCCCATTTCCCTAAACTGACTGACGCCCCCTACGCCTCGATCACAGAATTAACCTGCCGTGAACATTAATGCTAGTCCGTTGGACAGAACACGTTTTTATTAAATGAATGTTCAGCATTTTCAGGGTGAGGTACCCTGCTCGAGGGTGCAACAGCAGGAGCGGGCGTCATGCTAACAAGTCTGTGTGTTTACCTGCTACCTGTATGACGCGCATCCTTTCTCGGTGGCCTTTTTTGAGCACAAATCGGGCTGCATGCTCTCCGGTTCGGCTGTTTCGCTGCTAATTCTTCATGCTGGTGTGTTTTCTCAAAACTCACCAGACATATTTATTTCCTTAATGCTTAAGTAGTTGCTGTTTTCCCTACTTTTTAAACCAATAAAGTTAAAGATAATGAAGCCATTGAGAGAAAAGTAAAAACTTGCGTTATCATGCCTCGCGGGCTTTGAAATTTACCACCCTGGTGTCGTAGGGTTCAAGTTATTGCTAACTTTGCTAATATTGCTACTGCAATAAAATAAGATGGGAATCTTAAACTTTGGGATACTTAAAATTATTATTCTTTTTTTCTTAATTTTTCCTGGATCAGGTCCAGCAGATGAGCAGTGCAATAGTGCACTGTTAGCACATGCTCAGCCACTGACTCCCAAAAGTCCATGAGTCAGTGGAAAAAGTGCTGACCCCTCATCGATCTCCCAGTATCCAACGGCCTTTCTTCTCTCCGGCAAGTTTTCCCTCTCATATGGCTAATGTGACATTCAGAGAGGAAACCGAGTGAAAGAAAGGAGACGTTCCAGGACAAATACACATCTTTGAGTGAGCTAAAGTAGTACTTTGTGAGATTACAGGGTTCCTGTTACACAAAATATCCACATAACCGTAATGATGGTTTCTGATTTCTGTGAATAAGATTTGAGTAAATGAGTTTAATTGTTCCAGTTTCCAGAATGGAAGCAATATAGCATCATTGTTGAAGATAAGGTTAATGCACAGGCCTGTACTGTGTCCTCAAAATGTCCAGTGCAGCGCTGAAGCAGCACAGTAATCCCTCCGGTAGGAAAACATATCTCTGCTAATCTGCAAGCCCACCAATAACCCTGTATGACTAGAAGCTACTACATTTCCAACAAGACCTTTTTATATACTGTATTATAAATGTTTTTAAATTGCAAACTTCTCCTATAGCATAGAGATAGTTTCCAAGCTAATGGAAAAGATTCAAAACCAGATTAATTTACAGCTGGCATGCGAGGGTGGCAGCCCGGACGCCATTAATGCGACATCTGCTATGCGTTGCCATGTGAAGATCTTCATGAATGGGAAATTCACCTTTACAAGGTTGACTTGTGGTTTCGAAAGGAAAGAGAAACTCATGTGCTGGGGGAAAAAAAATCCACGTGACACCACATAACCACATGAAGTGCAAAATCTTACATATTGTAATTAAAACCATTAGATAAAATTGGTATAACAATAACTATCAAATTTTAAAATCAAATTAATATTCAGCTAAAATAAACAACTAGTTAACCTTTCCAAACAAAGAATTTTGCTTCGATAAGCTTCAACTATGAAGCGAAAAGATACATGTGATGTGTGTGCATGTGTCTATGAAGGAAATGACAGGCTAAAAGGTGTGTGTAAGTGCGACGGTGTGTGTGGTTGTGACAGTGTGTGCATGTGTGGTGGTGGTCCAAGAGGGTCCAGACACAGCATGAAGTCTGTAGTCGCAAGAGGCAGCCAGAACAGGAACAGAAACAGCTGGGACATCTCCGGCATTAATATTTATGGATGTTAATATGTGCTTGTGGAGGGCGGTGCATGCTGGGAATCAGCGGGCTGGGCCCTTAGGAACCTTCTCTGGCTTGCGGTGTCTTCCCTCCATGCAGCTATTTCCGGATTAGATCATTCCACAGAGACGGAGGGCGAGGGATCAATTATTCAAGGCGGGATTTTCAATCATTGATGATTTTTATTACATCATGTGCGGCAGCACATCGGCGTGCCGTGCGCTGATTCCAGACTGTGCCAGAACGTGCGTCCAAGGAAGGAAGAATGATGCCTAATTGATGTTACAGTTCATGAGCAGATCCTTAGAGGCATGTGAGCTGACTGCTTATCACCGATACCATTGCCGCGGCTCCCTTTCTGTTGTCTTCTGAAGCTACGTATTCAGTTGGTTTAAATCTGCCACACACTCTGCACATCCAGAAAATTAAAAGATTTTTTTTTTTCTGCTAGTGAGGCTAAAAAAACTGAGCACAACTTGCAGCTACTGGTGACGTATGAGCTCAGGTGACGTGGACATGGTTTTCTACAGCCCAAATGTTGCACTGAGTCATTTTACAGTTACACTTTATAATTTACAGTCATTCCTCGGCATCTGAATCTAATTTGTCCTTGAACACATTTCAGAGACCAAAATTTCAGATACCGTGTGCTTATCCCCGATTATTTAAAAGGAAATGAAAATATTTGGCTCCCAACCCATCTAAAAACACCTATACAATTATCAACCCATGACTTCAGCAGGATAAAACACTCTGAAGTGACGCTTACACATTACAAATGGGAATTGAAAGGGCAGATATGGGGGTTTGGAGGGAGAGATCAGTGATGAAAGATAAGATGTTAAATAAAGGGAAGATGCGTGTGAAAGTAACCCACCATGTCACAACAACTGGCATTTAAATTGATGGATTTGTTTTAAAAAAAAGTATAGCAAATGTGATGACACAGTACAAACACATTCAGATAAAGCAAACATTGGAAACAGCTGATAAGACACCAGCATATGCACAACTCAAATGAAAAATTAATAGCAGTATACAGCACAGTTTATTAAAAACAAAGTGTTTCTTATTACAGTACAGTGTACTGTATTTATTTGTAAAATTGTTTTATTTATTTTGATTTTTATTCACATTTAATTTAATTTTTTTTTTTATTATAGATAAATTGCGCCTTAAACCAGTGCTTTATACTATCAGGACCATGAACCTTCAAACAACTGTGACACTGATGCTCCTACTTTGAAAACTTTCAGGCAGTGACCTCAGAGGCCTTATCCCTTGATCCTTTGGGAAACAAAAAAGTTTCTGATTTAAGGCCAGACCGGGAAGCAATTCAGATGAATTTTATGATCCAAATTTTTCTGGTCACTGCACACAAGTTGTGTACAGAGAAAAGTGAAAAACAACTGGGTCTGAGTTTATGGTAAAAGGCTAAATGGCCATGTGGAGGTTTAAAAAAATGCTAACGTGCGTTTGACCCCTTTGTTGCTGAAAAACCACTGTGATTAATAATTGAACTTTCAGTTGCTCTACCTTAGCTTTTAAAAGTCTTCCCTGAGCCCTGTGGCTGATTTCTGGACCAATTTGGTCCAGACCTGTGTACCGTATTACCTACGTTCTTATTTCAGGAATAAGTCTATCATCCAACTGACTGAAGGACAGGAGCAGTTACAATGGAGGTGGCAGTGGATAATAAGAAGGAAAGCCCCTTGTCCTACTTGTGCCCTCAAAGACACCTCCTCCAATGCTCCTTTTTTGGATGAATGTGTCTCAGTGTTATCAAGTCTCTTCTCCTGCAGCACTGGTCCTGAACGGAATGAATAATGCAGTGGCACAAGTGCTGAGCCCTCTCTCTGTGTGATCATCCTTGGCTCAAGTGGCTGAAATTGTCTAAGACAAGGGGCTGTTTATGGCTCTAACGGCATCTACTTCCACTTCCTAAGAAAAGACAAGGTTACCGCTTGTCTGCTCTGGACTGATACAGTATAAGATGGACTGAAAGAAATAACTGTATCATTTTTTTTTTTTATCTTTGTGATTCTCAAATGTATGATCTGAGTCTGTGATCTCATTCTGAAATTCTGTGATCTGAAACTGTGATCTCTACTGCCTGTTATGCAGTATGTAATTTTCAAATTACTTCCCATCTGTCAAAAGGGACGGTGGCACTGCTGCTGCCTTACTGTAAGTGGACTGTTCAGGCATGAGTCTGAATCGGGCTCAGCCTGCATGTAGTTTGCATGTTCTTCCTCTCTGGGTTTCCTCCTCCGGCATAAACACATTTTTCGAAAAATATTTTCTGGTCTGTTTTGCATCTGCACAAGTGCTGCTTAAAATGTACAAGTCTGGGAACGCCTGTATGACTAAGACAGACAGAGCAAATTGACACTAAGAGCAAACTGAGAGGACCAAGGCCAGGCTCATCTCTGCCCTTCCTCTGCTGTCCTTTTCGTCCCATTTCGGCTGTGCCATAGTGGGCCTGGTAAGTATGAGTCATCTCACAGAAGCAATAAAGTTCCTGCAATATTATTAAAGTTAGTTGTCAGAAGCAGACTTAACGCTCAGTTTTTATCGCCATGGAAACACGAAACAAGGCAACGTGCGACCCTACGAGCCCTCGGAGACAATCGGCAAGAGCTTCCGCTCTTTGTGGTGCGCGGATGCCAGCAGAGAGGCAGTGGCACTCATTAAAGTGCCGGCTCATCTGTGTCAGTAGTTTGGAGGAAACACACACAACAGCGTTCCATCGAATGTTGGTGCGCTGAACTTGACCCCAGAACAGCCTGTGTAGTAATCAGACTCTGGGGGAAATTCTGCTGCTGAGTTATTCCACTATGTGTCATTCAGCAAACCTTCTCTGCAGCTCTGCAGGTCCATCTATGAATTTAGGTGGGCTGGAAAATGCCAGGACTTTCAGCAGCCACTCTGCTGATGAAATGTAATTGTTTATAAACTTGCAAACACCTAAAGGCTTGAACCTCATTTTTCTTGGTCCATTGCTATTACTACTGTCAGTTTTTTTTTAAAATCTCTGACAATAGGATTCAATTTTTAAAAAATCATTAAAAAGCCTTTCCTATGCAAACATTGACAAAAGCAATCTTAATCTGTATTTGTTTATGTCAATATGTCACCAGGAGTTAATAATACACTGGATTCTCACGTTATGTACAAGTAATGAGTTTTCAACAAATGTTTTCCCTAAATTCTTCAGAGCAGTTTAATTTCATTTTCTTCACTATCCATTTTCGAAAACAAATCTATCTGTTGCAATGTAAAAAGACCCGTTTTCGTCTCCCATCCTTCGTTGACAGCAAATCCCAACCAAGGAGCATGGGAGGGTGGGTGTGCCTTTGGTGTTTGTGAGTTTTGTGCAAATTATTAATAAGATGCTGAAGTTTGTAGCATGTTTATGGAACGATTTGGTTAAAAATCGAGTTTGTTGGGAGACTGTGTTGTCATGGTCGCCTTGTAGTTTCAGTTGTATGGGTGGCTACTTGTCCAGCGCTGACTCCTGCTATGAAAACATTGGTATTGCTAAACTAATACTAACAGTTGTGTGTCTGTCTGTAAAATTTTTCACCAACTGTAAAAAGTACCTTTGTTTATTTTCAATTGCATGAACAAATGAATAAGTGTAATTCATCATGGCAACATTAAACTCTGACTGAATTTGAAAAATATGGGCAAAAGGGAGTTCGGATTTACAAAAAAAAAAAAACAGGATCAACTTCCCAGCTCAGTTGTTTTAATACCGTCAAGAGCCAGCACACATCATTTCTGCCTCCTTGAGGAAGGGGGTGCTTTAAAATGAGGCTGCCGAAGTAATTTTTCCAGCCTCTGTGTGGGCTGCAATGCAGCCTGGCATCATGGAACTTGCAGAGGAGAGCTCAGCAGGGCAATCCTTGTTTCAGGAGCACCTGTCTTCAAGCAATTACTGTGTTACGTTCGCAGGAAACACGATAATTACAGCAGAGGTAGGTGGCCCGGTCTTGGAGGTGCGATGGCATCCGCTGCTTGCTATCTCGCCGCATATACGTCTTAATATTACCCAAAGGAGCTGCTTTGCCATGGTTATTGCCACTTGCATACACATTTTCTCTTCCAGAATAATAACAATCAATCAATTTTGTGTCTGTTTTTTGCTAAAAAGTGAGCTTTGCCATTTTCATTGTCTAAACTTATTTATTGTTTAAATAAAATTCTTCCCTGCAGACTTTAAACTGTGGAAAGAAAGAAAAAAAAATGTAGAAGCTAATGCTTGAGCGGGACCAAGAGTTGGTTTATTACTTGAAAAGTATGAGAACTAAATGCAATCAGAAGTGGAGCAGGGTTTTGGCATCAATTGTATATGCAGCTGTACTGTGCACCAGCAAAAATGGTGCTGTTAGACAAAGTGATGGCATTTAGAGAGTTATGTGTATCTGTGTCTATTGGGGTTGTCTGTTGGTGAAATGCATTTCTGTAAGTCACTTTGGAGAAAATCATCTTCTAAATGAACAGATGTATTGTAAATGTCAGCAATTCAGACAGCTTTGTGGGATGGGAAGCAACAGCAGAGTTTTTTGGGTGGAAAAAGAGCAGCACCATGAACTGTCTATCTGAATTGCCTTGCAGGAGTATTTACAACACGACACAAATATCAAAGACAAATTAAGAACCCTAGTGCCGGGCACTGGTGCTCACCAGCAGCTCCTCAATCCCTCCTTCTACCCAACATGTCATAAAAAATTCACTAATACCAACACATAATACTGTCATAAGAAATACAATCATTATTGCAAGAAATTTGTAAAAAAGTGAAACCTGTACCTTATTTACCTTGAAAAGCAAACAGCTGAATAACAACTCCTCACGGATGTGCTGAGATCATCTAGCACCTGATCATCAACATCTTGCTCATGTTCCCTTGGCTTCTTTTACGTCTTCTCTTCTCCCTTGAAGACTGTAAGGCAGCACTTAGCTGTTGGTGCATTGTGCAAAGCTCAGCCACACTATTTCAGTTGGAATGTCAGGCATCTTCTTTTCAAGAAATAAATACAAAACATGGCTCGAGAAAAGTCTGCAGTAGTGAAAAGTTAGTTACTGAAAAGTTTGTAAGCCTGGGACCCACTGTGCCGAAAATAAAAGGAGAAGGCAGTAGAGCTATAATTTGACCAGACAGTAGCTGAGGTCTCTTACACTCCCCTGGTGTTTCGAATAGTGGGATTATGTATTTGCACACTGTGGAACCAGCCAGAACAGAAGCAGGGCGGCCACGAACAGCCGTACGAACGTGTGCAATACGTTCTTGGACTTTAGTGTTGAACAGAAGCAGACTTCAAACCCTCCTTTGCCTCACTTAGGAGAGGCTACGATTCCAGTGATTGGAATGAACACTGATGATGATGGGACTCTTCATTATCATCCCATCATCACATCTTTTTAAGAAGATGCTACGAAACAATCTCAAGTTCTGATAATCAGAACTGGTGACACCGAGGGTGCGATGTGCCGTCATTACCGTCATTATCCCAACTGCAGCACTTCTCAGAGGCAGTGTGAGCTCAGCACTTTGGGTTGGTGAAGACAAACAGAACTAAGTTCAGAGAGGGGGGATGTGCTTCTGTAAATTGGCCATCGGGGTGTTGAGGTTATTACAGGGTGTGATGAATGGCCCCCTGCGTTGAAATTTTTGTGTAAACCACGCACTGTTTCTAGCGGGTGTTGGCCACAAGTCTTCTTGCTGTTCTTTGGCACATTTCGGCCACTCATGCTGCCGGCTCAGGCTGCAAAGCCCACTTTGCAAATAAATAAACAAGCACCGAACTTTGGCTGTGACACACAGTAGCTGTAAGCAACTTTGGCCCCTTTGGAAATTATGAAAATGGGACAAGACAAGGGTTTCATAGTTAATTACAGCAAACACTTTTTAGCAACCAAAAAGCTTTTCGAAATATAGAGACATAGCGAGTCGACCTGGGAGCAGCGTCTGGTTATATTAGCATCTAAATGAAAATGGGTAGGGGTGGTACAGTGAGGAACACTGCTGAGTCACAGCACCCGGGAGTTTTTGGGTATGGGTTTGAATGCGGCTTAGCCTGTGTGATGTTTGCATGTCCTCCTCTCATCTTTGCTAGTTTCTTCTTGGTGCTCTGGTTTCCTCTCGCAGTCATGAGATGTTTTTCAGATTAATTGGTAACTCCAAATTGTCCACAGTGTGCTTGAGTGTGGAGATTTGTGTATGACCAACTGCAATGGACTGACAACCCAGAATCCAGAATCCAGAATGTAGTTTCATAGCTTGGCGCTCAATGATTCTGGGATCGGCTCTGGTTTGCTGCAACCTTGACCAGGACAAAGCATTTGAGGCATGAAGTGACGAAGAGGGATGGGCGAATGGATGAAAGTGGGTAGAATGTATAGTTATGATATGGGTGGTCACTCGGTGCTGATGTTTCTCCTAAAGCAGAGCTGCATTCTGGAGACTATCCTGAAAGCACAGAGCTCCATAGACTAAGAAGGGTACACCTTGGATAGGTCACCAATCCATTGCAGGGTTGCCACATGCTATGCGTAAACTAGACTCAAAAATTCATCTGAAACACATATTTGGACTGTCTAAGGAAACATGGTAAGAGCATGCAAGCTCCACAGAGACAAAGTAGAAATCAATCCCACTGGACAGCTTCCCACTGTGTCAATATGCCAATATGGGTACTTGGACAAATGTCCTCTCTCCTCTTTTTGAAATACCATGACATGTAAAACAATTGCTTTACCATGTTTCCTATTTCTTACAACGTTCATATTTTACCCATAAGTCCACCGGCAGATAATCCAAGATGGCTATTGCCCCGATTTGCACATCCCCTGTTTTATTAGGATTCCTCTCGGCCTTCCATCCGCTGATTAATAATATTTATTAGCTCTGACACAATCTTCTTAGGAGCTTTTGTAAGCAAAGCAGGTTTACCGAATTTGCTGAATCCTAGGCACAGAACAGCTGACTGCTGCAAAAATGCAGCGTGGCGATGCTCTTTAAGGAGCCTAATTTTAAAATTTAATTCAGCGGCTCAACCCTCATTTGGTCCAGTCATTAGACAGATGTCTTTCTCGAGTGGGGATATGGACACGGACTTGATCTGGGGTGTCAATTTGGCCAATACGCCCTGTTAATTAAAATCAATATCTTCCTTTTTCTTGAGCAACGCACTGAAAACCGCAGCTTGTTCCTTAGAGCCCCAGGCTGGCTTCGGAAGGCTTATTCTGTAAATTGTTCTTTATTATGAGCTAAAGGATTTAAATAACACCTTGTTCTGGAGATAATATCCCGCAGCTAGAAAGGTCACTGCCTGCCTATTCATTTTGGGTAATGAGAGCCGTCCGGGATTTTGCTCCGCATCTCTTTCTGCAGTCGGCCTCTGCTGTCTCTTGTTTTATATCAGTCGGAGAGCCAAGCTGTTGGAGTTCCACCTCGGTCTGTTATTACGGACCGCAGGCCTCGTTCCCACGGCCAACTTTGGCAGCAGAAGCATGTTGCTCTCAGCGCTCAAGCAGGCAGTGCGAGTGTTAGAGGGATTGTGGCGAGCCAAATGGGATGCTGGGAAGACTTTGTACGTACTGGCCCACATCGCTCATCACAGATGGGGCTCGCCGTACAATAAGGCTGAGGTTCTGTTCCAGGGTCATATTCTGACTCTGTCCTGTGGCCACAAACTGTTCTGTTCTAGCACAGCGTTTTGTTCCTTTTCAACACAACAGATTGGCAGACACCAGACAAAGGTTAAGTTAGGTCGGTGGGGCTGGAACCTTGATTGACTGACTGCTTGAGTGAAATTTAAGGCTTTGATTTTTACTTACTTATTTTTACAGATGAAGATCTGTATATATTAGATGCTTTCCGCTAGACATGAGGTATCCTCTGACCCAGGAAAACATTTTTAGATTCATTTTTCTTGACATATTATGTGAATTTTTAAATAAAAAATAATAAAAAAAAAGAAACAATGTTTTTTCCTCAAAAAAATATTTTATTTCAATATAATTGTTTTTCATAGGCTCCAAACCACCACGACCCTCCTTAAGGTTAAACAGTTATCGTAAATGGATGGATACTTTTGAACTGTGATGGATGTGAAGACTTTTTTTTGGAGGTTTTTATGAAAATACAGAAAAGCAAGAATCTGTGCTGTTATAATCACTCGGCGATGTGAGCACCGCTGACCTCAAGTGCAGAGTTTATTTACAGGTGCATAAACTGCCCTGTGGTGCGAAGGGTAGGGTGAGCGGGCAGATAAAATTGTGGAGTGCAGCGGCTGAAATTCCGGAAGCTTCCAAGTGACAGTCTTTCTCTTTTAAAGTGAACTTGCTTGATTTCCTGATTGCTGATGGTATTATTAGAAGCAGGTCTGCTGAGTTCAATCAGGTAGCTCCAGCCAAGGGTCTCCAGTGAGCGCCAGGGGTTTTTCTCACTGGGCTTCTGACAAACTGCACACCTTGAATATTCACATTTTGCTGTACAAGTGCAGCGGCGCGGTGGGTAGTGCTGGTGACTCCCTTTTGATTTCATATGTAGGTTCAAACGTTGCTCGGTCAGTGTCGATGCATGTTCACCCATCGTGTTTGCATGGGTTTCCTTTCGCCCGACCGAGCCATGTGTTTCAGGTACATTAGTGACTCAACATTGCCCAAAGTGTGTACGAGTTTGAATTTGCTTTCTTTCATACATAAAGGAACATCTTGCATGACCCTAAATGTGTAGCATCATCTTCAAGCATGGAAAGTCCTCCTTAAGATGCTTTACTGCATGTACAGTCGATGTCTGTGAGATGGAGGTTGCAATGAGAGGAACGGAAACTTCCAAACAGATCATCCTCAAAAACAGGCCGTGTGTCTGATCTGCATCTCAGCTTTGCACTCCAGCTTTTTGCCCCTGGTCTCAGTGCCGGTATCTGAATGAGCAAACAATGATCCTGAGCCTGAATTATTATTATTATTATTATTATTATTATTATTAGTGCTAGTAGTAATAGTAGTAGTATTAGTATTAATTTTAAAACTCACCAACAAAGAGTGACTTTTGGAAGGAAGCTAACAAGATACCAAAGGAGTATTAGAAGGGCTGTTAATGTTCATTTTTTCACTTAGTGTCTTTATCTTTCTAAGTGCAGCTAAGTCTCCCTAAAGAAGCTTAAATTGCATAATTATTTCTGCTGAAGCCTCTTTTTAAACAGCTGAACGCACTGGAAGTCAAAGGCAGCTCTCCATGTTTCTGTTGCTAGAAGGATCTGCTTCCTGTAGGTGGCCGGTTATCAATTAATACCACTGCTCTACACAGCAGTGTTTCAGCTTGGAGTTTGGCTATGCATTACTGATATTTACTCGCCTTTTTGGTCGATGTTTGTCAAAACTAGTATTAAAGTCTTTAATATTTGCTTATTACCTGTTGTTCAACCAGTAAATTTTGCTCCAGGTGACGGCTGTCGTTCCATTGTAATGCATGGCAAAATGTAAACCGATGTCATAGCAGTGGGGCAGTAAAGAATCTTGTTGACCACCAGTAAAGATTAATATGTCAGACTGACGACAGCAGCTTGGTGGGGTAGCATGAAACATCCAAATACAAAGATTTTGACTGACAGTGAGGCTGAATTCTCATGCTCACAGAATAAAATATTGTGGCCATGATGACACTGGATTTCTTTTTGTTATCACTTCTTGGAAGAATGCAGTCCTTATCCAGAGCAGTATAGAAGATGGGTTTTAATGATGGGTATTAATGAGTGGAAATGCTGGGTCCAACTATTACCAAACCCATTACACCATTTACAACTACAGTTACACTGAGAATTGACTGCATGGGTTTAACTGCATGTGGTGAGAAATAGGAAGTGTGCTGGTGGTAATTATAAAAGTTCCTGAAAGAAATGGCTTTTTCACATTGGGATGGGACCATTGGGGGGGTTTCTCAGGTGGGCATGAGCAGTGGAAATAATGTGGGCACCAATTCATATGTACAACATGGCCTTGAGTTGCCTGCATTTGGGACAAATCCCAGCCAGCTGGTTTCCTATCCTCTCCAAATCACAGTCCTTGGTGCAATAGGCAGAAGGAAGAAACACTAAATTGGAATTTAAACTGTCTAAAATCTGCTATTTTTTTATAAAAAAAAAAATTAAGATTTGAAAATGGCCAAGACCACAAGATGTTGGAACCTGCATGGAACATGGAAACAGTGAGGCCTGTAAGGAAAACATTTAGCCGAAGGAGCTCTGGCGTGTTGCGATGTTACTTTTTCTTCTCACAAACTCATACATATTTTAGGCAAATCACCTATTTTGGCCAAATAAAGGAGGCAGGAAAAACAGATTGACAACATGACAGTGCCTGCTGAACAAGAGGTTGTGTCAGCCTTCACAAAACGGAAACTTTCATTTCTTAATGTACCGTGGAGGAACTACAGTACTGCAGGATTTTTTTTACGCTGAAACTGAGAACATTGCATTTAAACAGATGCTGGGACTGAGGAGGTGGTGTTTTTTACAAGTTAGAGGCATGAGAATATATTTATGGACTCAGAGAAATAGGTATTCTGCCCGCTTTAGGCATTTGTTGTTGTATAAATGTTTGTACTAGAGATTGCCGTTTCAATCCGGGCTTCCTTCAAATATTTATCCAAAAAATGAAACAAATCTTATATAGATAAATAAAACATAAATTAATTTGCGATAAATGCATTTTGGAGAATCTTTATAGAGAAATTAATTTTTGTCAATAAAAATATGTGACTGAAACCCAGGAACCCTATCCAAGTTAAACAAGACTAATATTTTAGTTTTTTTCTTTAAAAATACAGCTAAAAAAAAAAAAAAAAAAAAAAAAATCTATGTGATGATGGCGATGTTCGTTGTGTAGCCAAGGGTTTACGTTCCATACCAGCACACCTGAAAGCACCTCATACATCAAAGGAACAGATAAATAGGCTTGGGGGGAGCAGCACTGCACATGCAGGACTGCAGTCAGCCCTAGAGATGGGCGCACAAGCAGCTTTTGCACAGACTGCCAACTCTGAAGATGGGAAAATCAGGGGAATCCCTGGTGCAGAGCAAGAGTTTTGACCTGGAAAGCCAAAGCAGCAACTTGGACCTCTGGTGACCTGACCCTACCTGGCCACACCCTGGAACCGTAGGCACCTGGAGTCCTTCTCCACTTCTCATTTTTGTAGTTTTCTCCCTTTTTCACACTGATTTGATCTACAGAAGGTGAACAGCAATAAGAATCCCTTGGTATCAAACTGGTATGTTCTCCACCATTTCTGGAAGTGTTCCTCCTGCTACACCAAAAACACCATTTTCTCAGAATTCACAGCAGTTTTAGTAGCTATGGATTAAACCATTCGCCATTACAGCTTCTGCTAGAGGGTTTATATAGGAACATTCTTCCTGGATGACAGCACATATGGATGAAAAATGGATTGTTGTTTGGAACGGGTCAAGAAAAATGAAGATTAAACTGCAAGGCATACAGCATGTGCACTGTTACAGAAAAAATGCTGGAATGTGTTTTTTAAGCCAGTCCTGGACAGTAAACAGGTACAGATCCCACAAACCACCAGCAGACTCAAGGCAGAGACAAGGACTGTACGTCATGGAAGCTTGGGTCCTCCTCACTGCTTCACAGGTAACAAAGCTGGTTGGTATCAGGCAAACAAAATAAAGTGCCAGTAAAGAGGCGCGTGGCCCAGTGATGCAAAGTCTGCCATCGTAGGTTCTCTGCAAAAGATCAGGTGATCCGTCATCAGCTTAAGCCACAGCAAAACATTTTACAGCGATGCGGCCCATCCACCTTTAGCCTTTCTGTGGGGGCTTTTTCTGACACCAGGGTACTGCATTTTAGACATCGTGTGCAGTTCTTCTGTATCACATATTAGAGTCCGGCTTTGTCCTTATCAATTTACTGGGATATTTTCCAAATGTTGGCCCGAACATGCCAAGTGGTTGGAAGCCTGAAGAGGGTCATACATTCTGCCATGGATTATGTGGACTGAACCGCTGTGATTTGTTATCGGTCATCAGCTACATGCTGCAGTATTTTTAACTTCCATGCATATGAAAGAGAGCTGGAGAGATCACCACCTATTTACCTTTCACTTCTTGGAAGATGTGCTGTGGCAATAGAAGTCCAGCCGAATAGTAAAGCCTGTAAAATGCTTTTTCAGTTCAGTTAATGTTTATGTAGTGTTCTTCTCACTAGCACTGACCCACCAGAAAATTCCGCATTTCGCTTTGGGGACACAGGTTTGCTGTGTGAGATGAGAAGATCAATATCATCGATACTCATGGTCTTGAGTTCCAACAAGAGGCTAACAAAGACTTATGGGCAACAGTCAAGGAGAAGGTGTTGCAACTTGAAGGTTTCCAGGTCAAATCACACTGCTGCAGTACCCTCGAGCAAGGTATTTACCCTGAAGTGATGTAGTAAAAAATACCTCACCGTATAAATGGGTCACATACACTAAGTCGCTCTGGGTAGAAGTATCAGCTCAGCAGAAAATTAATAATTTAGCTGCCATCTTGATGCACTTTTACAGAGTGGCTTCCTTCACCAAAAAAAGAAGGAAAATGCTTTATTCCTCAGTTAAGAATGAACAACACCAACACACTGTACATGTTTTTACAGCCAATTTGCTGTGCATATTTGGAACAAATGTTTATTTTCTCTGTACAGTTTCATTATTATGATTTTGTGGTCCGCAGTTGGTTTAATGCTGTATTTTAAAAGTATTGTGCATGTAAAGCCTCCATATAACCGCACGCCTCTTTCTCATATGCGGCACAGCAGCTGGCAGTCACCGATGCTTCCATCTGCTGTCTGTTTCTTATCTCTGAGGAGCAGTTTTGCTATTAGAGCAGCACATTCATCATTTGTAACGTTTTTCATATTTGCTTAATAAAATGCTAATTTTACTGCGACTTTTTTTGGGCAGCATTGTCACAGCCGACTGCCCGAATCATATGTCAAAACAGCTGCTCGAAATGAGAAAGGATGTACACACGCATCTTTAGTCTGTATGTACCACAGTGTTCATCCAACTGTGATTCTAACTCCACCAGCAGTCCAGGGAGGAGCCAACTGTCCGCATGGGTTGCTGTGAGCAGCCAGGGACCCAACCATCCACCTTCCAAAGAGAACACTAAGCAATTTGTGTCCTTCTGAGCTTCTTTGCAACAGGCTGTACAGACTTTAGCTAAGGTCTTGTTCACAGAGTATTTGCTCAGCTTGCTGATGTATCACTGGAAAGCTGCTACATGCCGTTTAAATACACTTTTCACACAATTTTGACCCATTAATATTAATAAGTTCATTCTGATTTCTCCTCCCTCACCAGCTTCTTTGCTCCTCAGCCGTTGCAGCATCTCACCTGACCTGATCAGTTGAGCCAAACTGGGACTTCCCAGAAGGGACTACACCCTGCATGCTGGATTTGGTTGCCAGAGATTGCTGGATTATGGGTGGTTTGGCATCAGTAGGATGACATGTAGCTGTCAGCTTTAGTAGCACAGGTATATTTTAATGTACTGGCATGGCTGGAAGGGTGGGCAGCCACTAAATATTGCCCAATGGAAGTTTGTATTTCTTCTCATTTCTTTGACCTGAGAGGTTTTTTTTGGTTTGTTTTTGTCTCCTCAGTTGCTAGAAGTCATATCTCACTGTGATTGACTAAAAACCTTTTTGCAGTTTTTTCCCCAATCCCTACAAGTTGCTTTGAATAAAGACAGACATGCATATAACAATTAAATAAATATATATAAATTCAGCTTAGCATTTATTTAGAATCTTTTGCTTTACTAACACTGCCCCTGTGGGTGTTCTTCAAAATTTACCCTACAGGGTGCTCAAGTATCAGCGATGAAATGGAGCTCCAGTATCTGCAGTTAGTCTGTCACTCTGCCTGGTCTAGGGGCTTTAAGGCTGTTATTGTGAGCACAGCAACGCCACTGTGTCCTGAGCTCAGTGATGAGGCTTGGCACGAATCTGTCACGAATACGACACTCTTGTGTTCCATCGTTTGTCACATAACCTCTCAGAAGATAAAGAAGGAGGTCCCATCATCTATGGGAAACATAAGGAACAGCCACTTGATGTCGCACAGGTTACCAGGCCTAAAATCCAGCCTTTTTCTATCTCTCATAATAGCGATGTCCTCATATCCAAACAAAACATCTGTCCTGCTTTGTACTTCATATGTCAAACAGAATGTCATGTTTGTCTGATATGCTTCCGTCGAACGGAAGGTAATAAATCTCAAACCTGAGAAACTCAGAATGGAAATTACTGGTTGCAAAGCTGCCGATTTCAGCTAAAAATGGAACAGCTGATTGCATTATACTTGTGATTAACGGTTGGCAAGTGGGTCAGAATTTGAGCTCAGCCTCAACTTGGAGCGCCGGTTCCAGGACTCTGGGTTTCAAAGTTGCAATGAATAAGAAGTGAATTTCTTGAAAGTTGGGGGAATAACTCTTCTGTCATGATGCCATGGCTGTGAAATCACAGACCTCCCACAGCATGTTCTTAGCCGGATTGCTGGATGAGCTCAGTCAAAACTACTCGCTTACTAAATCCCT
The DNA here is from genome assembly GCA_018136845.1 of Heterotis niloticus. Taxonomy (NCBI): domain Eukaryota; kingdom Metazoa; phylum Chordata; class Actinopteri; order Osteoglossiformes; family Osteoglossidae; genus Heterotis; species Heterotis niloticus. The sequence continues at coordinate 9,219,675 of CM030900.1, read as the reverse complement.
CTCAAGGGAGAAGTGTTGCATCCTCCTAATTTGCTCGCTTTACACACAAGAGGATCTTGCTTGGTCTGTGACTGTTTGTGCAGAAAAACACACAGCCAGGTGGTCTTTGTGGAGCCCCAGGATCCAGATTCGTGAACGTGAGGAATGAATTCAGAGGGCCTCAGACGAATAAGAAAAACATGAAATACCTCCTTTGTTTGAATCCTTTTATAAACATCTAATGCAGCACATTTAGTATTGATGTCTGCATTATGGCTGCATCAATCCCGCAGAGTCGATGTCCCCTTCAGCGTAATGAAGGAGTACAGCAGATCCTCTGTCTGCCAAATCGACCAAAATGCTGTTCCTCATGCCTAGGTGGCACTTCCACTTTACATGGCTTTTTTTTTTTTAACTCTCTCTGGTTAATGTTTGTTTCTTTCTTTTCTTAACTGTGAGAAAGACGTGCACCACAGCAGCATGCGTACAAAATATATTTGGCAGAATGCAAATATACGTACGAGTAGGAAGCAAAGAAACAACTCAAAGGGTGACAGTGTTTAGCAGAAGTCGATGCTGCTCTATTTAAGAGGCCACAAATATCATGTAAATCTTTTAGTGGCTATTCAAGTTGCGCTATTGGTGGAGAATGAGTAACAGAAAGTCAATCACATACTGCATTTATGAAAGGAAAAAAATATGGTGCGGATTGGGGGGGGCAAACACTTCTTGTTAAAAGTCTTTTGAGTAATTCAATGATGTTCAGTAATTCCAATAGACTTTTTCCTTGTCATATCCAGAATAAACGTACCAAAGCACCAAATTTACCACAGCCGCAGCTGACTAGGAGATGGGGAGCAGATGCTGCCATGGTGCTTAAATTGTGCACGAGAAGTACAGAACTGGACTGCAGAACCATGAGTGTGGTTGCTGAAAGTTTTGAGGATGAAACCTTCATAATGGAAAATGTGTTGTTCTGGAGGAAAGTTCTTTTTCTGCATTTAAGTTACTGTTGTTGTACGTGTTGATCTTACGGTAACAATTCAAATGTTTTTTTTTTTTTTTTATTTTGTGTCCTGGGACTCCCCCTACATAAAAGGAAAATATACACTATGAAAATTAGATGTTATAATTGTACAAAGTCCACTGCAGTACAGTACTAATAAACTAATAAACCTTAAAAGCAGAAATATAATGAAAAAACCACCTGATCGGAAGTAGTGTAGCACCATAGTGCTGGTATTTGGTGATTTTTAATATGGTATAGTTTGCTTGCAGCCTGTGTCAGCTGCTGCTGTGGTTTTTCTTATCAGCTACTTGCATGCAATTAAATTTTTGCAGCTCCTCTTGTGAAGACAGATACGTAAATAAAAGCAATATTCATTTGAATGCTATTGAACTGTGGATCAAAAGAATGAAGGAACATGGGCGTGAAGATGAAGAGCATGTTCTCTGTTTGATATGAGGGTGGAAGGTACAGTGCCAGGATCCCCACTCATCCTTTATGCTTAAATTTGCAAGTGCCTGAAATCTCACTCACGGGCAGATATTTGATTCTGGGGTGGGGTGTATGGTAAATACAGCCAGCCTGCCTGCCTTGTTTCCCACACCAAGCCACTGCTGCACCATGGTATCCATCACTGTAGATCCCAATGTGCAGTAGATCTGTAGTCCAGGTAGTGCAAGTTTCAGTGCTGTTGCTTTCAAATATTGGGATGAACATAACACAAGTGAATGTCAAAAAATACTCAGTTGCTGCTGAGTCGGTCTATGGGTTCAGTTCTGATTCAGCACTCTGCACTGAGTTGATGGAATGGATCTCAACTCGCAGCTGTGATGCTCCTCAAATGGCGTAGGCTAGTGTAAGAGCTTCAGCTTGAGCCAACTTTGTCAGCTAGGTCACATCCATCCATCCATCCATCCATCCATTTATCCATTATCATTAACTACTTAATCCTGAGCAAGGATATGGTGGTCCAGAACCCGTCCAAGAATCATTAGGCCCCAGGCTATGAAGCTACCTCTGGATGGGGCTCCAGTCCATCACAAGGAAATATAATCTGACACAGCAAGATTAATATGACTGTTCCTCTCACATGTCCTCTCCCTCCTTCTGCCTTCCACAATGTGTTGAACAGCTACTTCTACACTTCAGCTTCAGAACAGTTGTTTTTATCTAGTAACTGAGTTACCTGACGCTGTCCGGGTTGTCAGAAAGTGGAAATGTAAATTGTAATTAAATATTAAACATTAAACATCAGATATTTAATTATAAACTTCAAATATCACTGAACTGTTTTACCCTTAAAGCAATTGTATTTAGTATATAAGTGTTGTTAGTGCTGTTGACCAGGTGGATGCCGCAGAGAGTGATCTCTGTGGATAGGTGAAAAAGAGAAAGGGAAGAAAAAATAGGTGATACTCTTGTGTGTAGTGGTGTGTGTGTGTGTGTGTGTGTGTTTGGCTACAGAAAAACTTCACTTAGGATGAAAAGTACGCGTATGCCAAATTTCAAGGCTATGACTTCAAAAGCAGAGCTATACATAAAAAACAAACAGACTGACAGACAAACAAACAGGCTGAGCTTATCGATACAAAGATAAGTGGAGTGTTTCAGATGATAAAATTTAGTGTAATGTATTTTACAGGCAAATTATTGTAACCCGTTTAACAAAACATTTTGCAGTGGGATTAACAAAAACGGGAAGCAGGATCATATTTGCGGACCCTTTGAAAAACAATTTCTAATACTACGTATTTACTGAAGTGGGAGGGAACATTGTGGGACACGCGAGATGAACGTGAACAAGATGAATCAAAGCTGAAATCGAGTGAGCGTCGTCTTGCGTGGCTGGAGGATCTCTGGACTTTATTCCTGAACGGTGTCTGCGCATCGAAAGATCTCTCCGCCACCGCAGCCCACGTCATGTCCATCAGTCACACGCTGCTGGGTTTTTCTTTTTTGGGGGGCTGCAATCTACACTGTGAATTGTGAAGTTGTGCAAATTAAACGGTTTATCTTGACATTAAAGTCAGCACTGTCTCATCTGATGTTTCAGCACTTAGGCAGAAATGTTTGTGAACTTCAAGAACTGTGGCTCAAAAATAGTGTGAATTTTGATGACTAAATAATAGATCATTTGATATATAGGAATAGGACACTTCCTGTCTTAAAGGTCAGACAGCATCTGCGGAACTGGGTGGCATTTTGTTCATTCGGATTAATCCTTGCTGAGGTGCTGAAGTGTTCATTAAGGCAGCATTCAGTCCTGTGACAAAGAGCTGCTCTGTGAAGCCATTGTGCCAGCAGAGAGGATGCCGGAGCCAAAGAAACGCAACTGATCCTGCCAACAAACTTCAAGTGCCGTCTTGTTATTCGCTTTAAATCAGCAGTGTCGAGCTGTAGGGGGGCAGTGTTTTTGCTCAGCCTCAGTTCTCCACTCCTTTTCTGAAGCTATTATTTGGAGAGTGCATCTCCTTGTCTGCTGTCCCACATATAAATGAGGCAGTAATTGTGACTCAAAAACCTGCAGGACACCAGCCCAGTCTTGGCAATAATATTTTGAGGTTTCCTCCATAGATGTGAGTGGATGGAAGCTCATGCTGTTCGCCAGTGAAGCAGCTCAGCTAAGAGTTTGGTTCTTGTCCTAGAGCACTGTGAGTCGCGAGCAAATGGGTCAGCGTGTTTTATATTGAACAATAAAGAATAAACAGTGATAATAAAGAGTAACATCTAATAATATAGAGGTTTCGCCTGCGTCTTTTGTGCATGTGGGATATTTAGGTTGATGTCACATGGAGGGTAAAAGCAGAGAACTGCACATCTTTTATTTATTCTTCATCCTCTTTTTCTATAGACCATAACTAAGATTCATGGTATTATTTCCTGACTAAAAGGTCACTCTACTGCTTTACTGATTTTACTTCACGCCGGGAGTGGAAGGTCCTGCTTTTGGGGGAAGGCTTGGGAACGGAAGTGGCTCCATGCACCTTGGAAGAGACATCAATCACGAAGTGCCCAGGAGGATGCCGGCAGCAGCTGCCTCAGCATACGGTCGGCCCAGCTGGGACTGAACTCACCATGGTACTTCACTGTACTGGACATGAGCCAGGATCAATAGCGCTACTCGGGCAGGTAGCACCAGGAGATGTTTTGGGTCCTGGATCATGCGGCCCCTGTCTCTGCAGGCCACTGAACACATGAACAGGGCTGGGAATATGCAAGCACAGATCAGATTTGGATGGTTGGATGCCTGGGAAACCGCTAATCTTGTTCCTGCTGTAAAAATTGCAGGATGTACATTATCTCCTCCTCTCTTTACGGAGGTAGTCAGCCTTGATACCAAGAGGTGTTTCACAGGAGACCCAGTCAAGCCTGAGCCTTTTCCACCCCCCCAAATGTCACTCTGAGTCAATGTGGGGGAAAAAAAACAGGCAGCAATGTATTCATATCACTCCCCCGGAAATCAGGTGTGTTGCCAGCTATGCATCCAGGCTTCTTTCAGTACATTTTGTCTGAATGACGTCTTATATCTGTGCACTGGCATTTTAAACCCTTGTACAGCGTTCAAGACTGCTTTCTCTTTCTGGTGTTCCAACCCAAAATTGGTGGTCTGAAGCAGTCATAAAATGATGACTATGTGCTCATTTACATGTCTTAGAAAACTTAATTCCTGGTCATCACAGGTTCTACTTCTTTTAGTAAATTTTGGTTAGCAGACCTTATGTACCTGAAATGATGTCACACATCCACAAGTGAACTCCTGAATCCTGAAACACGTGGAGCTGGGGATCATCAATTCTGATGCCTAGTGTGGAAGACGAGGGCTTACGGCAAACAAATGAAAGAGGTCATCTTCTTAAGAGAAAGAAAAAGTGAACGGTTCAGTTGGACTGGAACACAACCCAGGTGTGAACATCTAATATCATGGTAGCTGCTAAACTGGCAGTAGAACAGTTAGATGATAGAGAGGGAGAATGTAGATTAAGAAGAATGGAGAGCTGAAAGGCAGATGGTTGATTTAGATGGAAAATGAATGCATTTTAGCTGGACTTCCATGGAACTGGTAAATAGAATGAGCCACCGGCTAGTATTTTTAGCACACAAACACATGCATTTAGAAGAAAACATTGTTTTGGGACCAATTCAATTTCAAAAGGAGCACAGTGGGGAAGCTAAGTTAGATCAAAATAAAATTAATACAGTTGGAGAAATTTATTTTCGTTTTGCATTCCTGGTATGTTTCTATCACAGAACCACTGGGCATCTTAATAGTCAGGACATCTTGTCTGTGCTTCCCCAACATCTCACCCACTTTACGAAGGCCCCAGGAATTTAAAAACCAAGGTGATACAGGTTGTGAATGTTGGTTCCTGGAGTTCTTAGTGCTGCTGGTTTGATTGTCGGGTGCAGTGAGACGGTTCTAAGGAACAAGTGTGTTTGCTATGGGGCTGTGAAAGCCCAGCTGTCCAGTTTAAACAGGCTTCCAAGAGGATCAAAACCAAGATGAAAGAGGCTCAGTAAATGGTAGGGGGGGGTGAGCGTGCCATGCTGGATTTTGATAAGTAGGATTTTTACAGGAACCAGAGTTGCTCTTCTAATCTGCAGAACATCTATAGTACAAGAGCTCTCCAGGATATTGCCTCTTTCAACTATGTGTTTCACCTGCTTACTTGTGGAACTCCATTCCTTGTCAGCCTGGCCACTGAAGCAGGAAGTCATGAGGCCTTTATAAGATGAGAAGACAGAGAAGAAAGAGTATAGATTTTGTGTGAGATGTTGCCTGAGCACACAGACACAGTGCCTTGGTAACTATCTGCCAGCCCAATCCTAACTTCTACTCCCTTGTTATTTTCACAGTGAGTGTGATCACTTGTCCACAGTAGAAAGGAGAAGAAATGGTATGGTCTACAAATGCTTCAGGAGGCTGGGGTACAAATGTTTCCAGAAGAAGACCTTATAGGTCTCCTGGGACTTCAAAACCCAGCCCTGATATGGAGGATGATGGATGTGGTCAAACTGGCAGTCTGTGTGAACTACATAGGATAGCAGTTTCCCAGTTCCAAAGTCAAAGCCTACAGACAGTCACTGCTCATCACCTTCTACACACACGTTAGCATGTTGTAACCCTTATATTCCTCTATGTGCTGTGGCTTCTGGGTAGCCACACTGTGATTAACTTCACAGAAGCACTGTATGTGGTCTGAAGTGGTGGTGAATTATTCATTCAGAAGTCCTTATTCATTTCATGAGAACATTCCTCGTGAAAATCTATCCAGACTTAAAACTGCAGTGTTTTTTCCTCCTTTTCACTTTTCTACTGCCTGCTTCATGAAAAATTCTGTTTGTGGTGCTGAGGAGTTCACAAAGTGGTGTGCAGTCCAGTCATGACAGGGTGGCATCAGAAGAACCACGTAAGCTCCATGTGATGCTCAGGTCTGGAGAGTTACAGCTGGCATTGGCAGGAAATCCTCATGGTATTACAGTGTTCATCTTATATCTTCAACATGTACAGGAGGAAGAAGGGCAACTGGAACACCACACAAAGTGAGAACATCATTGACAATGAGTGGGTGATTCCAAAGCTCTTCACGGCTGCATTGGAACTAGGAGGCCAAAGTGGGATCTGAGATCCCTCCACACCTAAGGCGGGTTAATAAGTCTTCAGCAGCAGCCCCTTTCTGGCAGTATTAGCCTAAAGCCTCATTGGTGTCTGGAGTAATAAGAAAGTCCTCTGCAATCCTACTTAACCATGACCATCTTTGGTCAAGGATTATTGGATGTGATGTGGCCTGGGCGGTTACCATCATGGGTGAACTGTGTGATACGTGGGCTATGCACTATAATTCAGACATATTTACACAAAGCAGCAAGAAGTTGTTCAACTCTATGGTACTGCACACCCACTCCTTGATTTGTGAACATCTGAATGGTACGTTGTCACTTTTGGAAAAACCCATGAAACTGATACCTTTAAATCTGATTTACAATCAATATATTCTCAGATATGAATATTTTGATTTGCTTTTGAGGCTAATTTTTGTGTATTCTTCCATTGCTGTCCAGGGCTTACATGTCTGGTGCTGAGCACTGTGGGAACAAACACCATATTGTGTTTGGATGTTCTCCCACAGTCCAAAGACATGCATTGCAGGTTAATTGGTCACTAAATTGCTCATAACATACGTGTGTGTGTGTGTGTGTATGAGACCCACTGTATATGTGGGGCCACCTATGGACTGGCTCCTCATTCAGGGTACAGTTTTACAGGTGGAGCTGTATAAGCAGCAAAGTTAAAGATCGAGGTTTGAATTTTCTGACATTCATATTTTGCATAAAAAACAAAGGCATTTGAATTCACTGCTGTGTTTGTGGGTGTAACTTTGTTGAGGTTCTTAGCAGCCCATTTAATTGTTTTTCAATCCTTCAGTGATTTTTCTTTTGTTAAGTTGTTGCTTTAAGGACCCAGGATGTCACTGAAGGTTTCATGCTGAGCCATGGCATGCTTTGCTGCTCTGTTGTATTGACTGACTGGCCAGCTGTCGCAATGCCTCTGCAGTTGGATGTGTGGGGCTGAATTGATCGGGTACAGAAGCAACCCAAGAACACATGCAGTCCAAATATCTCAAACTTCACCTCCTAGTGGTGTTTACAATCCAGATTCCCCCTTGCTTTATTTCCCTTTTCTATAAATTCCAATTTTTCAGTCTCAAATCAGCTGTCCAAGGCATCCCAGCTGCAGTCCACCTCACGATGCACTGATCAGCACCTTCAGGGAACTCCAACACGTGGGGCTGAATTGATCAGGTACAGAAGCAACCCAAGAACACATGCAGTCCAAATATCTCAAACTTCACCTCCTAGTGGTGTTTATAATCCAGATTCCCCCTTGCTTTATTTCCCTTTTCTATAAATTCCAATTTTCCAGTCTCAAATCAGCTGTCCAAGGCATCCCAGCTGCAGTCCACCTCACGATGCACTGATCAGCACCTTCAGGGAACTCCAACACGTGGACATGTTTGCACACACACTTAGGGCACAAGACAATGCAGAGAATCATTAAGTGTCTGTAGGGGTCCTGGTATCATACCCTTGACAAACCTGCTTCACGAAAAATAAAAGCACTGGGTAAAAGAAGAAAAAAACCACAAGCTAAGTGTTTGGTTAACTTTGTCAGCCTCCAGCGGACCTCTGACCCCCAAGGATGTTTGATTGTGAAGGAGGCACCAGCAGGATTGAAGGGCATGGCCTTTTGAACCCAGCAAGAGGCAGTGGCCTGTGCTTTCAGATTCCACCCCCCCCCCCTTCTTAATCTCTAAGCCATTCGTCATGCAAAATTGATGCAATGATTTATTTGGTGTATGAAGATAAAGGTCACCCATTCTGAGGCTCCTGGACAGGGTCGTTCTGAGCCCTACTAGCCTGGAGGGGTCACCTCCCATCGCCCCTTTGACAATCCTTGCACTTGAGGTACGAGGGCTGTTTTGACATCCTAAGGTTTACAGGCTGAAACCGGCATAAAACCAGTTTGCAAAAAGCGGAGTAATGATGTTGGGTAAAAACTACCACCAGTGTTTAGTGGTCAATACTGAGGTCATGACACCATCCTATAGACACCCATGTGCTGCAATCGGTCAATCTGTACACACCTGCCTGATGTCTGTGTCAGATTAATTATGAGGTATTATTGCAAAAGTTTGAAACATTTGCAGGGATAAACAGTTGAAAGACCACGGACAGACTGACAATATTGTCATTGCTCCAGGTGTATCCCACCGAACAAGCAACGGACACTTTGAACAAGAAGAAAGCAACACTAAACTAACATTACAGGACAGTGTTTGAAGCATAGCACCTGTCTGTAACTTAAGAAAAAAACTGCTTATTTCAAATTCATCAGTCTCAAGAAAATAATTTCAACTGGCCACAGAAAGTAAGGCTTAGGAGGAGAGGGAGTGTGGCTGGCAGCTTGACAGAAATTACGGAACAGTGAAATGAATGATTTTGCTGCTTCTAGCACTGAAGGAGGCGAAAGTCGGTCAACATCAGCAAAGCAACCAGCACACACAGCTACGTAGGTAAAAATCAACGGCAGGGAAAGCTTTTGCTAAAATTACTCCTGCAGCTGGAGCATACATGGGTTATCATGAACAGGACCACAGTGAGGAACTGAAATACGAGCACACAACACCACACTACAGTGTGCTGACCCTGCGGTTTCCTTCTCAAGTGTACATGACAATGCTGCTTCGATTCCTGGCACTCGGTCCTGTAAAATACTTTGTTTTTTCTATATGGGAACCTTTTTTAGAATATATTGTTTAATTTGAAATTGTCCTTTTCCACAATTTATGCAACAGAGGGATTCGAGAACTGAAAATACAAAACCAAAAGATCATAGCTATCGATGCCATAAGGGCAATCACAGCTGTAGTGTCAAATAATAGAAAATTACCTGACAACTCAGCAGCTACAGTCATTGCAGTTGCAATATTTAAAGGCATCTGCAAAGCAAAGAGTCCGTAATGAGTGGTTTCATGTCACAGCACGACAGATGCCTACTCCATTTCCACTCTCTCAAAAAAGATTAGAAAGCAATATGCATTAGAAAAGAACATGCAGACAAACATTTGTCTCAGTGTGTTCTACGATGCTCTGCATAGACAGGCAGAGTGACAGCACAGAGTCGGACACGGAAGCTAAGATGTTGGCTCTCCTCTTCCTGGGATCGGATCCCACTTCTGACCTGTCCAGAGGGCCCAGTCCAGCATTTTATAAGGCATGCTATATAATTTTCCAGGAACACCCACAGACCCACTACTGCTTCCCTCTTCCTGCAGTCACACTTTCTATGAATCTGCTTTAATGAAGTCCCTTCTCTCTAGAGAATCAAACCCAGCAGCCATCTTGATATGAGCACTACAGTCACATTATTTACATGTACAGAACAGAATCTCATCTACAGAATAGATCAGAGAAAACAAGTTATAATAAAAAGAAATGTACTGTCCTACAATCAGGTAGGTAATGCACAATGAAGAGCAAATTAATACTGGATTTTGACTGCACATTTATTTGTTTTTAACAAATGTTGAAATTAACATAATCCAGACCCACCAGGCCTCAACGCTCACAAAATTTGAACTTTCAACATATTAAAAAAAAATTATCACATTGAGAAATGTGTGAAAAAACAGGGATTCTGCTTCTTGAGTCCATGGCTTAAGTCGAGACTTGCCATTATAAGGGTCTTCAGTGTCACATATCTTGGTGGAGTGCCAGCCTGCCATCCGAGCCCAACTTCCGAGGACACTGCTTAATTGCTCTCCTACATATTCTCCAGCATCTTCTTCCCCAAGTGGACTACTCTGGGTCCATGGGGAAACAAAGGCTGCTCCATCAAGTGGCACAAAGGCTCTTAGGCCAGGCTAATAGACTCTTCCCCAAACTGGAACATGTCCTCATCATACAGGTCCTCTGGAAGCTCCTTGTCCCCATCTGCAAAGTAGGTGGGAAACGGCGGCCTCTGGTTCTTCTCGTGGTGAGTGGGCAGGTTGCTATCTCTTACCTGGTGGGACATTGCAGTAACACTCTCACAATATGTATCAAAAGACCTGCCAAAAGTCTCTGGAAAATGCTGCTGACCATACAAATGTAACCTTAACAACTTGTGCAATGTGAGACTCACATACTGAACTTGGCAGTGCAGCAATAAAATGTTGAACTGTCATTGAGAAACACATGAATCTGTGTGCCAGGAAGTTGTCATTTGCATATCAGGTTTTATTACTGTAAAACAATTCAGCACACGCACTACAAATATAGCAGCTACAAATTTTGGTGCTTTATGGCTCAGCTTAGGGCTATTAACAAAATAGGAGGACAGCAGATGCATAAGTATTGCATTTACTAAGCATTATATTTCAACTTAATCTATTACAAACATATTAAATTTTTATCTAATAAGGCCCTAGAAAAAATTATGAAAACTCAAATAAAATAAATAAACATTCCTTTGAATGTAAACACTACTATGATACTTGCTGGTGGCAAAAATGAGGGGCTGTGATTGCAAATGGCTCAAGGAGGAGGTACTGTAAACTACTGACACTTAAAGGGCCACTACAACAGAAGCTTTTTGCCAAGTGTTCACAGGATGCAACACTATGGTCCAGGCTGTGGAAACACATTTCTTCCCTGAGGTGGCAATGCTGACACCCACACACATCTTGCATGTCAAACATACACCTCTCCAAGAATCAAGATCCTGCTTGAGGATGTAAAAACACTTTAGCTTATTTTGCAGCAGTTTCCCTCCTCTCTGAAATAACAACAATTTATTCTGCACACCGTATTGCCCAAATGACTTCAGTTGGTGCGTTAAGAAACGGCTGATTGTCCTCATGGACTGGTAACCTTTCTAAGGGGATTTCTTGACTAGCCTAGTGCCATATTCTTCAAGGACAGGCTCGAGACCACCAGGGTCCTCACCAAGACAAATGGAAAAGTACTTACTCTGAGTAAGTCTATAAATACAGTTCTAACTGCGTAGGTGAAAACAGATGTGTAAGTTTACAGTGTTTAACAAACAAAACAGCTTTTAGGCTTTCATGTGTAAACCCTGGCTCTGTCCCATATGGACAGTTTTCTTTAAACCTTAAAGTTCAAAGTTACACCTCCTGGCGTCGCCCTTTCTCCTACTTCGTTTGAAATACAATTCACTTCATGGGGAAGTAATGGTGGTCAGCTGTCCATCTGTACTCACCATACTCAACCACCCTGCAGCCACCTGACTGCAGCTGACCTTTTACTAACCTTCCCATGACCTTTCAGTGCTCTTTCTACTGTAAATGGGTTTCTATACACCAATTTTCACATTTCAGGGGTCTCCTTTACACCAGCCCTGTTAGAGGGCCTCCAGTATGAGCAGGATCATTCATACAGACTGTCCAAACCTTCCTTCCAAGTTACTCCTGGCGTGATGGGGCTCAGTATTTACCAACAGGCCTTATAAAGCAAAGCCAGCCAAAATAAATTAAGACACCAGCTAGGTGATTCTTTATGGACTCACATACCCTACACACCCAGAGTTTGGATCTGCTCCACTGTGAGAGGAGATCCCATTTTATGGTTAAGGAAGCCTATGACTGGGGTCTCTGATTGGGTATTACAGCAAGCAATATGGTGCCCTACCTTCACCAAGCAGTTTCGGTGTCCGGGAACAGATCCATGCACATAGAGGATGTTGTACTTTGTATTGACCCTCCACACCTGAAAACCAGGCAGGCACATTTCAGTTTTTTGTTTCTTAACCACAATACGCCACTCTTTGCGCTACAGCAGCAAACTACCTTTAAGCCGAAGGAAGTTCTGTAAATATTCCCCATTTGACCAGGCATCTTCTTTCCTTTGAACACTTTAGCTGGATCCTGCAAAAAACATCAGAGCTAATATTATTCATACTTTTCACACCACCAATGACTCCAAAATTGCAAGACACACCTCCAGCAGGTTGGAGAAGGGAAGAAAATTCCACACCATATAAAAGCACCTGATGAAAAATCCTTCATCCAAACATTCCTCAGTGAGATATCAGTCTTCTAAAAGGTATGTTGTTAGTAACTCTGTAGAAGTGTTATTAGAAGGTCATTAACACTACACTTGATTTCCATAAGCTGTAGGAATACTTGGTGTAAAAAAAAAATGTTTAAAAACATTTGGGTGTCCCTTAAGTGCATTCAGCATGTCCATCTTGTAAACTTAAGAGAAACACAAATACAGTTCATGCGTTCAAAAAAAAAAGAAAAATCTGTCAAAAACAAAGTGATTAGTTAATCGACAAAAGGAAATTTTGATTTTTTTTTGTTTTGAAAAAGCAGAATTTAAAGGGATGGTTGTACTTTTGCACCAGTCTCCTGCTTTCCAATAAGATCACCATCCATTTTTCTCCCCAGTAAGAAGACATTGGGTAAAATGAAAATGAACACAACTGATTAAATAACATATACGATATAATGGAACGAGCGGTTAATTGCATGATGGACCTCCCTGCCCTGATCATTGTGCTCATGTGAGAATGAACTTTACACTCAATGTGTACACAAAGGGCCTTTCAGGAGTTTCACCCTCAGACCTCGGGCCCTTCTTCCCTGAAGCTCTCCTTCCCCACAAAGCACCACAGCAGTGTAGTCATATTGCTGCTTCCTGAGATGTTACAGCTCAACTCTCCAGGGACTGATTCTGCAACCCATGGAAAATGATCAGAACGTGGACAGAATTTAGTTTAAGAACTGGTCTCTCATCTCACTAACGGGGGAGAGGGTGGTTGCTATCCTGTCTCACGTCAGTTGTCACGAGACAAACAGGTTAGAGGTGTTAATCCTGTGTCATTCTCTGGCATAGCTGGCAAGAGGAGCCCTTGGCAATGGAACAAAGATACACACACATACATATACACAAACAGCCAGGTGTGGTACTCACCCCACCAGGACCTGAAGCCCCTGGCCTCCTGTGAGTCTTTGTCTGTCCATGTGACGCAGGCTGACCGCCAAAACCATACCTCTTCATGACCCCCTGGAAGCCCTTTCCGATTCTACAGAGAATGCAAACAAACTTGTTTTCAGATGACTGTTTTGATGCTGCAGATTTAACCATTTTATTGAAATGAGGTGCATTCAGGCACCTCACACAGGGCTGCCACAAACAGAGCTGCTCGGAGGACCTGACCCAGTAATTTGGCTGGTCCAGGTCTTTAAACATGACCCTACCCATATGCATGATACCCACATGGCTCCATTGTCCTACTGATGGTTTCTCTGGGCAATTGGATGCCCAAATCCTCCAGCTGCACGTTTACCATCTCTCCATTTACCACTGGTTGTTTAGTGAAGCTTGCTGGGGCTACAAGCAACTTGGAAGGTGCACCACTCCCATACATTCAAAAGGCTGTGACTACAAATCCAACACACTAACCATTTCTGCTGATTCCAGTGACACACACACAGACCATACCAATAGTCAGGAATTTAACACTTATGCATATATACACTACAATACATGCACAGCAGATATAAACTTCTGACACACAATAGCTCTGGGCTATCAGCCATCAGTGATCAAATCTATTCCTTTTCCACATTTCAAGATATAAGCTGCACCTACAAACTGCTTACGGTACCCTGTAGTCTGTCCTGAACCGTTCATCATATACACTACACATTTAATGGCTACCCAGCAAGCACAGCATTCAGTAGCACATGACCTTGTGCCAGAAGGAACAAACCCAAAAAAACAGGAGGAAATATTTTAATTGTGCCATTTAAGTATTTAGTTTAATTAAGTTATAGAGAAGTTCTGTAACAACTAATTGATAAGATTTTACTTTGGCAAAAGTATTCTTTTTACAATATTTGTACATTCATTTTGGAACCCAAACCAGATGTTGTGGAAAGACGTGTGTAGATTCATTAATAACCATCCATGCAATGGCTTTACTTTTTAAAGATATACTGCTTGGTTTCTATGATGGACAGGAAGAGAGAATACTAGATTTCCTTTTTTGCTCCATGTAAAACTTCTATGTTCATGACAGAAAGTTTAATGTTAAAAACACTGTTTTAACCATTGTCATGTCAAGCAGTATATCAATACTATCTTAACCTTCAATAACTGTAAAGCTTAAAGGACCACTAAAATGTCCATTTTTTAAAAAAATCTCTCTGATATTTTTTTTTGGTTTTGTTTGTTTTTGTTGTTTTACTTGCATTACTCATATTTTATTTCTCTTACATCTGTATTGTCAAGAATTTAAAAACCAGGGAGAGCACAAGTGTGAAGAAGCATCTCCTCAGTCTACCCACAGCCGGGCGACCTTCTTAGAAGGGATGAGGACAATGTGGCGCATGTGGCGCACAGGAGGGCTGACAGAGAACCCTTTCTTCTGAGCCCCCCAAACCCCTAAGGGATCCTTACATTGTGTGGGTAGAAGAAAGATGAAAAAAATTACTCCCTGAAGAGAAATGAAAAGGCTGCCCATACAGGAACAGCCTGTAAAATGTACAGTTTTTCACTGCATTGCCTTGTCTCATACAGTAATTTTCTGCAGACAGAATAAACACATATACACAGTACTATGTGAGGGATGTTATTCTCACTAAGTATCACTCAGATTTTACCTGTAACACAATGGTCACCAAACTACACTGGGAATTTTGAATGCAGACAGTCTGCATAAAATTACTACTGACTGACTGCTGCACAGACCATTTTGTTAACCCCCCACACACACACTTGCTGATTGATGTGTGTGAAACATAAGAAAGGAAGATGGAGGAAATAAAATTTCTTTCTCCCAAGAAAAAGGGAGGAATGTGAAGAACCAGAAGTGCAGCTGAAACCAAACCTCTGTACCTTCTCAAGACAGGTGAGTTATTACCACCATTAACATATGATGCCATCAAACAAGCCAGACTGTATGAATGACCCCCATTTGCATCTTTCTTCATTCTACATTCTTCTTTCATTGCTTTTCACTGTTCTTTTTTTCTTGGGAAAGATAAACCAAATGATGGGATTGAAATATGTGACAGCTGCTAAACTATAACGTTGGTCAATAGGAAACACAAAAAAATGCCTTTTGTAATGGAAATTCAGATGACTTCATGATGATGAAGCATATTCCATTTTCCATTATACATGTGATCAGTCAGACCCCTATGTAGACGCTATACATAACACTACTAATGAGGGCGAAAAATAATAAGCTACCAAGTAATCAGAATGTATTCAAATGTTTCGACTGCTCAAAGAAACTTGAACTTAACTTTAGCTACATTTTAATGAGCCAAAGTGTAATTAAAGCCCCAGTCTGGGAAGAATTATAATTTTTCTAAGGCAAGCATCCCTCTGGTGAAGTCACATCATCATCTTAAAGCGCTCGTTTCCCCAAAAGGTGAAATCACGACCATGCAACCTCCATGGGATTATTTGCCATACCTGGCTGATGAGGGTCAGGCATGGTAACATTTCACCCATATTAATAGGAGGACTGAAGTGTTTGCACTGGGGAGTTGGAAATAGTGTGATGCAGATACTGCTGACGCTACACTTTTATATGTTTTCTCAGTTTCTTTTATGTTTCTAAACTAACTATATGTCACACCTCCCTTCAGCATCAGAGCACTTAACTGGGGGGAAAAAGACAACACAAGGTGGCAACAGGTGGCAGAGTCATTAAGGGATTAGTGCACAGGTTCGAGTCCCAGCAAAAACCCTGTAGCAAACAAGTAGCTTGTAAGGTGCTTTATTTGAATGACTCAAATTAAACAGTCTAAAGTACAAAATAAGAGAATATCTTATATAAGACTTTGATGAATGCATGAAAGTATAGCATACAATAAACTTTAAACTAATAGAAGTGGAGGATGTAGTACCAGTTATTGTATTGCATCATATGTGTGATTTATCATTTTGACAACAGTACCCTTGTTATGTTTATTTTACCAAATTTTAACAAAATATTTTCAGTGGTTAAGCCATATACTTGCAAACCACTTGAAATAATAAAAAGATATTTAAGTTGTTATATTTTGCCCAGTATCCTACCACTATAACAATGAAAATTCTTAACAGTTGGAAATAAATGAAGTTGTACAATTGGAAATAAATGGAAACATTTATATATTATGATTTTTGCAAATAAAAAAGAAAGATTTAGACTCATTTTGTCAGCCAACTTTCTTCCTGTCTTTTTTTTTTTTTGTTGAAAATTTTGGATGATATAATTATAAAATAATATTGAAATGCATTGGCCAATTTTAAAATCCACCAGCCGAATAAACTGTGCTGCAAACAGTAATGGTTCACCATTACAGAGCCGCTATGATCTGTGTACACGGTATGAAGAATAAAACATATTCACACCTGGGTACTGTGAACTCTGCTATACCGGGAGTGTCCAACCTTCTTTGGCACAAGGCCACAATCATTATTGTCACCTGGTCTGAGGACCAGCATGTGTAAAAACTGTTGCAAGTGACATACTGAATGTTAAATGTCTAAACTGAAAAATAATTTTATTGTATTTAGGTGTAGTGTATATTCAAGTGTGTGCATTTACTTATAATATGATAATCCCCTTAATGGCACCCAGGTATACTTTTTCGTAAATATATCGCTTCTTCATTATGGTGTCTCACTTTAACCCCATAGATGTATTTTTGGACCCTGACAAAGATGCTTTTTAATGAAATTCAAAAATAACAAAAACCTAGTTATCAATTTACTTAAGAATTTTAAAGAGCAGTTTTGCAGAAAATGTTGCACCTGTAACATTGACTCCTCACCTTACAAACACAGCTGGGACTAGAAGTCTGTAACTCGATTTGTTCACATGTGTTTTTAGACGATTGTTCTGATGCCACAGAAATCCTTTATTTAGACTAAGTCATAATCGATAAAGGCAACATAATGCAGACATCCATTATTGTATTCATACATTAGGTTCTGTGAAAACATTCAATAAAGCTATAACAAAAATAAAGTAATATAACCCTCATAATGACACCATGTTTAGCACCATTTCGTTACATTGCTCATGTAGTAACATTATTGTGTGGATGGGTACAAAGCTATAGGCATCGCAATTTTTTTCCCTCCATTATTACTAATACTGTCATAATCTTTAATCTCTTTGCATCTCTCAGGTGATTGTATGTTCTGACCCCTCCGCACACATTTTCCTCTCATTCAGAATCAAGAGCACATTCTTGCACCTTCCCCCACTCAATTTAGATGTGAATCACATTTTTTTTTAAACTCAGTTTTCTGACAACTTAATATTGCTTTACTAAAATCTTTGTGTCTTTTCTTTCATTTTTACCCATTACAAATTATTCATTTTCCAGCTGTCATGTAAGCAAACAATGTGCTGATCTATTATATTTATTTATACCGTGAGTGTTGTGTATGTGTGTTTTGATATATTGGGGCTATCCTTATAGACATGTTGAGAGAAGGCACTTACTGGAGAAACACACTTATTGCAGTTATTGTAATAAAACACACACTGAAAATGCTGACCAAGTTAAAAAAAAACCCCATCTTATCCTCTAGTTACTGCATCTTTACTGTAATTAAATCATTTTAACACATCAGAAGTATGTGCTGACACTCCTTACATACACAAGCACACACACATCTAAATACATGCATACTTCACCTTTTAATGAAATAAGTTTTACGCCATGAGCTTCTAATGCAGTTGTACCAATACATGTCTGTGTTGCTGCATTGGGAAAACACTGCACTAGCAGACTATCAAGGGCACAACAACAGCATCATTACGCAGGGTAAGAAAGTAGGGTCACTCACGTCTTGGCTGTGACGTCCACGTACTGCCCTGGTCTGAAGTGTGCAGCATAGAGTGGGGTACCTGGTTCCGAGAAAAATTCATTATTTAAGGTAGGACGAATTCAACCTAAGTTAATGTTCCATTTAATGCCATCACCTCCCTTCAAAGAATGGGGTGGGTTGTTGTCAACAAGCACAGAGGAAGATGGATAGCTAGTGCTCACAGTAATAGGATTTCTTGCCTTCCGCCCTCAGCTGTTTACTTACCATTCTTTTTTAATCTCTGATCTGATATGCAGTTCTTCAAACCTCTCCCAAACAAGGCAGTTTACAAAAATCATGACTTCAAAATCAAAAACATCCTCTTTTACAACCTAATATGGACAACTTACAAATGTTCATTAAGCTGCTGTATAGAAGTTACCATGACGGCATCATGCTTTTCTAGATTCTGCCCAGGTTTGTACCTCACTGTGGGGTAAAAGCAATGAGGAATGGTCACACTGTGAAACCTGGAGAGACTGAGGCAGCAGAAACAGGAACAGCAAAAGCCCAGGGAACCAGGGGGAAACAGAGCAACAGGGAACGGGGAGTTGGGAGCATGGCGAGGTTACCTGGCTTGATAATGGCATTTTCCGTCACCTTGAACACTGTGAGTTTCTGCTTGGGGGGGATACCGGCCGCCCGAAACATCTCCATCTGTTTCTCTGTCCTCTGTGTGATGGGAAAGGCCACACCGAATTAGAGGCAGAAATAGAAACAGCTGAGAAAATGCATTAAATAATAAATAAAAAAACACATACACGCTTACTCAATTTGAGCCCCTCAGCTCAAGAATGGTAGAGGGGCTCTGCTGACATAGGGACACCAGACCTGTGGGGTCATACAATTTTGGACCAAGACTGTGAAACACCCTAATCAATATCAATATGGCTATGTTTCCCTGTGACCCATCAGTTTCCCCTACAATGCACCACTCATTTAGGTACTATAAATACAAAAAATGTTCAATCTGAATTCAATTCCTGAATGCAAACTACTGAAGGACATCGAAATAAAGGCCAGCATGTGTACACAAACCTCATTTCCCCACTTCATGGCAATCCTTTTCCTGCCTCTCTGGCAAACAAACACTTAACAGCCCTTCAGAAGTGTTTATATTTTCTTCTGGAGGACAATGGTTGCTTCAGCCATGCCCCCACCAGAAAAATGCTGAGGACAGGCAAATCCCAATTAGGTCAAAACACTCTGTGAGTGTCTATGGCACTACGGTCAAGCACAGTTCTTTCACACTGTCCCCAGAGTCTAGAGGGCAGAGAAGAAGCTGACCTGGATATTACAGAAGGCTAACTGACAAATGAGTAGGAGAAAGCAAACACTGCAGAATACTGGTGTGTCCTTAACAGAGTTAAAACTGAGTGGAGGGCAGTAATCCACAATGAGCAGTTATCATACCAAAGTCTGTCAGACCATCATGTGTAAAGCTTATTGATTGGATTTGGTTTGTCTGCACACGATGCAGTCAAGTTAGCAGCTGCCGTCGTAACCTCCCACTGCAATAGAGAAACGGCTGAAAGTCAAAGCAAATGCAACTGCAGAAAGAGGTAATGACCTGTGAAGCCCAAGGGGGCTGAGACTTCAGCTCCTCTCTGAAAGGCAAAGGTCATCCTGAAGCCACTTGAGCTCATATCAACACCATCACTTTCATGTTTAGAGTAAGTAAAGAAAGGGGTCATGTGCTAAAGGTGTACAACCATGGCAAACTTCATAGAAGAAAAACACAGAACAGCCAAGAGCTCTTCTGCTTTTATACCTCCTAAGTTCTGTGTTTAAAAAAAGCACCACGTTAAGGTCACACCAAGTGCTCTGAGATAGACTGCGTACTTACATAGAAGGAAGAGACATTTTTTGCCCCGACTACAAGAGCTGCACTTTTCCCATCTTTGGAATCATCTTTGGAAATGTGCTGAATGACATGGCAATCCTGTACCTGTAAAACAAAAACATTATGAAAGAATAAATACAATCCACTCTATTCACTACTGTAGGAGCAAATACTAAGATTTGATAAGAGCTGAATCTTTCTATGAAATCATCTCATTAGGAATGTTAGGTTTTGTGAGGAGATTCAGTTCACTGGGTCCTCATGCTAGGAATTACCATTAGAATGTTTGTATTACAAACTACCATTGCACAAGACCCCTGTCATACACAATTGAGTAAATTTTTTTTTTTTGAAGATTCTGCCATTTGTTTATTTATTGATTTTTGTCTGTTTCCAAAACTCAACTTGCAGCTGATTTTGCTAATTTCCAATGTCCCTAAGTTTAATCAGCAACACATATTGCATACGTTTCTGGAATAAAAGAGTCAACAGTCATCATCAAAAGGTTCTAGAGACATTTTACAGTCATTTATTAGTTTAACTTTTAATGTACCTTAAATTTAATTAAAAATACTGTCTTACATTTTATAATGTATTTTAACTATTAAAAGAGTTTGAGAATCTATGTTGTGAATAAACTGGGGTATATCGGCAATACTATGCTTTAATTGATTGTATAGCAATCTTCAGCATATGTATTTTATTGATTTGTTGAATGTACTTATACCACCATAAAGTTTTAACCTTAAAATGACCTACATGGGACCTGTAGCACAATGGTATAGTGTAATTGTGTAGTAAGTGTGTGCTTGTACACCTGAGCCAAAGTGTCTGGGAAATCACTGTACACCAAAACAAGCAGATACAAAAACACTTTCTTTCTGTTCGCTATTAAGTTCATCAACAGCTGATTTGTTTGTTAGTCTGTGCAATGTTTTCCTTATAATATTTATAGACTGCACTAACATGCATTTTTTGCATATACTGTATATATGTAGTATGGACTGTATCTATGAACATTAAGAGCCATTAGAAACAGAAGCCAAATTCCCTGTATGTGTGAGCATACTTGGGCAATAAATCTGATTCTGAAACAAGTGGACAAATTTTCTCTTCACACCTAATAATATCTAATTTGTTACTACTGTTCATGTGTCAGTCTGCACATGCTGTACCCACACACATATATACAAATGTACTAAATTGGACAAATTTAAAAGTAATAAAGTTTGATGATATATATAGTGTTATTACTGTTTGCATGTCACAATAGCCAGTGCACATATTGGTTTCAGTGCCATTCACTCACCTGCAGCATGGTCACTGCATGTCTTTCCCCATCCTTGGTCCACACGGGCATCATCCCCAACTTTATGCCCACCAAGCCCACCCGTCGGCTCCCTGGAGGGTGAGCAAGATACACAGAACAGTGTCAGTAACATGGACGTGAGATAAATAATGATTCAAAATCCATGTAGCAAAAAAGTAAATGTATGAACAGAGTGTCTGGGTCTAACACACACAGAGACAGGTAGTGTCATGCCTGATGCACCACTGCTCTGACAATCTGGATTAGTCCATTCAAATATACAAAATTGTAACAGAGTACAAGTGGGAACAACAAATACATATTACAAAAAAAATCTCAGTCTTTTAATTTTTTATCAGCTACTTTACTAATTTTCACCAGTCCAGAGGACTCCAGTTAGATTTCTAGTCATCAAGAACCTTAGCTCTCCATCTCTACACACCACTCAGAATACGCAGACAAACACCTCCTGCAACAGTTTGGTCCAGCTGTGCTGTTTTATGGAGCACCACCTGAGGTCATTCCTGCTAGCAGCCATTAAGCTCTGTAATGAGCTATCAAATAGGGACCAGGATCAGGTCATACACCCTCTTGTTTTCTGAGTGGTACTGACCCAACAATATTACTATTGTACATTGTTGTCTATTTTTTTTTTGCTGTTTGTCTGCTTTTGCACTATACACTGTCTATGCCTCATTCTTTTATTTGTTTTTTCTACCATCACATGTGGATTATGTTAACAAATGTATAGAGATTGCTGTAACTTCATGCCGTTTCTATCCTGAAACCAATCAAATATGTATGCATTTATCAATCTATCAAGTTTAATGATGACATGTAAATGTATTCGAATTGTGACAATGAACAGGACAGGCTCACAATAAAAGTACCACACACACACACACACACACACACACACACACATACATACATACCAGGTTCCCACTCGTGTCGTGGCCAGGGCTCATCTTTGAGGGGGTTCAGCTTATTTGCTGTCAGGAGGTCATAGTCCTCAGACATCTCTTTCTTCAGGAACTCCACATTCTCCTGTGACAGGTGCTCATCCCACCAGGTGTTGGTGCGCAGGGTTCGCACAGCCTGGCCACTGGTGAGAAAGACAGACGCGCGTGCGTACACACAGCAGTTTGTACATGGTCACCATGCACACAGTCACCACGTTTCTGTCCCATACCTTGTACTATTACTTGTACTATTACTGTTATTTAAAACACCATTTAAATCAAAATAATGTCGCGTGGACTTTCTAACCCTCTACTTCAGGTAACAAAAAGCCGGCACAAGGAACTGAACTCTTATAACCATAATAACAAACAAATTAAACTAAGGTCGCCATGCGTGGAAACCACACCAGAAGCGATGCCACGCCATTGCTGCCAAGGGTCGACGTGAAGACAATCTAAGTGCACGCACCCCCATACCTGTCCGCTGTAGTCAGAGGTGGACGCAGAAGTCGGGTTGCGTCGCGCAAAGGCTCTGCGAGTCGGAGGAGCCGGGAACACAGCGCTGCCATCACAGCTGTGTGTATGAAAGTCACCGCTGTCGCGTCTCTTTCAGCAACAGAAACATGAACACACTCGCGCGGCCTCCTTCCGCTACGTCACCTTCAACTTCCGTTCCGTTTACAAAATGCTTCCCGGCCCGCTCGGCACTATGGTTCCTCTTGATGATCTTGCCGGTGGTGATGATGTAGCAGGGAAGGACCGCCGCACAGACCTGCCCGTTTCTTGTGAATCACTGCATCACTAAATTCCATTGCAGCTGGGCTTCATGCACATAGGTTCCAAGTGGACTGTGCCTTATTTGGATATTTCTGTGGGTTTGCCCCCAAGATCAAACTCATGTGTTTCAAGTCAACTGGTAACTAGAGCAACTGCTCCTTAGTATGTTACTGTGGGAATGAATGAGCAGCATTCCAGCTGCCTACAGAGAATCTTGCAGGTCAAGTTGCAAGAACGGGTCCTGGACTCTGAAGTCTTGGAGTGGATGTGCATGCAAAGCTTAAGCTTTGTTGGAGCCCCCACATTGTGCAAATGCCTGATTAGACCTACCAAAGTACCTTTTCTATGAAAATATTGCTGGAGGAGCTCACAGCCAAAGAGTGCAGAGCTTTATACAACATTATAAAGAATACCTTGAGGTCCATGTTCAAACACCTTGGTATCAATCAGAAAAAAAAAAAAGTCACTTAATTTTGGGCTTTTTGGACAGCTTTGCAACCACTGTAATGATAAAAAATTCAGCATCGTAACATCAACACCTCCACCAATACCTCCTACAACAAGACTTCATCCTCACTAAAATTCCAATAAAGCAGATCATCACTGTAATGATGAACTACCATGTCTGAGTATCCTGTGATGAACTGGCATCCCATGCTGGATGCACCATACCTCATATCATCTCTTTCTGGGATAGATTCCAGATCACTATGACTTGATATTAGACTGCAATGCATTAATAATGGAGAAATTCATACAAAGATGCATAGATGAATCACTATAGTCATCGCCTGACTCATAAAAAAGACAATGTGTTATTTATAAGGATTAACACTCTAAAGGGGAATCTGATGCACTAAACTGCCTGTTTCATTCTTACACTATCCTGGTTTCCCTTTCTTTACGCTACAAAGGAAAATCAAATTTGCATAACTGTACACACAGCATGACAAAGTGATGGTGCAGTATCTCACTGGGGTTGCCTTCACAGGTTTTTCATCAAGTTAGCCCTATGACACCTTGGGAAGGCTCAAAAGCAAGTCCTTGTGTCCCAGAAGTGCTTCCCTCAATACCAACATTTGATATGCGAAAGCTCGCTCTAACACTTTTGTATGGTTCTGCCATTTTGCTTTGAGATTATTTCCTTGCAAACTGTACTGCCAAGTTTTCTAGCTTCTATTAGTGTGTGAATTTTGTTTTTGCACCACAAAGTGCAACACAGACACAAACCTTTAGTTTTTGCCCTAGAAGCATAGAAGTGCATGGAAGGAAACCAAATTCAATAAAAGTCCACAGCAAAACATGATGGGAAGGATTCACCATGACCCAATGCGGTGGTTATATTTTTAACAGATATTTACACACATAATTATAACAGTAATAGTAATGATAATAATAACATGAATTAGTTATATTCTCTGTCGTTTGTCTCAGTTAATTTTATTTTTGAAGTTGACTTTTAGTGTCTATTCATTATAAGTATTCTAAAAAAAGACAATAGCACTTTAAAGTGATTTGATGCAGAAAGAGGCGTGTTCTCTGCATTGGTTAATTATAATGAAAAATATATATTGCAATATATTGGTGTGTGAGTGTATTCATGGGAAGGAAGTAGGAGTGGGGTGAAATGACACAGATTGTGTTCCTCTGTTGAGGGAATAAAACCAGCTAAAACTGGTTTTGTTCCCTCCCACTGCCTCCCCCTCACATTAATCTACACACTGTCAGGCAAAGCTGTGGTCAGAAGGACTGGCTGCATCCTTCATATGAAACAACACCCTCCTCCTCTAAGGAGCCATCTGAGATCAGGTCTCCCATAATCCTTTGCTATTGGCTAATAGGTGCTTCCCTGGACAAATTCCCTACCTCCTAGCTCTCTGTCTCTGCCATTTTGGAGCTCCTCCTTAAACACCAGCTTTCTGCTTATGCTTTTGATAAATATTCTGTCTTCTCCTCCAGTTCATTACACTTGAACTCCATTCCTTTCTGTTGTTCTGAAACACCTCGCTGGCCCTGGCTTCCTCAAAAGTTCCCCATCCCTTCTCTTTTAATGGTATCCTCCCACTATCTCTAATGCTCTTAAATGCAGAGTTTTACCCAACAACACTGAAGCCTGCTGTTGCAGTTTAACTCCCCAATTTTTTGTCTCCGAACAATAATCTCCTCAACCGGTGTAATTTCACTCATGGCTGTTACTGATGCTCTCCAGTCAGCTTTGCAGACCATTGTACTCATCCCCATCAATTTTTTTTCTTTCAGAAAAAATTGGTTTACCTGGCAATACTCTGAAACAGTATCAGTTGTACCTTCTGGGATGTAGAGTTTTATATAGCAAACACAAAACTACTCCACTGATGACACTCAAGACTTACTGCTAGGCCTTTTGCTCTTCTCCAACTGTATCTCCTCTCTCAGCCATATTTTTTATACAGCATCCCCCATTGACATGCATCTCTCACTGCTACAAATATTTCCTTTCATATCTGAGCTTAACTTGGCAATCTTTGGATGGGTGTCTGGACATCACCTCTAAATTAACCTTCATCCATAACCACACTACATCCTACCCAAGTCTGACAATTGCACTGGTTCATAGGACAAGAGGAGACATAGCTGCTGCTTTCTGGGGTTTCATTATTTTATTTGAAACTCATAGAAAAGGTAAACTGTGGTCCAGACAGACTTGTATTCATCATTTCTTTTTTCAGGGGAAAGGTTCCCAACCCTTGGCCAACAAGAGTTGAAATAGGGATGTCATGGTAAATGTATGTTTGCTGATCATAAATAGACATATATGTAAGTGCTGGCATGGTGTCCAGTAGTGGGTTGTGTCCAGTCATGTGTTTCCTGGCCTGTAGCAAACTATGAATGAACTGTAACGGCCAAGGTGTGGCTATGCATTTAGTAGTGTGGTTAAGAGTGGCATCCTTTCCCTATTTTTGTGCTTGTTAAATAGTTTAGATCAGTGTAGTCAGTCATGCACAGAATACTTTGTTTTGGCTTTGCTGCTTTTTCTCTTTGGGCTTAAAATAGACAGTTGGTCTTTGGTTCACACACAGTAGAATAATTGGGTTGTTTTCAATTTTGACACCTTTGACCACATCACTATTTGAACTGTATTTACTGTTGAATGTAATGAACTGTGAAGATGAATAACTGCAATTTCTGTGCCTCCATAAATAGGAAAACAATAATAATGTCCAGCTGCAGAATTGCCCATGGATAGCTGCTTTGAGCTCACTCAGAACACAACAGCCATTACCCATTCCCACAGACACCTTCTGTACATCAACTCTGGGACAACTCAGTACCTGTTTACTGCTGGACTGCAGCATCAAGCTGCAGCCTGAACTCACACATTCTGCCAACAGAGCACTACAGGATAAAGCTGGCTAAAGGACAGCTAATTTTCAACCTTCCTTAGCTCTGCTCTCTCAAAGGTGGAATGACCTCTTGACCATAGTATAGTTCTTATTCTGACCTACCAGTGGCACAGTAATGTTCCAGGCATAAGAATTTCTTAGTCTCGCCCCTTTTTCTGGGAAAGACTGGAAATCCTACATTTGTGGAGTGTATTGCTGTCATAAATCTGTGAAAGAGTGTATAAGTAAGTTTGCTAAACTCAGCTGCTTAGTGTGCTGTGAAATTCAGCTTTGTTTTAATATATTATAAACTGTTAAAAAAGCTTTCCCAAATAATAAATGCCTGCACAATGACACTGAAAAACACAGGGCAATCGTTTTAACAGAGCATGAGGATTTATAATAAATTAATGGATTTTCTCGAAGTCCAGAACTGCATTATAATTAGAATTATGTAAGTACCAGTGTTTCTCCTTGGTTTCAGAGGACAAAAGACAGGGAGATGTGGAGACGTGGGATTTGACTGCAAATGCACTAGAAGAACCTGCGAGCGGGAGCGATTTACAAAAACCTAGTCTGTATGCAAATCAGCTGGAAGATCACAGGAGTGTGCAGCTGTGTTTATGAATATTATTTACAGATATTTGCAGATCTCAGTATATTCAAGTCTTTTAGAGCCGTGATGCTCTTTAAAGAAGCATCTCACACCTTTCCAGACTTTTTATTTTGGAAAACTGCCATTTTTACTTATTCACTTTTGTCATTTAGTTTATTTTAAAGAGCACCTGAAACTTTATCACGAGGCTGTTGTCCCATTCTATAATGAAAACTGAATTCGTGTGAATCTTTAAATTATTTTTACCTGATTGCTGTGTTATAGCCGGGAGATATCTGGATGAGGAAGAAGCCGTGGTCCATCATGCACAAAGGCTCACACCCCCTAAATGAAGTGATGTCCATGAGCTCTTTCAGCCACCAGGTTAATTAACTGTGGTGCACCAAGGAGAGCTTCAGGGCTTCTTCTTACCAATAGCCATCAACCTTCATAATGGCCCACAAGAACCCATCAATAAGTAGACTGTATTTATTTATGTATTTATTAATTTTAATATTTCCTTTTGTTCTTTATTAATTGTTATGTGAATTATATGTGTTAGTTGTCTTATATGTGTTTTGCTCCTGAATGCTGAATTTCCCTGCAGGAATTAATAAAGTCCTTTCCTGTGCTGTCCTATCCTGTCTTATAGTATCCTATCAAATTCAATCTCATCCCATTCCATCTTGTCCCATCCCATCCTATTCTCTCCTGTCCTGTTCTGCTTTATCCTATCCTATCCTATCCTTTCCTGTCCTTTCCTATCCTATCCTATCCTATCCTGTCCTTTCCTATCCTATCCTATCCTATCCTGTCCTTTCCTATCCTATCCTTTCCTGTCCTTTCCTATCCTATCCTATCCTATCCTATCCTATCCTATCCTATCTTGTTCTGTCCTATTCTGTCCTGTCCTACCATCAAATGAAACAGATTATAGAACCACACAAACCATAATAAGTAAATGTGACAATAATTGCAAGAACTTGAGTATAGCGATGCAACAATACACAGTGTGCAAAAGGGAATGACAAACAGCACAGGAATCCATACAAAATGCATAATGCAGGAAAAGAAGATCAATGGCAGTCATCATAAAGTAACCCACCAGAGCATAATTAAATAATTTCCATGAGCACCTTCAGCAGACTACTGGCTTGCAAGCCTTTAAAGTTCTGCTAGATCCCCAAAGGGAATCTCCTCTTGAAGCATGTTGTTAAGTATGCATGAGGCTCAGTGAAACTAAGCGCTGTAAACTCTGTTTCATGCCGTGTGCTCACATGAAGTAGACATCCTTTTGTAAGAATAGAAAAAATACACAACATTCTCACACCATCAGGGCCATGTTTTAGCATTGTTGAATTATATAACATTTTGGAGGCATTATTGATAACATTTTGCTTTATTTCTTTTCTCTCTATTACTTCTCTTTCTGTCTCTAAAAATGACCTTGAGAAATGCTGTTTTCTGTTTTCCTTTTTTTAGGGACACCACAAAGAAATCTTCCCCAGTCTCACAGCTGGAAGACTCCTTTCTATGTTGACTATAATTTAATCTGTGCTGTTAGCTAGGCTTGACTTACTGTAATTATGATAATATTGTAATGTACTTCTCAAGTCTATTAAACAGAGAAATGTTATCGGTACATTTGTGGACATGCATGCTTATTTGGATTTGTTGTGTATGATTTCATTATTATTATGTGTATAAGTGTGTAAGTTAATTCTTATACATTTTTTTACGTTCTGTTACTAATAAATTTGGAAACAACACTCAGAATTTTTAAACATGATGAAATATTAATAGCAATTAATATCAAGAATGTGGTTATTTTTAAGACACTGCTTCTTTATTTATTTAAAGGGGGAAAAATTATGTCTTTACTTTTATATGTGTACCTGCATCAAGAATTTAATGAACATCTCAGGTTAGGTGACCACAAGCCAAGCTGGAATACAAACCACCATAACCAGAGGTTCCCCAGTGCCCAGAAGTGGAACTTCTGATTTATCCCATTAATTCTCATTTGCTTTACGCAAATATGATGGACTGCCAACTCTGTATTCTACAGGCATGGTCTGAGAGAGACAGATGCAAAGATGATATAGTGGTAATGCGCTATAGCCCCTCCACCTATCCTTCCCTCGCGGTAAATCTGGTGTAAAATTGCGAATGCAGGCGTGTGCCTTGAAAGTGAGTGTTTATAAGTTGATGCTGCGCAGGAACAAAGTGATTACTGAAGCAGAAACAGTATATCAGCGTCTATGCAAAACAGCTCCTTGTTTATTGTTCACATGCAAAATACAATTGCTGTATCTGCTTAGAACCGAAAAGAAAAACAGCAGAGAGTAAATTGTCCTAGTACAGATATGCCTATATTGACTCTCATAGATCCAAAATGCCTCAGAATGTAAGAATATTTAGAAATTTAGCAAAATCTGAACAAACCTGTAGAAAAACCAAAAAAAAAAAAAAACAGATATTCCATATATTATTTCCAAGTCGGCATGCTCTTATGTAAAGAAGTCACTTATCTTTTCATGATAGTTTTCTCATTATTTCTATATACAAATGTCCTTGAGGAATACAAGTGTGTTACATTTGCAAGGGGCAACACATGCAACGTTTTGCAGAGTTAAAAATCACTAAAATGTGCTATTTGTTAACTAAGTGAAGTTGTGCGACAGTTTCAGGGGGTGAATGTCCTGGAAGACTCGTAGTCGGAGAGACACTTGGGCTTGATTCCTTTGCTGTTGTAATAGTCCACCACCTGGTTGGGCACTTCAGCCAGAACGCTCTTAGCCAGAGCTGCAGGAGACGCCTGAAATGGGGATGACATGGGTTTAAATAACATTCTGTATTTGTTTAGTTTCATGAACATACAGACACACGAGTAACACCAGGGCCTGGGTTTGAAAAACAGCAGCGTTGACTGGCAAGCCATGTGATCTGATGCAATTCTGTGTGCGTGGGTCATATGCATGAAATGAAACCTGCCCACAAAGACTGTAACCCAAAATGCCTCTGGCTACATTTAATGCTAATAATCCATTTCAACTCTTTTGATGTTTGTGTTATTTTTCTTATATCTTTATTTTAATGTAAACAAACCCCAAGCCCACAGTGTTTAAGCCACGGCGAATGAACCTTGATGTAAACTTTCAAAATAAACTTTTTCACCGAAAGGCCACAAAATCTCCATGAAATCTGAACCGAAACCTTAACAGCAAAATTTGTATATGCACCCTGTTACCATGGTAAATTCCTGCTGCTGCCATTTTCTGCTGAAAAGCTTTGGCAAGATCACAGACACCACGCTTGGTGCTGTTTTCCTCTGCCGGGTGTGCATCCAGTAGAACAGCTACCCCCAGCACTCTGTTCTCCAATGCTGGAAATGACTTTGAACATTGGGCTGCAAATTAGTAATTTTTTTTTCCCCAAAGATGCAAACAAATCATACTCTGTTTCTCTGAAGTAAAGAGGTTTGGGGTAATTTTTTGGAGGAACACTGGAAAAAAATCAAGCCACAATGGCTGTACATTTCTGACATGACAATGTTGTTCATGTACAAAGTCGCACAGAATACATTAAAATTTTTCTGAATAATATTTTAGATCTTACTCCAAACTAACAAAACTACATTGTAGTAGGACTCTAAACACCTTCTTAAATATTTTGGATTGCCATTGGTAAACATCCCTAAAGTGATTAATGGCGACTACTTGTAAAGTGTGTAGAATAATTTAAAGTTTTATTAATGTGATTTGGGTTTTATAAGCTTTGGTAATAATTATAATAAACAAACAATTACAGTGATCCTCTGAGACATCCCGTTTGCGTCACCAGAGTTTGAGTTTACGGAGAGAATAATTTAATACCCCTGTTTTAACTTAAAAGGCATTTAGTTGCATTCACAAGGACTAAAGCTGGATTTTGTGCAACTCTCACTCTGTGTGTGTGTGTGTGTGTGTGTGTGAGATTCAGTCCTCTGCTGTATAAATATGTGAATGACTGTCAACTAAATACTTGTTAATATTCATTGTGTGTCACTGGAGAAAAGAGTCAGTTAAATTAATAAACGTAAATGCACATTAAATAAAGGTACAATTCCAGGGGAACCATGTAGCTGAAACTCACATGCTTGAAGTTGCGGAAGGGGACAAATTGCACTATGTCCCGGAGGACAGGCTCCCCCTTGGGTGAGCGCAGGATGCCGTCGTCCCCGTCCAGCATCTGCATGTCGCTGAAGTCGGCGTTACCGATGCCCACGATGATAACAGACATGGGCAGGTGGGAGGCATGGACGATGGCCTCACGGGTGTCCGCCATGTCCGTGATGACCCCATCGGTCAGGATGAGCAGGATGAAGTATTCCTGTAGACAGGGTCATAGGCCTCAAATGCTGAAACTTTGACTCCTGAGAACGCCTGCTCTTGTGCCCTTGAGCAAGATGTTAAACCCGTGTCACTTTATTCTTTTTAATATGGCTGTATTAAGCAGTTCCGTAAATTATGCAAATTACCTTTGACAAAAGTGCCTCCTTTAAATAATAATAAAACACTGCAAGAATACAGCAGAAAGAGAAAATGTTTTATAACAAGATGTAATAATACAGTCAAGGGTGATAATGGAACTTGTTTGTGCAAATAATGATTAGCTCCACCAAAAAAAAGTATCAGGTGCATTGGGTTATTAATAATATTCTGTAAACATTGTTGTATGATAAAATTATTTTAATTGCTTCAGCTAACCCTCTTTTTTCCGGTTCTTACAAGCTGCTGATGGAAGTTCATTGCTTTACATTTTTGGGACAACAGACCACAGCCATTCATGTTTACGGCATTTTTCCCGTTATATTAAAAACCCACTCACAGTGTCCTTTTACCCAGAATGTAAAGTGTTTATAGTGATTTTTGTCCATATGATTTTAAGGTTAGCAATTTTGGTTAAGTTTGTTACTGACTCTTACAGTGACCCTATTTGTGGGATTTGATCCAGAAACCTTCTTAATAGAAGTCATGCCCCATGTAAAGTCTAACAACTGTCACAGAGAGTTTGTTCAAGATCTCCTACAGCTACAATAAATGGTCTTTGTACTCAGGTGCTTTTAAAAAAGATCTCCTAACGGGATCTTAAAAATAACCGGGATGAAAAAAATTTATTCAGAGTCCATCCATCACTCTTTTCACAGTTGATTTTCCCACTGCAGGCCTGTGAAATCAGTGTAAACCTGCTAGCTGAAGAACTTCCAAATAAGTGGAAGTTTAATCATTTTGGTTCAAATATCAGTGTAGGTATGGACAGTAAAATTATAGCAGAAAAGGGAGGAAACTTCCCATCCAAGCCTGGTCTCACCATGGCCTCCTTGGTGTGCATCTCCTCGGAGGCAGAGTTAGCCACCTTCTGGATGATGGGCGCGATGTTGGTGGGGCCATACAGCTGGATTTTGGGCAGACAGTTCTGATAGGCCTCCACTACACCTTGTATGCCTGCAACATGGTGACACCACAAAATCTTCGTAAAGCGACAGCCAACAGGTGACAACATAGAGGTAAGGTCACGTCGAGGCTCACACCTCAACCCTTGGTCACACCTCAAACACAGCTGTATATTGAACCACAGAGATGCACAACAAATGACACAGTAAGTCATACACCTTGACAGAATGTGGATCAGTTTAAGGACGCATAAACCCCCTTTAGCAAGTTTTTTCTTTATTAAAGTGGTGCAATGACACAAGGATGGCTTTTATAGACCCAGCGAGCTTCTGTTTCATCTTACAGGCACTGTGGCAGGAGTTTCCCATTGACACTAGCACAGACAACCCAGAGGCCCCGGTAGCAGTATCTGGCTGTGGAAATGTGGACGTTGGCATCACTCGGGCTTCTTAAGTTGCTGAGAAATCACTGCGCCTCAGTGAGTAATGAAATGGCACAAGGAGGCCGACAGGGATAACAACTGTTCTCTTGTGAATGAAGTCCTCTCATTTGGATAATTTTAAATGCAGCAATAACACACCACACACACACACACACACACACACACACGTGCGCAAGCAGTTGCTTCATAAAATCTTCCGCTCCTGCAAAGGATTAGGACGATAAAAATGTTCTGATGAATTGACAGTTTGAAATCTCTACCAGTCTGTCTTTTTGAGCAATCAGACGGATGCCTGGGCTGCACCGCGGTACTCAAAGCAGGGGGCTGATTGGTCTTCGCAGCGGCTGCACATCCAATCAGCACTGAGGAAGTGGCGCGACATTCCTGAACCAGGCCACCTGCCCATACATATTAACTCTGCTTTATTTTATATTTATTTTATGTGAGCACCTACATGAGGGGCTTAACCAGCTCGCTCAAATTTGATGTCTCGACTTGCTGGGTGCTGACAATTGCTCGCTAATGAACTGCTAAGAGGAAGTGTCTTGCAACCCTGGTAGCGGCGGCAACTACACTGTGACATAACCAGCTGGTGCTGCAAGAAGAACTACATAACCACAAATATGTGGAATAAAAAAATAGGTGGCAAAGAATCCTTTTTTGAATAAAAATATCCATGCTTCAATAGCGATATATTTCATTTGGTTTGCAGAATACCCTGGGAAAACCATTTCCAAAGGGCACAAACCTTGTCATTTCTGATGCACCTATAGGTGGGCTGATATCACTTTATTGCATTTATCATGTTTGGTAGTTTCAGTGTTAACCATCATAGTTAAACTGTAATAAATGAACATATTACATTTTCTCTGTTAAAATGCAATGTTTAATAAAAAATAAATCAAACTGAAATTATTTATAGACCAAATGATACTCGGCTTTCCAGAAGAAATGCAGAATGTGCATAGAGCTTAAGGCAATTTTTCATACTTTAGTTTTGCACAGTAAACAATAATATAAATAGTAAAGGGGCAGCCCAGAGTAGGTGTCAGAGTATCGGGTCTGTTCAGCACTTCTACATTTCTTTAGTTTGTAATACATGAAGTCACTGAAATTAATGA
Organism: Heterotis niloticus; assembly: GCA_018136845.1. Taxonomy (NCBI): domain Eukaryota; kingdom Metazoa; phylum Chordata; class Actinopteri; order Osteoglossiformes; family Osteoglossidae; genus Heterotis; species Heterotis niloticus. The sequence goes on along the minus strand of CM030900.1, from coordinate 9,185,459 downwards.
TGCTTTCAAACCCTCTTTGGAGCAACATTTTTAGGGTAGACAGATAGTATAGAGATGAAGCTGCCTCGGTAACATTTCCTGGTGGACTCCACCATCACAAGGCAACTTTTAGTAAATAATATAGCAGCATCATTTGAGTATTTAGCAAAAACTACAATGAACAAGATATTGGATCTTGCAGTTGGGTGTCAGTGAAAATGTCTTTAGGAGCAGCACTTACCAGCACATTCTGGGTTTTCTTCATCAAAGTTCACAGCAAAGTCATGAGAAACCTGGAAAGGAATCAAGCCTCACAGTTAGAAAGTAGTGCTTATTTAGGGTAAACGAATAAATATGTGTAAAAAACATACCCAGATACAGGTTTTGTACACATTCTAAACTAAAAGGCACACTTGCTTGGTTTATCTGTATTGCACTGGAACAATTTTACCATTTATTATACACAGTTACACTGCAAATTGATAATTTGAATTTGAACACTTCCTGGTTTTCCCCCATGTAAGTACATAATCAAAAATAAAAAAGCAAAATTTTCTAAATCTTAAAATAGGCACATTTTGCCAAAATACACAATGCCACAAAGGATTCATTTAACAACCTTGAAACATATGACTGGCACTGTACATAAGAAACCATTACAGTAAACACATCTTAACAATCCAGGTGTTGGTGACTGTACCTTGAAGTCAGGTGGTATCTGCGCTCCAAAGCCGAAGGCTGGGAACATTTTGTCACTATTTGGGACAAAGAGAATGACATTAGCAAAGTGCTGGTCACTGAAAAGGCTTTTTGTGTTTAAATAACACAGTGCGTAGCACCAGTGCTTGTAATAAAGGGATTTTAACAAACCTTTTATTCCTCAGACCCCCCTGGCTACACCTTGTCTCACCTATCCAACCATCAATAGACACTGTACAGTACTTCGCAGTCATCCAGTTCTTTCATTATTTAGTTGGCATTTGTCACCATGAAGAAAATAGACTGCATATTCTCCTTTGTTTGAGTCTATGCTGCTACAGGTTTAACTGGTAGTCCATTTCGTCTTCTTCCCTGGTCTAAATGCTCCGGTTAATAGTTTACACTATTTTTATTTCACAAAAATACATTGAGTAAATATAATTATTGCTGTACCAGTTCAGTACCTTGCTGAAGGTTATAATAGCAAGAGCAGGACTAGAACAATGATCCTCCAAGTATAAGACAGCACTTCTAACCACTATGCCATCTGCAAGAGCATAGCATATGCTTCCTTTGCAGAGTGAAATACATATAGCCTTAAGTGAAATTAAAACCTTAAACTATTATAAACTGCCTCTCTTCAGCAGTAGTAATAATAAGAAACTGTATGCAGTACGGGCCCAAAAAGCTGCACTTTTTAGACAATCTAAAATTCTTGACTGACTGCTATAATAATTCAGAGGGTCAGCTGTTACAAAACCTTATGCAGACACAGCAAATTTTGAACCAAGTGTTTGATTTCTGCTCTAGAAAATAAAAGTAAGTGTAAATCCAACCTTCACCACTGAAACTGTAATTATTCAGACTGACTGCAGGTTTTCGACTTTGTGGGGCAGGGCTGTCCACTGTGTCCAGCTCCCCTGACACCTCATGGCTCAGAGAAATCAATGAAATGGTTTTAGTTGTGATAGTAAGCTGAATTTTTGTTCTCAGAGTAGAAGAAAAATGGCTGGTCTGACCCCAGTGCAGCTTATTCCATGTCAGGCTCTTCTCAATCAGTATGGATGTGAAATGTAACAGCAACATCACAGTATCAATCGTGGTTCTGGTTCTTCTTGGCAGGGGACCGTGTTATTGGCTCACCTGTCATAGTCCTGGCAGATCTCACCCACGGCGACCAGCGCCTTCAGGTATTCGTTGGGCTGGTACGGGTGGATGTAGTGCAGCGAACAGCTGTTCCGGGGGTCTCCATTAGATGCTGTAAAGTCAATAGCTACCTGGAACAAAGAGCAGCACCCGCTTTTCAGGCTTCCCTGCTAATTTTCACCATTTTATTCATGCTCTTTAAGAGTCACAGGAGGCTTTATTTGTACACTGGAACTGGAACAGGCCATCCAGTCATTACTGACTCCTCGCCAACCACTGGCATGGTTTTCAAGGCAAGAAGGAACAGAAAAGGTTTGTCACTATCTTCTTCCAGCATATATATTTCTCTTAGAGGAGAACCACCAAACTCCACACACATTCCTGAGGTGTCCTTGAACCCCACATCAGATAACAGTCTAGGAATTTGAAAGGCACAACCCACTCCACCACTGAATCACACCTTTGCAGTCTAGCAGGTGATATTTTGCTGTGTACAGCAGGTGATAACCCAACACTTTCATGTAAATCCCCAATGTGACCATTGCTGACCAAACTTTCCAAACCATAACTCATACATTAGCATCAAGTAGCCCATTTGGACAACCAATGTTCCTTTGGGTTTTTTTTCCCCAGATTCAGTAAATAGCAAGGTTCTTTGTAGAACTGTATTCACTGTCTTCAGATGAGGAGAAGATTGACAGAGACAGCTTGATGTAGGCGTGCTATATTTTTCTCTGACAGCGGGGGTAATCAGTGGTGAGGATAATGACCATTGTCACTGTGTGAGATGTACATATGTACAGGTGCACCAGCTGCTGCCTTTCTTTCATTCCTTAAAGCCTGAATGCTTTGGTGGTTCATTTGCATGCATTTGCCAGTTTCCGTAAACGTAACGCTGCCATCAGGCTTCCCCGAGATGTCAAAGTCCGGCGTAAAATGTATGAACTTTCAACTCGCCACTAAAACAGCATGAAATGTCCAGTGTTTTATAACGGTTTTTATGTCTTCTTACACAGTACCTTCATTCAGCCAAGCAAGTATAGTCACTTCTGGAAAAAAAAAATTAATTTTGGATATAACCATTGACTCATGCCTATTTTAAGCATTTTCCAGAAATTTACAACTTAATAAAAATTTAATATTCTTACTTTTAGACCACATTATATTAATTGAAATTTATTGAGCCAAAAACTGAAAGTCTTGATAGAAAGTACAGATTAAAGATAACTCACAAATGTACTGTATGTATATTTTCTATATATGACTACTTTACATTTTATTATGTATACACATGTACACAACTACAGAATATGAAATAGTAACAGTATGTGTATATATGTTTTATATTTTACTTATATTATTGTTCTCAAGGGCTTAAAAAGACATGGTACACTTGTCTAGTTTAATCAAGAGGAACATTTGGGAAATACTTTATAACTATTTTTTCTTTATAAATTATTCAAGGTGAAATACTCTTGGTGCAATAGAACCACTGGACTCAAATCATGTTTTGGTCTGGGTGTCATTAGAAGTACTCACTGTAAACTGGATTTGACAGCCTCCCATGATGTAATCCAGGAAGGAGTGCATCTTGATAATCTGCAACAGAAAGATCAACCATCTTCCGAACCATTCTATATACAGTGCTTGTCCCACATTCTCCCAGTTTCTGCTATGTTTATGTCATCATACTCTGTTGGAAAACTTTCTTTTCCTAGCCAGCTGCTGTAAACACCAAAGGGAGATGGTAAATGTTATACAGCCTGTACATCCTCTGTATCTGTAATACATGCCTTTAAACATTCTAATGACCTGCAGAGGTACAACCAAAGCCCTGCAAGGCTGTCAGCAGCGTAAGCAACATGGGACTGCCGTGGGATTGATACCAGCCATTACCTTGCACTGGTTCAGAATAACAATCCCAGAGTTCCTGTAATTCTTTTTCTTCACTTGGTATTTGGGATTTATGCATTCCCACTGGACCTAATGTAGACAGAGAAAAAGTGCAGGTGAAGGAATACACATCACAGAGCTCATTTACAATGTGGGTTACCAAGTCCTCAATGTTCATTGTACAGTCAATGTCTCTCTGTGTAATGCGAGGGCAAAACAATAAATAACTGTGATTTAAAAATTACTAATTGCTTATATAATTTAAACAGAGCAGTCAAAATGCAGACTGACCTGAGAACAGGAGTGAGATGGTTCTTTTCAATGCTTTGCTCCTGCCCTTACTTTGCCGCTTTTACACTGAGACCCATCTCACCCATGCATTCTCTTCCCCTCACTTTACATCTGGCTAATTGGCTTTGGGATGATCTTCACGGGTTACATTAATAATAAGGACAACGCAAGAATTATTAGTTAGCTGGACTCCTTCAGATCAAGTTAGTGTGAGCTGGTGGGAGGGACAGCCATGGCCCGCATGGCATGATTGGGTATGATTGGCAGATGTGCAATACCAGTCCTGTGTCAGTATCCCCAGTTACTAAAAGTTATTTATCCAGACAGGTAAATAACATACCCTGGAGGTGACAGAGAAAGAGAAGTACAAGAAGAAGCCTCCCTGTACGATGTGGGTGAAGTACATGGGTCTTTAGTAACATCCATCTGTCTTAACCTTGTCCAAAGGAGACACAAGCCTGATAGCGCTCTTTCAGATCCCGCTCTCCATTTGGCTATTACCAGTGCTCAACAAAGCACATTAGAGTTTTAGAGACAAAACCACACTCACTAGCACTCAAACCAGCAACCTTCAGGTTGCAAAGCGCTGATCTTACAGCCAGCCGCTTGTTGCCCTTGACAGCCTGGCAAGTGTTAAACCATAAACTGCAAAATTATTCACACAACAAACTCAGCATAAAAAGGCAATATTTTTTATATAACAGTGCTACAGTTCCCCTGACCAGAATATTCTCAGCTTCCCAGAGTCAACATAGTCCGGATTCTCTATCAGCTGTTGGATGTACCAGAAACAAAAAGCTGGACACCAGGGGTATGTATAAATATTAAGCATCCATGGATGCACAGGACAGGATTTTCTTAAATTACAACTGAAACTGATGGTGTAATCTACTGAAAGGTGTATATATATTATCAACACCTTTATAAGTTGTTTTTATCTTTAATTATCCCAATTTGTGCCAGAAACAAGAATTTTCAGAATCCATAATATAGTGCATTACCTGTCTTCCATCCATTGCTCCTCTCATCTCCTTGAATGTGGTCTGAAACTCCCCGATAAAATCATGTTTCCCATTGGAGTCCCAGTCCCACACGATGCACTGCAGCGGGGTGACACAGAGGGACATGAGTGAAAGACTGCCAAGCTTCACATATCACACAAAAACCAAGTGAAAGCAGCCAAATGGCAACAGTGCAACAAACTCATGTTTGGAAACATCAGAGCAACACTCTCTTCTGGAAAATGTCCTGTGCTCCATTTTGCTTGACATTGTTTATGATAACTAAATATGATACCCATCAGATCAGTTATCCAAATACAAGACTGTGACTTTTACCTTAAATAACATCAGTTCTATTCTGACTGAAGGAACCAATCGTCTTAGTTATCCCCTCAACCAAGACACAGTAACACATGTTGATGCCCAGGAGGGATGGAAACACTGGTACTCAGAGCCCAAGAATTTTATTTTCTCTTATTTTTTTAGGTTGGGATTTTTTGTTTTCCACTCCTCAGCTGTCACCTGGACTACTTAGACACTGTAAAGCACTGCCTTTGTCTTGCTTTAATTTTGTCAATTTGGTATCTTTGGTGTATTATTAAAGTATTCAGCACTCAGGATCACTTTATACAGAAGAGTACTTTAAAATATTTTGAAAGGTAAGATAATCAAGTCCGAGAACCCCAGTAAAGGCCTGCTATTTTTTGTTAAATCTTTTTCATTTGCCACCAAAAACCTACTTATATCTGCAGCTGAGTTGCAACTTCCTCTTGACAGGGTGAAGAGTAAAAAATAAAAAATGAAATCGTAGAACTCATTGGGCAGAAAGAGAAAGAACTTGATAGACCTTAAGATGCTGACAAAGGAAAATCTGTTTGGAATATCTAACCATATTAAAATGTCCAGGCTACATTTCTCAAGAACCTCAATGGTTCTATGCCCTTAGTGAAAAATCAGGAGCGCCGTGGTTCTGGCTTTCAGTGAAAGTACGTCACAGAGTAAGCAACTGCAGGCAAATTCCACAAAGCTGCTGCTTATGAATCATTTATAAAGAGATGTTGGTAGGGGGTAATCAACATTTGAAAGCATAGTGAAATATTAATACAAAGATGCTGTGGCTGACTTATCGGTTGCTGTGGTGAAGCTAAGATGAATACAAACAGCATTTTCCCCCACATCTCTTTATATCACATATGCATTTACAAGATATGTTGACTTCCACCTTGTAAAATATTTCCTCTGATTTCATGTCTTGAGAGATTCCAGTTTGTATACTCCAATACAGCATTTAAATCTGTTGCTGAGTCTAAAGAATAAAATAAAATACAGCGTGAAGGCATGTGGTGTTTTTTTTAGTTAATGGTTTAATTTTCTGAAATACGTTGCCATAGGAGAAACTGAAAAAAATATATCTGTGAGCCTTTTGTCTGTGAAGATTGTATTTTACTTTGTTGTTATATTTCAGGATGCCTGGTCCAGCACGTTGACAGGTTCAGTGACTGCAATATGACGTGACACACTGTGAAAGTCGGAAAATCAGCTATCATTTTAGATGCCATTTTATTAACCAAGATGGGTACGGGTTTCAGCACTGCCATCAGTCATGGCGCTGATGCGCAAGGCTGTTTGTAGGGAGTGGAATGCCCTGTGTGCTCTCTGACAGCACGATAAACCTGGACGGTGCTGGAGATCTGACGTCTATGCCAACACCACAGCGGCCATTAATGAGGCTCCTGAGAAAACTGAGAGTCCTTTGAGTTTCTTAAGCTGTCAGCCAGAAGGAGCAGAAGGCAGCCAATGCAAAGCAAAATCAATAAAAGTAAAACAGAGGGAGATGGCATTCCTTCAAGAAAAGGATTCCACAGATGTTAGCTGCTGAACAGTTGAAGACCAGGTAGATTCAAAGAGACCACGATGAAAATGAAAGCTAGCTGGGGATGAATTTTGTTTAATAAAAGAAGCCCAACTCCCTATACATGGACTGATTTGGACTCCTCTTGTTTCCATGTAACAAACAGATCTTCTAACTGTTATCACACCCATCTATCACCTAGCAGGCTTAAGAAGCCTAAAAAGTAAACAAAGAACCAATATAAAAATTGCTATTATGCAGCAACTCACAAACTTAGTGAATTTCATCACTTGTTATCGGAATTATTAAACTGGTACCACAAATTTTGCAAGAGAATGGAAACTTTTAGACTTCAATCTGCAAACCACAAAGCACTTTTTTTTTTAAGTCTGATAAATAAAGGTTCATGGGGTCTACCAGCTCAAGTTTTCTTTTTTGGTTCTCTGCTCTTCATTTTGTCCTTCTGCTTTATTCATTTATCCTTTATCTTTATTCTCATGCTGATAACAAGACAATGTTACCACCACTGAAAGTTTGTGTGCCATGTATTTTTTATTTGGAAATCGTATATGTATGTACAGTATATATGATTGTATGTACACTGAGAGCTGTTCAAAACTGAAGCTAAATTCCTTGTGTGTGTGAGCATATTTGACCAATAAATCTGATTCTGATTCTGATTCTTGCTTGGTAGTGCTGGTGACTTACAGCACTTGGGCTGTCCAGACATTGCATGAAAGTTAGTTTGTGTGCTTTTCCACGTGGTTGTGTGTATTTCCTTTATGTGTTCTGGCTTTCTCTCACAGTCCAAAGACATGTTTTGCAGATTACTTGATGACTATAAATTGGTCTTAGTGTGTGAGTGTGAGTGTGTGTGTTTGTGGCTTCCCCACTAGACTAGCATCCCACCCAGGGGGATACTCTACTAAGCTCAACTGATGTGACCCTGTTTTGGACAAGAAGTTAAGCAAAGTAAGTTAAAAATTGTTTAAATTGTAGAACAAATTCTGATTCCCACAATATATAATGCACTTATCTATGTCAAATTCATCTTTTACTGTTTTTTAACAATATTTTACATTACATTTTTTGTAAATTTTCTCACAGATGTTATGATAAGATCACAATATCCCAGACTTTCTGCCACTGTGTGGGCAGCACTCCTACACTTTGTCAACATAAATAGTTTAAAAGTTCTTTTTTTGGCTCCTGTGGGGTGGAATATACTTCCTCTGTCCCTCAAAACTGCTGAGTGCCTTTCAGCATTCTCAGTAGGTTAAAACACATCTCTTCCAGACCTGCTTCTTTTCTGATCTCCTGTCTGAGCCATTAACTTAAATCACACCATATGTCTCTTTCACCGTAGCATTTTCTGTTTTCCATACATGCCGACAAAAACAGTGATTTTGGGCAAACTGTGCTCTGGCAATTGTGTGCCTGAACCTACAGTTCGCTATCTCACTGGTTAAATGCATTTTGCTTATTCTGAGATGTATTTTACTTTGTTGAAAAGAGCTTTCCAAATGGATGAATTTCATTGTAAATGCAGATGGTTATTTGATGGTGATTTGATAAAGAGACTGGATCACACCTGGGCGCTCAGCACACACCTTCTTATAAGCTTATAAAATCAGAGCAAGAGGATGGACAAAAACTGCCAGTTTGCTTATTGATGCGCCAAAGTTTATTACCCACAAATTCCTGATTACAACATGATGTATGAAACTTACGCCTGCTTTTTCTGATGATAATAAACCTGGACACACAGTGTTAAAATCTCATACACACTGAGTAGCAGAAACAAACATTGGTTAAAATGATTGTACAGGATCAAGGTGGGAATCGGGGAAAAAATAAAGAATTTTACATTTTTATGGGAGAACTGTGCCACCCCTTTTTGAGTATTCTTGTTATAAATTCATTAAAGGAATAAAAGGCAAAGCGGCATGTTTTCTGCCTTAAAGTTAGCCTACCAATAGCACAGTGCAACACACAGTATCCAGTACAGGCTACAGTCAGGTCACCTGCAGGCCGACCTCTCTGATACTGCCTCATGACGTCTGATGGAGGTATAGAGAGCATCAATGAGGGGGCAGACAGACAGCATACTTGGTTCTACGTAAGTATCCCATTTCAACAGTCTGGCGTATTGTACCGATGACGACCCCCACCGGTCCAATGTTGAAAAGGTGCGGTCACAAACCCAGGTGTGGCTTCATAGGAACCTAACCTGAAGTTTTTTGGAATCACGTCATCTCCTGGTCCTTTCTGAACTGGAATGCAACAAAACTTTATTGATATACGGACAAAAAGCTTCAAACCTGGTTCACCTGAGAGCTGTGCTTGACTCATTTGACAAGAGACCATGGGCCAAGGAGAGGAGATCTGAATATTTACTCCCGTGTTTATTTCACAGGGAACGTGAGCGTAAATCACAGTGCTCTCTGTGGAGTTCTTTTACATTACATATACCATAATGAAGCCCTGAGTGAGTAGGTTTTGTTTATGAAAATATCCCAACACTTTCAGCTATAATAGCAGCTCTGGGACATCCTGGAAACTGGAGAGGGAGTTTGGTTTACAACCCCATTGCAAGTCGAGCTCCCTTCCTTCACAACCCAGCAGCTATTCACTTTTTATTGGCCTATTTATTTGTTCATTAGTTATTGCTACCAGGAAAGATTTAGAGATGCTTGCAGTTTTACAACACATACATCACCTCGCATTTATACATAAACATATAAACATTTTTAGTAAGTAAGTATGCAGTTCTAAACAATGACGCTTAACAAAACGTGAGATACAAACCTAAAACCCTATCAGTGCTGTAGTGCCAATAGATAAGCCTGGGTGCTGTGTGCTCTGCTGTTTGGCTGCTGAGAACTTCTCTAGCCATGGATGGGCAGCTGAACTGAAACCTGTCACCGGTTTGGCCACCGGTAGATCGGCCTTTAACCTTGTTATCTCTCCTCACATTTCTTGTTCAAGAGCCTTTCCGTCCCGCCTGTCGTCCCTGTTTTCTGCTTGTCACATCAGCACGACACTGGATAATTGCGCCACATTGGAGACCCTTCTCCAAAAGGTGTCAGATCTGATCACACAGCCTGGGGGTCTTGCTACAGGCGGAAGCTCAGCCTGCTATCACACTGGATCAGCTCTCACAGGCAGCGGCCCATTGCCCCCAAAATCCAACAGTCTAAAATCTATCTAGGGGCAAAATATCCATGTGGTGCATAGCAGTAACTTGCAACACACACTTGACATTTCAACTGGATGGTGTCCCTTCCTGTTTGACCTGCATATTGACAACATGAGGAGATCCCATGAATCCCTGCTGCTGAACTAATGAGCAGCTGACATTTCATCTACTGTACTGAGATGTATTGAGCAGCACGGCTGATGAAGCAGCGATAAGCACAACAGCAGCAGTAACTGAAATTGAACCAAGAATCATTTTAATAAGGCAGCTTTCCTGCAGTTTGACAAGGCAAGGCTGAACTTTGTCCTTGAACTTCTGACTTTAGAAACAAATAAAAGTCATGCTGTTGGCACCCCAAGCAGGATTTTTTGACCCAGCACTTCTTCGGTTTAAGTCCAGATCATAAAGTCTTTATTTGGACAAGTTTTTTAGAAAAGTAGTAGATGGATGACTCATGGTCACCATAGTTTCATGTTCTTGAAGCCAGTTGTGCAAATTAACTTGTGTGTGAAGGCTCGGTGACATGTTGCACTGGTCATGTCAACACCCAAGCGTGATCCCACCCTGGGGAGGCAATAATGAAGTGATGAAGAGTCTGCAGTTTTAAGCAAAGCGCTGCTGTTTCCAGCATGGCTATTCCAACCCATGACACATGGAGCGAGATTAAAAGACTGAAACAGGTGGTCTCCAGCACGGATGCCACCACTTTTGGGAGCTGTGGTGACATCATCCACACCTCACACAAAACTGGCCATCTGTACTCTGTACTGTACAGGTCTGTGCGTCTGTGCTTGGCTGCATATAAATGAGCGTATTTGTGTGAACACAGAATGACGTGTTGACTTTGAGGACTCAATTACAATTAGACATGCCAAATCACTTTGTGGACTCCATGCGGACTCAGTGTTCACAAAGGTCTTACCTTCAGCTCACGGTCATGATCTCCACTGCACAGAGTATTCAGTGAGACCTTAAAAGTCTTCCAGACAGGGCTGAGGTTGTTCATTATAGTCTGTGAAATACAGAAATGTCAACCTTAACTCATCTGTCATCTGCTTGTTCAAGAAAACAACATAACAATGCAAAATGACAACATGAAGACCACGCAGTCGGCTAGAAATGATGTTAATGACTGAGTTATGCAATCCAATTGTGGAAATTAAATCTATTGGTTAAGTTTGAAAACGCTGCCAATTTTTATGTTAAAATATTTACAGTGTATGAAGACAATAAGAAGATTTGGGCACTTTTGACACAGTGGACATTGGTTCTGGTTGAGTGTGCATGTGCACAGTGTGTGCTAGAGTTCACATAAATATCATTAGACAGACAGTACCACAAGAGTCGGACCAGCGTAGAACCAGCTCCTCCACATCAACAACTCACCTCTGTCCTGTGGACCAAAGAGTTGCTCGAGTCGTCATTTACTCTGAACATTTCCAAAAATGGGTCCGACTTGCTGAAAAAATCCTACGGGGACACATAAGAAGAGTTGTTTTGTTTCTTGGTGTGATCACAGGGCCATGCTGTCACTTGCTGTATGCAGCCATGGGGTCTGCAGTAGCCAATTGTGTGCAAACAAATTGCTTCTCAGGTGGCACAAACCTGATAATGGCAGCTTGTAACAATCCAGGTATCTGATATTTGACTAAAGGGAGGCAATGAAGGTGTGATTTACAAGCTTCCTTTACACTGAGTTACTTGAAGTCTCATCATTTCATTGGAACTGCGGTTTCCAAGTCTATTTTACACTAATAAAAAATTTTGCTGAAACAAGGTTTTGATGTCCTGAACTAGAAAGAGTTCTGCTATATGACATCTTTGTTATTCCATCATTATCATTTTTAATAGTTTTATTATTTATTATTAGTTTAATTATATTGTTCTAACTTTAACAGTTTATACTTAGAATTAAAAGTGACGTGTGTGAGTGTATGTGTGTGTGTGTGTGTGCGCATTTGTTCGCTTGGTACCGGCAGCAGCTGTCTCATCGATCGGTTATAAGCAGGACCCCGGCTATTAATTAGCGGCCTGGTTATTACCGCAGCGGGACGGCTCAGCAGGATCTCTCTAATGAAGGATTAGATGAGGACGCTTCTGGACCCAAAATCCACTTTAGCTGCCAGTTTGCTCTCTGCTTTGCCACACTGCTCCCATGGGCGGCTCTTTTTCAATTATTCATACAGGTATGGGCTTATTACCCAGCGCGAAAGAAAGACTTGAATAACACTTTAATATATTCATTCAATTATGCTTACAATGTATTTTTACATCATGAGTTCTCTTTGTGTACATAATGTCAATGTCAGTCAGGAATATTGTACATTTTTACATGTAATGGTCAAGGGACATATTTACATGTGTGATACTGTACCTTGTCATCAAGTTTCCTTGCACTGAACGAAAGTTCGACATAGTCGTCGTTCCCAGACAACTCTTCTGCAGTCACCTGGGGTGAAATTGATATAAATCTACATCAGAAAGCTTTTTTTTCCCCCTCACTACAGTACATCAGTAACCAAAATGCACACACTAAACTGGGTGTCCCAATAGTGGTGGATAATGTGAAACAACCCCGCCACACACTATTTTTTGCATGTTTAAAGTGTACCTTCGATGCAGGGTCATCATTAAAAAGGAGAAAACGGATGTCTTGCATATGGTAAGTGGCACACAAAAGTGCTCTCGGAAATGTCCTTCAGACGTGCAAACACAAGTCAGCTTTTTCCCCCGAGGGCACCAAAGAATAAATAAAATGATGACAGCTGCTTTTACGGTAAGACGATATAGGTAGCGTTTGGAAGGTGTGGCTTACTGTGATGGACGACTTTCCCGACGTGTTGCCCTGTTTGAGCAAGGGTTTCGTGAGCTTCCTCTGGGACACAATCTGTTTGGAGGACACACAACATGGGGAGGAGGCAGAATGAAGTAACAGCCCCTGTAAAGAATGCCCACGTTCCTTACGCATCAGCCGAGCCCTTGATACCGCCAATTACTCTGCAAACAGGGTATTGACTCTTAGAAAGGGTCAGCAGCCTCGCACACCATCGCTAAACCTGTGCACCATCACATCCCCTGGTGCTGGTGTGAACTTTGTGCTTCATTCACCATGGATTTAGGCCTGCGATATTTTGGCAGTAACAGCTACAGGGCTTATTTATGAGTTTGCCAATAAAAGCTGTGGATTTAATCCCAGCTCAGCCTGTGTGACCTTTACATGCTTTCCCCATGTTTGTATGACTTACCACTGGATGCTCAGGTTTCCTCCTGCAGTCCAAAGACACGCTTCGGTCAAATTAGTGACTCTAAAATGCCCGTAATTTGTATCTATTGTATTCTTGTGCTTCATAGATGTGTGAACAATTGTATAAAGTTGCTGCAGTGTATTTAACTTTATAAGTTAGCTTAGATAAAAGTGTCAACTAAATACTGCATCGTAAACACTGTGCATCGCTTTGGAAAAAAGCATCTGCTGAATGAACAAACGTGGGTGTTGAAATGCTACCTACTGTGTGCCATGAACATTGCATTAATGGCAAAAAATGTCATACTGAATTCACTCAAAGCAAATATTAGCAAACAATAACAGTTGGTGCAAAGCATGACAAATTCTATTTAAGTTTAATAAATATTTCCCGGGACGCTGGCAGCTGTTTAATTTAAAAACACACACCGTATTTAACAACATTTCCCAAGGCAGACAAGGGCTGGGTCCTCTGCACATCATAAATCATTGAAAAATCCAGTGAACTGAGTGTTTCCATGTCACCTGCCGTTTCAAAACTATTTAGAAAAGTTATTTGAAGGCTCTGCTAATTATTTGTCTGTTCATGTCATTTTATTGTTACCGCTGCATGCCTGCCGGTTCCACATAGTGCGGAACATTGTCTGCTACTGCTGAAATAGCAGTTTTTAGATGCCGAATATTTGCATCATAGCTTATAAAGGCAAGCATCTCAGTGGACATTTAAACCCAGTATATCAGTGAATATTTAACCCACCATTTTAATGGATATTTACACTAGAATCCCAGTGTATATTTCTGTGCTAACATTATCAGTAGCAAGTATCTTCCATGTAGATGTATGTGCGTAAGTTTGCATCTCTGTGATTATTTAGGCTAAATATCAGTGGGTACTCATTTCAATGGATGTTCAGACCACTATATGAGCAAATATTTACGCAAGAATCTCAAAAGATGTTTAAATTTGCATCTTAGTGAACATAATGGGAAGCATCCCAGTAAGCAGTAAAGATTTATCCATCTACTTGGGTTTTTCTGCTAGTTTATCAGTGCATTTTGAAGTTGGCCTCTAACTGGATATTAAGGCTTGCAGCTGTGTTAACATTTAGGCCAGCACCTAAATGGGTGCTGGTCATACAAAATGATTTGGTTTCCAGTGTATATTATAGGCAGCACCTCAGTGTACATTTGGGAAAATATCTGTGGTTATGTAGGCTGCCATCTCAGCAGATGTATGTGCTAAAATACATCTGGGTAGATATTGGGACTGGAATCTCAGCTTTATAATGGGGCTGAGCTCAATATTTCAGTCAGTGCAAAGCTCACCTGGCCCAGCGTGCACTCCATGGCCCCCAGGAAGTCGGCTTCCTTCAGGCCATTATGGCTGCTGCTTATGTCGTGGAGTTCATAGCGCAGCCGCTGCATCTCCTCAAAGTAGAAGTCTACGGTGAACACCTTGGAGAAGACCGGGTTTATAGAACTGCGGATTACCTCTGTCCTATCCACCTAGAAGAGAGCATCAGACACAGAAGGGTGAGCTCAAACAGTTTTGTCTCCTACACTGAAAATAGCTTGATGAAAAATAATCTAAAATATCAGGTAAAAGTAAATATGTTACATTATATGTCTTTTTTAAGGGTGAAGAGAGACTAATAAACTATAAAACTGAGTGGTAAAATAAAGAGCCACCAAACAGAAAACAAAATTAACTTTTTTGTTATTTTTCACAACTGTTGCTGAAAATGCAAACAAAAGTAAAATAAATAAATACATTCAAGAGTCCTGTGAGCTGCATTAACTGTCAAAATGACCAAAACACAAGGCACCAATATCATGAATTGCAGGTAGGTGTGAGATTGTTTCCTGAGAGTCTCGTTGGGAAACTGATGGGAAAGAGAAACAGGACTGCTGGTGCGAAAATGTGTCCTGAAATTATTTGTGCCACATTGCCTGAAATTACGGCAAAGTTCACAACAATCACACAAACGCTGTCTGGAATTCATGATGGATAACCAGCGGGTGGTCCGATCCCCACACCTTCCACAAGTTCCTTCAATCCTTTTGCGTAATGACAACGCATATGGAAAAGTTCACTGTTTTCAGACAGTAAGGTGTCGAGAAATTTGGAAGAATCACCGCTGATTTACAATTCTGTAGAAATGTCTGAATGTCTGTATGGTTCCTAGACCCATACCCAAGTATCAAAACTTGAAAAACCTGTTCCTAAAGCAAAAGTCCTGACAATGAAGAATCCATTTCTCATTATGTCATAAGGAAAAAGGTTACAACTCATTCTCAGGCCACCAAAAATAACCCAAAACAAGCAAAATTATCAGCGCCATCATTCCAAACATTACAAAGAGCATCCATACTATGAAACTATTTCCTGCTATGATCCCATTTTTAAATGATCTGCTAGCTAAAGTGAGTACCATAGTGTGATTTTACACTAGTGACATCATGAGATTTTTATAGTTTCAAATTGAAACTTGTTTCTAAAAGCAAATTTGTGGGATGCGAAGGAATGTGTTTGCGCAGTTGGCAAAATGTAAATGGAACGCAACAAAGTGAACCCTTAGCATAACTTATGAATGATCAGAATCACAATAAAGCCACACAGGCGGTCAGGTTCTCAAGCACCTTGCACAGCACCACTTGTGTATACAGTGCAGTTGAGCACAGCACACAGTTTTATTTTAAAAAAAAAGATGATATGGCAGTTTGCATGTTCATCCACTGGAAATAATAGCCAAAGTGGGTGCGCAACTCATTTGGTTTGCAAGATCTGAGACATTTCGGTTGCAGCTGTGGGCCAAAAGGTTTAAATGGCCACAGAGCCCTTGCATTAAAACAAGTGTCACACACTCTAAAGATTCAAGTAAAATAATATTTATACACTGAGTTTCTGTATTCTTGAGTCATATTTATGTCAAAAAGTACATACCTTAACTGTAATAATTTTACCAGGGTTTGAGTCATATTTTACTGCAGTATCAGTAGACCTTTTTTCAGAAAGTTTATGTTCTTAACCACTGTGCCACCTGCTGCCCTATTTTGTCTTACAATATCATACTTCAGTCAGTGATCTAATATATCAAATATATTATATATTATAATATTTGTAATACGTAATATAGTTAGTTTAAGCTTTTTAATGTTTGTTTATAGCTTGTTGTTTCACATCACTCAAGTTCTACATATCTGATGAGGCACTTTAATTTCTCCATACAGGGAAATCTCTACCAGTTCTCTTGTGGATATTGACCGGATTGAAAGGATTCCCGTTTGCTTCGCATCCCAACATCTGTCAGAGCGAAAATGCAAGAATGCAGCCATTCTGTAACGCTGACCAAGGAGAGTGATGTCTCGGTGGAGCCAGCAATTCCTCACGATATTCCGAGAATCATGTCAAGACTGAGAAATGCCGTGTGACCTCAGCTTCTCCAGGACATCATACACAAGACCGTCCCGCAACACAGGAGCCCTGTCACCTGGAATCGCCAGAGTCAACTCCTTTCTAAAGTCCACCTGTGGCTCTCAAGGTTTCTGCTTTTCAATATGCAAAATTTGTTCTGTTGTCAGAAACTGGGCGTGATGCACCTGAGGGTCTGGTTTCTTTACAACTCAAATTAATAAATTTGAATAAAACTCATATGAATAAAAATGATACGCCTAAAAACTGTCAAAATCACGGTCGATCTTTATCTTGCATTTACCTGACAGACTCACTCAACATACCCAGATGCAATTGCCATCTCTTGCCACATTACCCTTGATCCAGTATTGATACAAGAAAAACTAGAGAACTATATAAAGGGTAAATGAGTGTAAGTATGTTAAAACTAGAGTATAATTTAGAGAAAAATAATATTTAAAGGTAAACTTTATGCAGCCTGTAATATTTGCAAAAATTTTCGCAACCATAATGGGGGGCAGAGATGTGACCTCACAATTAAGGGAAAGTTGGATACCCGCTATTTGTCTATTTTCCATTTACCTAAAAGGGTCCAAAAGGTCAAAACAGTAACATTATAAAATAATTGAAGACATTAAGACACGGGCACATGAAGAAATGAGTGTTTATCATAATGACTGACTTCAGAAGATTGAGCACAGCTGAGTTGCAACGTTCGACGGTGCAGAGGGACTCGGACATATACGCCCGTGTGTGTTTTTGTGTGCACATTTTTCCCTCAGCCAATTATTTCAGGATGCACTCTAGGATGACACTTGGCACCGACTACAGAAGCAGCCAGCAGCGTGACAGTTATTTTCATATCTCAGCCGTTATTAATATTAAAGGAACCAGTCAGCAGAAACATTTTTGCTCGCTCTGATTGTACAATAATATTCACGAAAGACTTATTTCTTATTATGGATCACCCTCATTAGCAGGTCAGGCTGAGAACGGGATGCTTCTGTGCGAATTAGCATGTCTGTCTTCAACGTGAGCTGCATCCAGGGCCAAAGCTACACGCTTACTGTACCATTTCACTGTGGATACAGTTCACGGGTTCAGATTACATAACCTTCTCAAGGGTACAGCAGGAGTTCCACTGTGAAACATGATTCCCTTCCCATTGCTGGTGTCATTTCAGCTTGAGGCAATGAGAACACCGAAACAGAGCTCACAACACAGATGCTCAAACTACCTTTCACAACAGCCTGCACTGACATTCAGTTTCCTCACCACGTGGGTACCTGTTCATATCTCCATACTGCCACCGCAACCGGTGACTTTCTTTGTCTGCTTAAATGAAACACTCTTGATGGGTTTCTCAACATCTTTCTGTCCCCTCTCACAATGGTGTAGACTGTGGATAAAAGCTGGAGAAAAACTCATAGCAAATAGAACCTTTGAAATTGAGTTGCTGCTTCACATATAGTAAAATATCTGCCAATATATATTATTTTATTGCCCAGCTGACACTTTTCCCCAAAGTGACTTACAGCTCTGCTGATAGTGACAGGTCTTTGTATCGTGGTAACTCAAGCACTTCTCTCAGGGGTACTGCAGTAAGGACAGCCTTGAGATTTGAATCAAAAAACTTCATGGTATAAAACGATCCCTGTCTGCAACTCCTTGCTGCGGTCAGTCAATCGGCACTGAGGTGTCACACATATGTTGATCCAACCACCATAACTCAGCTAGCAGCTGTCCTGGTACCATATTAAGAAACAAATTCCTTATTTACTCTTACAGTTTGTCCACGGTTTGTCGTAACTACACTGTGCACTTCCCCTCAGTTTCAGTGGACAAATGTGTAGGAGCATTTATGCCCTTTAAAGTGTGTCTCTCCATTGTGGGGGCAGGAGGCATCAGTGGAGGGGGAGACAGTGAGACACCTGACCTTGCACTCGAGGACCTGCGGCCAGTCCAAGGGGTCTAGCCCTGACAGCTCATTAGCCTCGGTCTGTGAGGGACACCCTGCTCACCGATGAAGATCTCTGCCAGCAGTAAAGGCTGCCCTGAATGTATTAACCTTTCCATGCAGTGGGGGATTATCAGCTAGTGGAGATGCTTGGGAAATAGCCCGTTTGTCCAGTCCCCTTGTAGCACCGACACCTCGACTGTGCTTCGTCTCTGAATTGTTGAGAAGGATGGGAGAGAGCAGCACTGATTTAGTTTCCTGAGGGCCCAAAATGGTGTTGGTGTTCTGAAATAAAGCCATTTGTATGCTAGAGAGGAGAGCAACTTGGGCCTAGTGTGTGAGGATAGGGACACCCTGCAGCTTCCACAGGCTTCCTTAGTCCTCATCAGTGTGGGATTGAGAGAACAGCTGAAGCAATGGAAAAGGGACAATTTGGCGCACGGGCTGTTTCCAGTCGCAGCTCTGAAATGGACACAGACATGTAGTCCCCATGTTATATACGTAGATGTAAGCAGGGGCTGTAGTCAGGTGACACTACAGAACCAGAAGAGGATTGTTTACACAATTCACACAAACCCATGTGAAAGGGGCATCCTCATCTTGACCTGCATTGTATAGACGGCACCTCTCTGCCAGAAGAAATCCATGTATGTAACCAGAATTCACCTAAAAAAGCTTAGTTGTTGTAACTTTTGTGCTGTGTTTGTTAAGTCACATTCAGTGATTATGATGTACCAGTAAATGAAATTGGTCCAGTTGGCTTCAGTTGGGCTTCAACATTCAAATCTGTAAATATGTTTCTTCCTTAACAGTAACTGAAACACTACTCAGTCACTTTTGTTGGCTCACTGCATCATGTTTTATACTTTTTAATAATTTATACTTCATCTTATATCACATTATTGTACAGTCAACATATAATTGTTACTAAATAAATTTCTTATTGTGATGCGTGAAGTAAGGAATTCCAGAGCTCTTGGAGCTCAGCTATACAAAGCCAGCTGGGAACAGTAATGCTAAAAGCATTAAGTACATTGAATTTTGACTGAAGGGCTTCAGTGATAGTCATACAGTTAATAGCCATGTTGGTTAACCACATTAGCTTATATGGATATAAAGAGATTAAAGCTCATAAAAAACAGAAACTGAACATATCTCTGAATCAGAGTGGCTAAGCCATTTTCTATACCACAAAGCCCTTAAAATATCTCATGAAAGGTCGGAAGCCATCGTAGAAAACTGTCCATAAGTAAATTCAGAGATAATATTGCACTCAGTTTAATGCACTGAAAACTGACAGAATTATATCACACTGTAGATATCAATAACATTGTAGCATTTTTTTTTTGCTTCACATCATGGATAGCATGAACCCCATCCACAGAATCAAGGTTAAGAACTTTTGCCCTAAAGCATCATGTGTAATGCAAATGATGGACATAAAAATATGTTGTGTTTTTGCTGTCATTTCTCAGATAGACCTTGGCAATCATTCCAGCTGTAATGGTGTACTGTGAATGGTGGTAGACATGAATTACACTATGGTACTTCGCTGACTTTGGGTCTGACACCCAAAAATCAACATTTCTTCTTTGTATCAAGATTCTGACTATTTACTTAGCCACTACTATTATACTACAGTCTTACTACAAATTACTATAGTATGAAGAAAAAAACATACAGGGAAAATATATACAGTATATTATAATTGGGTATAGTATTTTGCAGCTTGCTTTTATAGTACACAGGTGATGACAGCATAGTATAATACAACATACCATAACACAGTATAGTATGCTATATAGTATGGAATGGAATGTGTACATGCAGTATTTTCAAACCATGGCTTTTGTAATAGTATTGTGTGGAACAGTATTGGATGGAGAAGTATGACACGATAACATGTCATAGTGTGGAACAGTATGGAAAAATATTGGACTAGTATGTGCGATAGTTTACTACAGTAATACTACCATATAAAACCATATGCCATGGCAGTATATAGTAAAGTGTAGTAATTTTACAGTGTGGAAGAGTATACAATGATGCAGCATGGCACAGAATGATAAGAAATGGTAATTTACTTAGCACAAAGGGTGCCCAAGGACCGAATGACTGCTGCAAAGGGATAGGGACAGAAGGAAAGGCACCTCGAACCACTGGCCATGTGACTGCATCTTGAGCACCACGCAGGGGTCCGGTTTGGACAGGGCATCACGGTCAGAGATGCCCTTGCAGGCCACACGCAGCTCCACCTTGGTGAGGCACGGGCTGTTGAACAAGCCCAGAGTGTTGGCCGCCGACTCATAGATGTTGCTCATCTCGCTGCAGCAGACATGCACAAAGAAAGATGAGGTGAGGGTCCCATGACGTGGTAAAACACAGTAAGCACTCACCCCACTTCACAGTTATTACCTTGCAATGCTTGTTTTATTCTGAAGCTGTGAAGTGTACCATAATTAATCCAGATTACCATTAACATGTTATGGGTATAATTTTGAATTCAGGAATCTTAATAAGTCTAGAAAAAGACATTTATTAGTGGACTTCTGAGCGCTTTTTCTTGCCATCACAGCATAATGCTGCATGCTGTTTGTAAGATGGAGCTTGTTTACTTAACAGAAAGCACAAGCATTTACACAGCATTCATCAGAGGGCCACATCAGGGAAACCAGCAGAGCCGCTCATCTCACTCTCTGTTTTCTCTGTCTTTCTCAAGGCTGTGGAGCTTTCATCATGAATGTTAAATACCCCAAAGATGGCTTTTAACGCCAGCTGTCACACACAGTCCTTGTGCTTTCCTGCAAATGCCCCATGGCTCATATATTCGACATAAGACAGAACTACATAAATGATATATGTATATTAGTGGCATTATGGAGACAACTCGTAGTGAGACATTGCAGCAAACTGTTCATGGCAAAATATTCATTCTGTGACTGTGTGATTCTAACTAGACAACTGCACAATGTTATAATAAAAATAACAAATAGAACCAATAGAAGATGAAAATAATGCCTTTTTGAGTTGTTTTCCCAAAACAATATAGGAAGAAGAGAAAGGATGAACCTGAATTCCTCAGATCGCTCTAATGTTCTCTTTATAATTATACATTTAATTCTGTGTGATGAAGTCACTCAAAAACTGTTACAGAACACTGCTATTTTCCTTGCATCTAAGCAAATCTGATAGTCATTAGGTAGCAGACTAAGCCTATCATTACCACGCCTGTCATTTTTCATGTACTTTGCAGATTTGGCACGGAGCACAGCCTTCCGCATCCATGCAGGCCCCCGCAATTGCTGTGACAGCCAAACCTTGCAATCTCATTCTCAGTAACTTTTGTGACGTTGAAAAGATAAGGTGGCTTGTGAAACTTTGTCGTATTCTTCCTCAGGTCTATTAGTGGCGCCAGTGGAGAGGAGGGCCGCGCCTGGTATGCTCAGACCTGCACGTGCTAGCATTCTCCTCGATGTGGAGTCACTGCGAAAACGATTTCTGGTTGTTTCTGAAAGAGGTGCCATCAGTTTGCTCATCGATATCAAAAGCTGCTCAGCATTAAAGCAATGTGTATCTTACACACCATCGCTGAGTTTTCCACCGGATAAGATTCGTGCACAGAGCTTTGATCTGCCATGCGTTAGTCTAGGATCCAGAATCAAATCCTGGTTAATACTCTTTTAATCCAAACACTGTGATGAATTTTGTATGGCTTTTTTTCAGCCTTTCTTACAGACCTTAAATCTTAACACTACAATGTCTTTGTAGCCCAAACTCAGGAACATAACATGCAGGGAATGCAAAGGCTGTCAACAGCCAGAGGAAACCAGGTAAGGCAGTTCCTGCTTTAGTCCAAAATTAAGTAGAATTAAAGCTTCCTTTGTCAGGATTCATAGCTGATTAAATAAAATCTTTGTTTAATACAGATACTGACTGATGTCTTGATTTGGTGGTTGCATTTGGACTTTGGACCACAGGGAAACTCAGCTGAAGTCTCGTGTGGACCATCACAGGTATGAAGGACAGATTGTTTTCAAGTGAGTGTCTGTCCCGGGTGGAGCACTGGGTAATGGAGGCATCCCAGATATCCAAATCACCTTTTTAAAAATGTACAAAAATGGTTCATACCATCCCAAAAACACTCACTTAGAACTTCTTTCCCACAATTTTAACTTTCCTGCAAACTGTTGTGGTATTGCTTTCTTAATGGTGCAATTCTTTATTTTATTTCATACCAACATTTGTTATAGCATTCTAGGGGCACACCTTGTGATCATAATGCCTGTTCTTTGTGTTTAAGAAACAAATTAAGATAACATTTGGATTATTTTTAGAGGGCCAAAACAGTTTAAAACAATTTAGAACAGTTAATAATGTCATTTTTCTTTCTTATGAAAACAAACATTTTGATAAGCTGGCACTGTTATTGGAAATTTTTGTCAGAGAAATGCAATTACAGTTCATTTAAACATTTTATTCAAGTGTTCTAAGCATCTCAGCATCATGTCTTACACTGAAGTACTTCAAGCAGCAGAGGTGGCCATTATTTAAGCTCTTGTGTCTGTCCACTTCATGGGAATACGGTCACATACCCCAAAGCCCTGAAGCCCTTCAAACAATGGGACTGGAAATAGGGACATCTTTAATTTCCCAGGGTGCTCAGACCCTCAGAAGCTATCAGGGGAGCAGAAAAGCAGGATTCCCCCACAATGTGGGCAGTATCTCCACTGTAATGTAGGGTTTTGATGAGAAACGGGCCTCGGATTGCTTTGCAGAGGTTATCATGGTAACCATGTGATGCATTCTGGCTTTTCTTGCTTCCTTAGGTGCAACTTCAGTAACATTTTTGTGTTTTTGCAGTAGCGGTTATTTCCAGCAACATGTTTCTGAATGTTGAACCAAAATTAACAGCTCAGTTAAAAATAAAAACTGTGAAAGGAATAAATCATTCATGTCCAGGAATGTCTTTAGAACACAGCGACTCGCTTATTCACTCCAGCTGTATCGCCTCAATAGGAACTGATTGGTTTACAATAGCATGTTGATGGAAAAAAGCCCATTATCTTGTTTATAAAGTCATTAGTCTTGAGAAGGAAGACAAATGACAGCGCAAAGCATCAAACGGCTGATGCACTGAATATGGAGAGGAGCCGCCTTGGTGTGGAGGCACTGTCTAGTGGACATTCTTCATGGCTGCCGCTCATATATATAACCACATATGGTGCCTGTTTATATGTTCAGCATAAATGCTTAAGCGCTGCAGGTAACCTAATTTTTAAAAAAATAAAAATAAAAAATCATTACAAAGTCCGTAGGCAGTTTAATGCTAGTAGTTTTTTTCTATAATGGAGTTTAAGCGAATATGTAAAAAGCTTCAGCTGGGACAGGAAAGATGTTTTTGATGTTTTGATGAATAGTTTAAAATGTCCTCGCAGCAAAGAGTCCTGAGCACACAGTTTAGTTTTTCTTCTACTGAAGCTGTTCAGTGTAACACGGGAGATTATTTGGAAAACTAGAACTAAGGAAATTAGAAAAAATGAATCTCTTTGTTCCGAAACAGGACTTTACAATAACTGGATTAATTATGATTATTGGAAATTAAACAACATTATTGTTCTGGCATTTTTATCAACTTGTTATAAAGCAGTAGTAGCAGGACATGCTAACCCTTTTCAGACACTAAGATAGTGATACTATTTTGTGAAGAACTAATAACTCGAAAGAACTAACCATGCTACCTTAGCTTTTCTGGCTATCCCTAAAGTCATGGGCCTCCATCAAATTATATCACCAAACTGTCACAAGTTACATGGCTACCAAAAAAAAATTGTAAAATATCACCCTGGTCACATACCTAGCAGAAACCAGAGTTTATTTATTCACACTACCCTCACTATGATGGTAGCACAAGCACTGTGGTTGCTCAGAATCTAAGATGATGAGATAAATATATATTTAAAAAAAAACTAATAATTAAATTAAATACTGAAATGACAAGAGGCAAAAGTTTATAATATTTTAATGATATTAGCAATATATGAGTTTATGTCCTTTGCAAAAAATTGCTTTAAAATGGCTTATTGTGATTTGTGAGAAAGCATATAAAATACCATGCTGACTAAAATAATACAGAATACCAATTTATAATCATTGCCTATAATAGCAATAATATATCAGTTTCTTCTTGAACTTAGCGTAAGCCTAGAAACAGAACTTCGCAAGAAGTGCATCAAGGCAAAAGTTAAAATCACTAAAAGAAAAGTGAAATTTTACTCTCTTGCTAGTTAAACTCGGTCAGAAAACCTACTTTAAACGTTAGTTTATATTTGGTTATCAATTATGTAACTAACCATGGGCAAAAGCAGCACATTAAACATCCTTGATAGTGTAATAAAAACAGTAAAACAAATCACTGTACGTATAGTAGATTGTGCTGATCTGTAGCTGCGCTCTTCACTCTTGGCAAATCATACAAAAGCGGTACTAATGGCTCAAATCCCACTTTTCTGAAATACGAATTATTATTATTATTATTATTATTATTATTATTATTATTATTATTATTAGCATTTTAATGCAAAAGTGTAATGAAGCAACATTGTTTTCTGCCTTGTTTCAGTGTATTTATCTGATTCTACAGTGTTTTAGAGCTCTCTATGCCTTTTGTTGGTGTTTTTATGATGGCTTTACAAAGTAAATGTTAATTTTTTTTATTGGTTTTGTTATTATTCATATTGATGATTGAAAGGGGTTTATCCCTTTCCAGCTTGGCGATGGGGCCACCACCCTGTCAAAGCTGCAGAAAGTTCCCTCATAAAACAAAACAAAAAAAACCTGCCTGGAATGATGAAGAGGTGCATGTTAGAGCAATGTGTGTTGAACAGGACTTAAATGCAGAGGAGTGTGTAGAAGAGGGGTGTGTTGAAAAGGGGTGTGATGCAGATATGTGTGCTAGAGCAGTTTGTGTTGAGGAGAAGCGAGATGCAGTGGAGTCTGACAAAGAGGTGTGAGATGAAACAGTGTGCAATGAGAATGTGTGAGCCATTCTTCAGTAGAGTACCCCATGCAGTGACATTTAACCACTGAGAAATGCTTCACTGAACAGTGACTTGTTTTTGCTGGAGTGTGTGAGACCCTCAAAGCAGAGTTTGCTGAAGACTGGAGAGAAAATGTATGCAAGTTAGTCCGGTGTTGTTCTGATGCTGTTCCCTCGGGCTGACACACATTTACTGTACAGAACCGGCCTGTATTTACAGTACAGAACCAATAGATTCATTTACATTCGCCTGTTCTCGCTCAAGTCTCCTACCTGTCAGCTACTTGACACCGGGCAAAAATTCAACAATAAAATAACCTCACTGGACCTCATGATGTATTTTAGCTAATCCGTGTGCAGTTCCAGAGATAGAGCCACTATCACCTTTTATTCTGCACATTCTGGACTGTCCACCTTCAGTACTCTTTTTCTGCTAATGATGTATAAATTCATTATTACTACATATTTAAATTATGTAAATGATCAATAACCAAGGATCAAAAAAGAAGCTTAATTCACTAGCAGGGATAATTGAACGAGCAGATATATTTAAAATATATTTATGTTATCATTGCAAATGTTCGTTTTATTGTGATATTATCTGAGGATATTGAATGGTGATGAACACATTTCCTCTCCAGTGGTAAAGCGGGACTCGAGCGCAAACGAAACGTAACTCACCTTTTGCGAACGCGTACAAATATTCCCAAGCAGGGGGGAGCCAAAAAGTTCCTTATGCGTGCGATGTCGGATCCGCCAGGCTGGTCCTCAGAGGGATTGCGCTGCGCGAAGCGGAGACCGGGCCATCTTCGGTGCGTCGGGTGCAAGCAGCGCGCGTCTGAGCTCCGCTCCGTCCGTCAAGGCAAAGGCTTCGCTCTCGGTGCTCCGCTGCACTTTTTAACGCTGCCCGTTTAGCGGGAGGGCGAGCGGCGCAGAGCGCGGAGCAGAGCGATAGCGCACCCTGGCGGCCAGAACTGTCGCTCCTAAAACCGCGGGTTGGGTTTAACAAAAAGTCTCGGTCCTGAACGGTAACATAGACCGCAATACACGCACTGGCCGGCCGCTTTATTAGACGCACCTGCTCGATACGCACTGGTGATCGTGTGGGATTCCCCCCCCCCCTCATATTAGGGTTTTTACTACCAATCGAAATTTTTTTGAATGACACAAAATATGAAAACATAGTTGCTGACAAGGTGGAAGCACCTCACGTCCATTCTACATTTCATCCTGCTGATGCTTCCATGCGACGAAGCATATTTCATCGCGAGGGTGGTTCCACAAATATGACACGGCCTTTGTTCTGCTTCCCCTCAAACCAGTGGAGCATCTTTGGGTGGAGGTGGAAGCGTACTTTTAGCTAAATGTTTTGCAAGAAAATCTTTAGAAACTGTGTGCAGCTGTCAGGACACTGCTTTTTTGCGTCCACCGTTCTGGTGCTGAATTCATGCTGTTCTGGAAGCAAAAGAAAGTCCTACCAAGTGTCTTGCTATGTGTACCTAATAAAGTGACCGGTGAGTGTACATGTTTCACAGCTCCTTGCTGATGGTGATCTGTGCTTTGCCCACACGGTGATGGAGGACTGAGTGATGGTGGTGCAGAATTTGGGCTCACATTGCTTGTGACGGGTTTGACGTTTTTATCTTCAGTTAAGAACCATAAGTCTGTCATAAGAGTTGCAGAGGGAGGTTTGGGTTCCATAACTTGCTCACTTCCTTCTGCTCCAGCTTCACACTTTGCTGGTTCCATGCTCTACAAGCCTTGGATTCAAATCAAATCAAATCATTTTATTTGTTACATACGCAGTTACCAACTATACTATGTAGTGAAATGCGCCCTGATCACATATGAGACTGTGTGCGGTACCATTTTACGAGTAAACAAACAAGCAACAAGTAAACAACAAACAAATAAATAAATTAAATTAATAAAACCTCTAGATGACAAGGTGGCAGCTGAATGCAGTGAAGGGAGAGTTCAATGTATATTATAGACTCTAGCTGGCAAAGATTGTGATGGCACGTCCAGGTTCAGAAGTCTTATGGCCTGTGGACAGAAGCTCCTCCTGAGCCTCTCCATTCTGGCCATAACACTTCTGAAGCATTTGCCTGATTTCAGCAGGTTGAACAGATGGTTGCTGGGATGAGACAGGTCAACGATGGTCGTATTTTTGCAATTTCATTTGTTCTGCTTGCGTTTCATGCCAGTCCTGTTCTGGTTAAATAACGTCCCAGCTCCATGCTGCTGCGGGTTCACTTCACTGTTTCGTGCCATTATATCCCAGCTCTCTAGAAATCTTACTGTATTTCTACACATTTGGGTTCCGTGCTGCGTTTTTGCTCCACACCGTTATGGTTCGACCCCGTAGGGGTTCTAAATCCTCTTACTTGTTTCATTCTAGTGCCGCATGTTCTGGCTCTGGGTGAACAGCATTGCAACTTCTGCTCTGGTCAAGCGCCGCGCCCCGCACGCCTCTGCGATCGCATCGCTGTCCATGGTGCTGAGCCCCAGAACACGAAGGCGACACGCGCTCTGTCCGAGCACCGTGGGGTGGGCGGGGGGGGCCCGTCAGGTGACCGTCGCGCGCCCGGGCTCACGGACACTCACATCCGGGTTCCCTCCCACGCGACTCGAGACCACGACGAAGATGGCCGCGCTCGAAAGGAGCTGCACGGCGTCCGCGCAACGAGCCGACAGTAGCGCCCTCCCGCAGGGCCAGAGCGGGGACGAGGACGACGGACACAACCTGTGGTGGGTTTGGGAGTCCCGTCGTGGGCGGTTGCAGCGCCGGTGTGGACGGAGGAGGGGGGGGGCGGTGGCTCCTAGCGGGCGAGCTAACGGCGCGGGCCCGGCGCGGGGTGAATGGGGACGGCTGTGGTCTTGGCGTGAAGCTGCAGGTACGATCAAACATGGCTAAACGTACATTTGTCGTGCGCAGGTCTTCCATTCTGAATGAGGTGTCCGCGCACTCGCGCTCCAAGCTGCCGTCTGGGAAAAGCGTCCTCGTCCTGGGTGAGTTTGCGCGGGCACGACGCCGGGGCGGCGCCCCGTCGGGCGCTTTGTCACCAGCCCCGCCGGGGTATTGTACGAGACTGGATGCCTGACAGTTTATGCTGTGTGTTTTAAGGGTTCTAATATTATTCCCTCTGTTGAAAAACCTCTTTGACAGGCACTGTGTCAACAGCAAGATCACTACAAAATATGCATTAAATATGCCACAGAGCCAGCAGGGGGCACAGTGGTTAGAGCAGCCACCTTCAACTCAAAATGCCTGGGTTCGAATTCCACTTCCTGCTGTACTATCATAGAGGGAAATGCATACTCTGAGCTGGTGCAGTAAATATTACCCGGTTGTATAAATTAAAATTTCCGGCTAAATTCTGAAAATTTCTTTCGAGAAAAGTGTTGTATAAAATTTTTAAAATTGAAATGCTTACACATAGCAACTGTTTAAGTTCTTTTATGTCAAGGTGCTTTTTAATCTTTGTGCTTGGTCACTGTTAACACTGCTTCACCTCCTGGTGCACAGGCGATGTGGGCTGCGGTAAAACAACTCTGGTGGCCAAACTGCAGGGAATAGAGGAGTATCTGAAGGGGAGGGGCCTTGAGTATCTCTACTTCAACGTTCACGACGACGACATCGATGGTACGTGTGTAGGTTTTTATTATATTAAGATTTATTCAAATCCTAATCTGGGGATGCATATTGTGTCCCTCTGACTGACATGTGTCAAGTGACCTGAATGACAGTGAGTTCAGGGCATGTGGTTGCATTGCACTGGTTCTTCTTACAAAGTCTCCACTTTGCATAGCTTTTTGGGAATACAGCTGATCCCCTATTCACAAACTGAAGTAGGACTGAGACTTGATTTGATACTTCAAAAGTTCATTAGTCAGCTGCTACATGAATTGGACCAGTAGCTGGTCATCAGTGGTACATGTAGGTATTTTCTAGTGTGCACCAGCAAAAACAGTGGTATTGGACTAAGTAACTGTATGTTGAACATTGCATGTCTGTATCTCTGTCTGCTGGTAAAATGCACTTCTCTTTATTCTGTTATACAGTGTATAACTTAGGAGAAAAGGATCTGATAGATGATTAAAAGTCATTTAAATGTCAACACCCTGGACAGATCTGCAGGGTAAGAAGCAACAGCAAGGATTTGTGGTGGAGAACAGAGCAGAATTGTGCCTCTGTCCCACTTAACAGCTTGTAGAGACCAGGCAGGCAAACAGCCCTTCCCTCTGGTGAGCAAGGACCCCTCATACACGCACTTATATGTTCTGAATCTCCCAGCAGGGGTATTAATGGCATGATGGAAACAAGAAAGCACAACAAAGAACCCAGGCCAGAGCTGAAGAAGTGTACGCTATTTGTCTGAGGCAGATTGGGTGAAGCTTTTGTGCATCAGTTCAAATAGGGTGCTAGCTCCATTTCTGAAAAATCAAAAAAAAAAAAAAACAACTAAAAAATATGTGGCATCACAAAGTTTGATACTTAGAAGTTCCTGAGTTGAAGGTCATAGTTCATATAACAACTCAAGGTTAAAACTTTCAGGGAAATTGGATAAAATAAGTGAGTGAACTCTACAGCAAAGTGGAGCTACATGTGACAGGAGAGTCAGCACATTAGTAACTGTTGCCCAAGTAAGAAACACAGACAAAGCTGATGACTGTGAATCTCTTGCACTGTGAATCTCTTGTTTTATTTCAGAAGTAAAATTCACACTCATAAATCATGCAAAATTTTTGACAAATATGTCTATGGTAAATGAAAATTTCCTTTTTTTCTTAAAGCTCAGTGGTTGCTCAGTAACAAAGGCAGGGACTCTGTAACTCGAATTGTTTGAAAAAGCTAAAGCCATTTTTACCACTAAATCACATAAATAACATTACATTCTGTGAAAAACTTCAGATAAATAATTTCTACTATTATTTTATTAACTTCAAACAGCCTTAAACAAATTTCAATTTCGAATATTGTTACCTACAGTCAATAAAAACTGTATAATATTGACAGTTCAGACAGTAGGTTAGGATCTATCTATCTATCTATCTATCTATCTATCTATCTATCTATCTATCTATCTATCTATCTATCTATGCCTTTCGACATTACAATTAAAACTGTATGAAACTAATTACTAATGAGTTTTTGAGTGTTTGATCATCAACACTCAGGAATTCCATTTCCGTTTATTACAGATGACACAAGGTGCAATGCTTGGGTGTTGGATGGAGATCTCTACCACAAGGGTTTGCAGAAATTCGCCATGAATCGCGACAATGTGGAAGACAGCGCTGCCGTGCTGATGGTGGACATGGCACGGCCATGGGCTGCAATGGACTCCCTGCACAAGTGGGCCGGTGTGGTCCGCGAGCACATTGACAGGCTGAGGCTCCCCCCTGAGGCAGTGCGGGACATGGAGCGAAAGCGTACGTGTGACAAGTTTACACACAGCCTGTCTCTCACATCCACCCCAGAGATATTTATTCTGCTGTAAAAGACACACAAAATGCAGCCATGCCCAATGTACAGGTGAAATTCTTTGTACATTTTCATATTAAGCTCCTGTTCTTTCTTGTGGCTTTATTAGCATACACACAGTTACCTAACTTTGCCTAATTAAATAATTTTTCATAGATCTGTGATTTCTGGATGCTCACTGCAGGAACAATGAGCCTTAAAATAACATGCAAAACATTAGTGCAAAATGCCCGTAAGGGGATTTGCATTTTCCTCGCAGAAGCATCCTCAATATTTTAAAAGTCATCTGTGGAAATGTCCAAAGCTTTGCTGGGTGCGTTTAGTATTCTATTATCTGTCAAAATACAACAGGATTAAAAAAAATGAAAACAATGAGCTTCTTACACTGGTTAACCATGGTAATGCATGTGGTGAAAACACCCCTTTAGGCATGTGTAGATCAGGTTACCTGGACCATCAGGTGGCTTAGCGGTAATAGCTACTGTCTTTGGCTTCTAAGGATCCAGTTTCAAAGCTCACCATTTGCTGTAGTAGCTTTGAGAAACATACTATTAGCAGTAAGTTTCCCTGCTGTACAAATAGTGTAAACCAATCTAAATCACTATTGAGTAACATGTAAAAAATAAATCCTGCTTTTCTGCCCCCTGAGTTTCCCATCCTTATTTATGTTTCTCTCCCTCATCCAACCCCTGTTCCTCTTTTTCAGTGGTGAGGCAGTTCCAGGAGTACACAGAGCCAAGTGGTGACCTTGGCGGCTCTCCCCAGAGGAGAAACCCAGTGGCAGCTGACACTGATGAGGAGGGTGTTTTGTTGCCCCTGGGAGAGAACACCCTGACACATAACCTTGGTGTGCCACTTGTCGTGGTGTGTACCAAGGTGAGGACCTTAATATGTATGCTCACATAGGCCCAGGATGCATGTAGGTATACACACAAACACACTGCCCACCCCTGCCATGTGCATCTGAAGAAGTCCAGCTGGAAGGTATTGTGAGTGAGGTATGTGTTCATTTTTCCATTAGCACAGCTGGATCAATAAGTGTCAACTTAGACCATCAATGTTAGTGAGGTCTAATTTGTGGGTTCATGTCAGTTTTCCCCAGTATTGTCTCATAATCCAAAAACTGTTTCATGCAAATTCCACAGTGTGTGTGTGTGTGTGTGTGTGTGTGTGTGTGTTACATTACTTATCTGCATAAATGTGTGAATCAATAGTGAAGAGTTTACTGTGCTGCAGATCTCATTGAACAGTCAGTTAAATAATAGTTAATAATTACTTTATGTCACTCTGGAGAAAAGTGTCTGCTATGAGGATATTTGTAAAAGGTAGAGGTAACAGCATCCTTTTATGGAAAGGTACATTTTGTGTGTCTATGTGTGTAAAAATGTATGCTGCTCTCCATCCCTCTTTCTGCAGTGTGATGCTATCAGCAGCCTGGAGAAGGAGCAGGACTACAGAGATGAGCACTTTGACTTCATCCAGTCACACATTCGTCACTTCTGCTTGCAGTGTATCCTTTACTGGGCTGAAGCCAACATAACGCCCATGGTGATGCACACAGTATTAGTTGCCGAGCCAAGATGGTCATCACACACTTCCATGTGTTTCGAAATAGGTACAGTCCACCATGAATGTATACACTGTTTGTGTGTATGTACATATAAATAAAATATTAAAAGATCTATTTAGGTCTACTTAAATAGAGTGATATGACCATCCTTGTTCACTCCTGTAACCTTTGATTTGTTGATTTGTATGCCCTAACTGTATGTATTATCCCAGTGTATTGATTAGGTCTGCACATTTTATATTTTACATTAAACTATATAATGGGAATAGATGTGTTTCAAATACCTAATTATCTGGAGTCACTGGTCCTAAAAATGAAATGATCTCACTAGAACAGAAGGCAAATTTGCACAAATGTGTTGCAGTACAAGGA
This sequence comes from Heterotis niloticus, assembly GCA_018136845.1. Lineage (NCBI taxonomy): Eukaryota > Metazoa > Chordata > Actinopteri > Osteoglossiformes > Osteoglossidae > Heterotis > Heterotis niloticus. The sequence goes on along the minus strand of CM030900.1, from coordinate 9,152,317 downwards.
TTTGCCTTTGTTGAACTCTACACAGTAAATGGTTGACCCTGAAAGTGTTCTCCTTGACTACAGTTACTCAGATGGTGCAACACTACTGTACACATCAGTGAAGGAGAACAAGAATTTGGACATCTTGTACAAGTATCTCGTCCACAGGCTGTACGGGTTTCCTTTCAGCGTCACAGCTCAAGTTGTGGAAAAAGATGCAGTTTTTATGTAAGTCTTCCTGCAGTTCCTTCACTGTTGCCTTTTCCCCATGTACCTTCTTTTTTATTCTAGTGTACTTTAATGGGATACTTATTATTTCCATGTCACATTTTGAAAGAAATTCAGAGCCATTATGACCTCATGTATTAGGATGACATGCTGGCTGAGATGACTTGTAGGCACACAGCTCCTATGGGAAACACATGTGTGACCTCCTACACCCTTACTTCTCAGCCCAGCAGGATGGGACAATGAGAAGAAAATTTCCATCTTGCATGAAAATTTCCAGACTATAAAAGCAGAAGACACCTTTGAGGACGTAATCATGAAACCACCTGTGAGAAAGGCAAGGATCTTTTGTGCTCACTTCATGAAGCCTGACACTAAAATGGAGAATTCTTTCAGAAATGTGTGTTGGCATACAATAAAAATGTGTAAAATATTTTTGGAATGTATTATTTCTTGGTACATTTGACTATTTTGGCTGTTGCCTGTAATTACAATGTGTATTAAAATCTCATTTAGAAATTGTCTGCAGGAACTTTACCTTTGGTTTGAAAATGTACATCTTTTTTTTTTCAGTTTGTGCATGAGAAGGAGGTCTTAGCAGAAGATGATCAGGTGTTTCTAACAAAGCTACAGGTAACTGGTACACTGCTGGTTTGGCTTAATGGTGAAGTCTGCATACTTACCTATGTACAAAGTACACCAGTGTGCCTGTTTCTGCTCAGTTTTACATGGCCCAAAGACACTTAACATCCAGTACACATTTAAAACGTAACTGATGTATTTGTTTTTGGCATACATAAAACTAAACCCCTGTTCCTTTAGGCTGTAAGGTGTGTGGGCATGTTGCCTTACTATGAGTTTCAGTGGTACAAGTCTTCATGTGAGTGTATACATCATTGCAAGCAGCAACCCTTCCCCCCCCCCTTGCCTATTTTAGAACCTGTGCATCAAGTTCAGACATATTTTTTCCTGTCAAGAACCTCACTCACCAGTGTAGCACATGAGTACCAAATGGTGCCATGCCCTCACTCCCTGTCTTCCTTATTTGTCTTTCAGGCCCTGATAGCGAAGCAGCCAGCAGTGGCAGCAGCTGGGCGACCTGTGGTCAGTACACTTCCCTCACAGGCATCCATGTATGCTTAGCATTAGGGAATGATGCTTCTGAGCTGAAGGTTGCAGGTTCATTTCAATACCTGTGGAAGAAGTTTACCCCAATAAAAATGAGCCAAAACACTGTAAATTATACTTTAATTATGCAGCATAACCAGGAATGTAACTGAAAATGTTTAGGATTCTGCCTCTTCTGGACACAAAAGTACTTATATAAGGTGCTGAAGTGTGACACATACAGTAGCAGATCAGATCAGTAAGAAAGAAGTATATTTTAGACAGACCAACTAAGATAGGAATATGACAAGGGAAGTTCCACCTGCACTCTGGCGGGAAAGTTAGACAAAGAATAGATCTGAAAATTAGAAAAGTTATTTACTATACATGAGGGGTGAATGTAAACAGGTTGCAGCACACCTGTATAAGGGAAAGAATTTCTTGGCCAGAACAGGAAAAACTGGCCATCTTTATTAAAATATTTAAATATCCACTGTACTTGATGTATGTGAAGGAGTTCAGAATATGCAAGAACTGTGTGCTCTTTTTCACTCATAAATGTAGTAAAAACATTTGGCTGCTCTACACATGGAGACTGGGAAGCATTGTGTCAACATCCTGTTTGCACAAAGCCAACTGAGTCTTGGGAATCTTGTCAGATTTGTTCCTTTGTTATTTATATTTCAAATTATCCTTTTCCTCCTGTCACATGATGCACCCAAACAGGACACGTCCAGCAGAGCCCCAGGAGGTTCACCCAGAACCACCAACCGCTCAGCGACTGCAAATGCAAGCAACGCAATGCCCATGCAGACAGGTACTGGGAGATCTGATACTGCTGTGTGCGTGCATGCATGTGTGTTGCAGATTGAGCAGGATGTCATTCTGTGCCTTAACCAGGTGGACAGACCAGTGAGGGTGTCCTGGCAAACTTCTTCAATAGCCTGCTGACCAAGAAGGCTGGTTCTACTGGTCCAGTGGGAGGTCAAGCAGGGGGAGGGGGCAGCACGCCTGGAACAGTCCGCAAATCAGGTGCCATGTTTGCAAGATTACATATGAAAATGTCAGAATGAACCGAATAGCTTTTGCATATGCTCATTATAATTTACCATATCACATTACTGTGTTACATCACACGTCCCTGATATAGCAGGGTTCCACACAATGAAAAACGAGAACAATGGTATATGAAAATATTTACCCTTTCTATATAAAATGGCTTCTTAATAAGTATAATGATATTTTAGCTTCTTTTAACACTCATTTTACTTCTACAGGTATTTAATTCACTGCTTTTCACTCTAAAAAGCACATGGACATAAAACTTTTTCATTTACAAAACACACCCAATCACATCTTTTGACTGAAGTAAATACAATATTACATCTGAAATAGAAGATTCATTCATTCATTCATTCATTCATTCATTCAGCTGATGTTTTTGGTATTGTACTTAATTATAGGTGATATGTTGTCCGATTAGAACCCAGTATTTTTTTCCAGAGGAATTTATGGTAATTCAATCCCCTCACAATGGGAATTTGCCCAAAAGGATGATTTTACAGAACTAATAAAACCTGTTCCGTGAGGTAAGGGTGTCTATGAAACTGAATATTTTGCGGTTAAATTATAACTGCACTGCGCAATCTTTGACATCACTTAAATTTTTTTGATTAACAGCATTGGGACATAGTTTATTCTGGCAAGGGGTGAATGTAAAGTTCCTTGAAGCTGCATGCAACAGTTACACCGTACAGACAAACATCAGTCGTTGTTCACCGCTGCTGCAGGGTCCAAGCTGGGACTGACTGATGTGCAGGCCGAACTGGACCGCATTTCCAGCAAGTCGGACCCAGACGTTCTGTCGGCCACCTCTGCCACATCTGGTGACAATGAGGAGTCTTGAAAGGGAAAGGGAGGCAGGGCGTCTCAGCAGGGCTCCATCGCCCTCCGCCTCCTCATGCACGAGTCTCCCCTCCCCCAGACCCTTCACTTCATCTTCTTCTCCTTCTTCTGCAGACACGCTAGTGGTGTCGCAGTGTGTAGGCCTCTGTGTCGGGCGGACAGCGGGAACCCTTGCTCGCTCGTGTGCTCTCTGTGTCCACTCTGTCTGCAGGGGGTCTGCCATGGGACACAGACATGAAAGGAGAATTCAGCAGGCTGGTGTGGTGGCCCATCAGGGTCAGGTGTGGGGTCAATGGACACATGTGGCCTCTGGCTATAGTTATCTTGTTTACTTGTGTCTCTTACCACAAAGAGGTGATCACTTCCGTCAGGGAGTGTTCTGCTGCTCAGCTGTGGAGAACAGTTTTAATTTTGTTGCTTGAAACTTCCAGTATTAAAAGCTTAGCTCAAATTAGCTGTGCTTAAAAATGCATGTTGTCATGGCCAAAGGTGGGAAAGGAAACTCTGAAAAAGTCATCACTGGGAAGCAAAAAGGAGAATCCTTCACATCTGTACTTCTGTTGATTAGGTTTTAATAAATTCAGTGTACATTCTTATCTTTTTTTAAAGTGGGATAAAGTGGCTAAAGTTTTTATTTGTTTTTAGTTTGGTTACAAATTAAAGCCCAGTCCATGCAACTCACCCTGGGACTATCAGTACAAATGTAAATATCCAACTTAGTCAGTTGTTTGCAAGACTTTCAAAGAGAAATGATGAGGGAATATATAGAAGCAGAAAGAAGAGTTAAATATTTGTAAGCAATAAAATAAAAACAAAGGAGATCTGCAGTGTTTCACTCACTCTTTCCATGGTTGTGTGTCAGAAGGGAAATTACTGAATGTTTGTCCATTGTGCTGTGGTCAGTCTGGCTGAATCAAATACATTTGGACTCAATGCACCAAAATGGCTGATGGGTTCCATTAACCAGGTTCAAATAGCTGCAGCAGAACAACAGGGAGGGGCAGGTGTACAGCCGCTGTAAACTTTGAGTGCTGTTGGTCCTGTTTCGCAGGTGTTGTCATGTGGTCTCTGGATCTTGTGCAATTATTCAATAAAGTTGTGTTTGTTGAGGTTGCAGGGCCATTCGGTGTCTACGTTTAATGTAAAAACCTCTCAACTCTCTTCCACTCTCTCTCGCTCTCTCTCTCTCGCTCTCTCTCTCTCACCCACACAGACTTTCTTTCACAGTTGTAAAACATTAACATACCAAATTTGTACTGACAAGAAGAGTGCACAACAAAAAGCAGGAATAGGCTGCTCAATATATAAAGAATAAGCTAGACAGACAGATAGATAAATAGATACATACATACATACATACATACATCTAATCTTTTTAATGGCACAGAAATCCCTCCTCACATTCACTTTCACTTTGCTGATGAACAAGTTGAAATTCAGTTGTATGTGTAATTTGTAGTTTATTCCATTGAGGTCACACCCAAGTTCCACAGTGCTAGAGCACAATTATTTTTTGTTCCCATGGATTAACAGTCATGGTCCAAGTCTGTCAGTATCTGAAGCACTGAATTTTGAAATGTTAAAATTGTATATTATATACTATATATTATATTTATGATATTTATATATTGTGTGATATATAGTATCTGTAAATACTGAAAGTCATAGGAGCTCATCATAGTGGTACTATAATTTAAATAATATAATTATCATTTATATCTGTTGCATACATCGAGTCTTTTTGTACCTTTTTTCCATTACTTGCTTGAATAATTTGCTATAAGGTTCATTAAAGCCAACATAGCTATAAAAAACAAAATTGCTTTCTATGCAACTGCATAGTGGGCTGCAGAAGCTCAAAGTGTCCGTCTACCTCAGTCTCACATCCAGCACCAAGACGGCAGCAACTGCAGGTCTCAGCTGACAGCTGAGCGTTAACGTCACGGAGGCGGGGCTGCAGCTTGGGCTCCGCTTGACTTACAAGCACTGGCAGTTTTGTTTCACATTACTTCACGGATCCCTGGGCTACACCATGGTATCCCTCGGCGCAGCTCTGAGCAAATCTGTGTCCCATGAAGTAAAGCCCAGCCAAGTTACACGAGCCGTCGCTGTGGACAAAACGGATCTGGCGTTTACATTCACCGAACTAGTAAGCACATTTCATATTTAATGCCTGACATTTAATGTTGTGCAAAATTGTGCGGTGCCGCCGAGTTTGTGACACTTCGCAGTTCTGCATTCCCACACTTCATTCTCGCAGTAAAATGGAAAACATCTGACATTTTATCTTGTTTGCTCATATCTCCTCTGTACTTTGTACGTTAAGCTGTCATCGCAGCCCAGCTGCTGAAATCTTTTGAGAATTGAGATTTAGTTAATAATTAAAGTGAACTTTCATCTAAATATAATTTTGGCCAAAGGCATCTGTTTGGCTTCTATATAACTTAATATACACTTAGATAAAGATCCGTATCTGCATATGTGGCATGGCACCTTGGGCGAGGGCCCTACAGTTTGGTGGACTACACCAACCTGAAAATGAATTCCAGGGAAACCTTGCTGAAAGTACTAACTGTACTGAGGCAAAGGTACAATTGATAAAAAAAAAAAAAAAAAAACTGGTGTGACATCCAGTATGACAAGAATCAAGAATCAAGAAGAGTTTATTTGTCAAGTACATAGCAACCGAGTCTACCATGCATCAAAATGTACCCTGACTGAACAGGAGACTGTGGGTGGTTACATTCCAGAAGGAAGAAAATTTACGAATAAAGAACTCAAAAAAGAAAAATATACGCGTAAAGAACAACTCGGAAAAAATTTATGAGTAAAGAACAACAAAACAAACAGTCAGACAGTCAGACTTCATAGAGTACATTTCCAGTACATTTCACTACATTTTCAGCCATCGTGTCGGCACCATCTTGAATTATAGTAGATTCGGAGAAAAAGTAATGCAACTCATGCAACTCCGGACGAAAACAAATGCCGCGACATTTCACAAACTTATCAAAACAATGTCACGGTAAATCAAAGCCAAAAAATTTAAATTAAATAAAACAAAACCAAACCGGAGCATGCGAACCACAGAGAATGAGTCCAGAAGAGTCACTGCTTGGTCCGGCACTGGGGGGCGGGGGAGGGGTTTAGCCATGTCTCAGTAAAACATAGGATGTTTCAGTCCCTCACGTCCCACTGGAAGACCACTCTCCCCACTGGCCGTCAGCAAGCAGAATCTGGCACGGGTCCCCCGATGTCTCTGTGTGCGTCGCCGTGGTGTCTCTCGACCGCGTCCCTAATCGCGTGACCGCTTGGTCCCTCGGTCGCGTCCCAATCGCCAACTGCTGTCCGAAGCACCCCAGCCTGCCACAACGAATCGCCCCCGACCCCCGATGTTTGCCTGTGCGGCGCCGCGGGGTCTCTCGGTCGCGTCATCAATCGCCATCCGGACGAATAGGGCCAAAAAGCTTAGAAACCACACAAGAAATCCGATTTCCGATCTCCCGAAGTGTCACACTGTCAGACAGCAGCAGTCCCTTTGATGTGCGAGGGAACAACAGGCAGAAAATCAAAAAAATCTAAGAAAAATCTAAGAAAAAATGCACAGTCCTCCTGGAGCAATCAGATAGGCAACTACACACAGCAGCGCCATCTTGAATAATGCTTCCATGTTACCTTTATTACAAAAAGGTTTTTTGAACACATCCCATCCCACAAGCACTACAGGTCACTGTGGGCCCCAACTTCCAGATGCAAAAACGGTTTCTTTTCCATGCTGTTATGTCCATGAATGGAAATGGAAAATACAGAACCGCTCAACATACTGCTCAACATACTGTTATACCACACATTTTAAAAGGTGCACCAGATGGTTGGTTGTTAGTCTGCGCAATATTTTCTCCCTCTTACTTTTTCCGTCTTTTATTGTTTATTCTACCCCCTCACTATTTATTCCAGCCCTCATTAACTGCACTTATTTTCCTGTGCTGTTTATGCACCTTTGCACTTGGTGTGTATATGTATGTGGTGTTTGTTAACTGTACACTCTGACCCACCGAGAACCAAAGGCAAGTTCCCTGTATGTGTATGTATACAAATAAATTGGATTCTGACCCTGACTTACAAAAACACCACATAAAATATGCTGAGGAAGAAAATTATATAATTATATAACATGTTGCGATGATTTTGTCACCACATCCTGTATTCAATCATGAATGAAACAATGTGTTTTGTAATTTGACTCCTTCCATATCAACCCGTCATTGCTCAGCAAAATTGTTTCCAGATTTACTGGACTCGGGGTTCGGAGGAAGCAATCGCGGAACACAGGCACCATCGGCACCCGAGTCAGCATTGTTTTAGGGAGTGCTTGACTCGGGCAGGAAATTCACAAAAGGTACATGCAAAACATGGCTGAGCATAGCGCAAAAAACACGGAAGAACATAATAATTTTTGCCGCCAAGTAGCGGGGCTGCAGACACAGAAGAATTACAAAGAACATCCGGTGCTTGCAGAGGTGGTTTTTGTGGTTTTTCTGCACAAAAGCCTGTATCTGCCCCACTTTCCATAAGTCTCGGCTAAAGCCTTTGCCCTGCAACTGGCAGATGTTTCTTGTAATTCTGTATCTCCTGTCCAAATAAAACACTCCCTAGCACGATGCTGCCTGTGTTCCACGATTGCTTCCTCCGAACCCCGAGCCCCCTCGTGACATTTACATACAAATCCCTCAGCTTTTGTAAGTTTCTTTGAGATGTGTATTTTCTCACCCTATGCCTTGCCCTATATAAACCGTTTAGCCCCCTTTTCAGAGATTAACCTGGTGGTCAGACTTCTCCCAGGTACTTGCTGTCATTTGTGTAGCTTTTCGGGCTGTTTAATTCCCTCTCAATGGAATACACAGAACCGCTCAACATACTGTCAGCACTGAGGTCTTCCATAGAAAATGAGCCCACTGGATGGAAGTTACAGTCACTACGCAAATTCCCTGTGACCTTGGACAACAAGCTAAGAACAATAAAACATTACAAAATTTATAGCACACATTTTAAAAGGTGCACCGCATGAAAGGCACCTCCAACATAAAGGCCATGTCAATGTCAGTGAGGCGATGGCACAGTACCAAACCAGTCTCAACAGTCAATTAAACCTGCAGAAAACAGTTCACTGACTCCGTAGTACCACGTCCCAATGACCCATACCTCCAACAACCAGTACGATGATGTTGTACTGCTGACAAACACATGACGATGCCCCCTCCTTCACTCACGATCAGGATTAACAATGAAACATGACACGGGTGAGTGCATCTATGTATAAGACTGCATGCTGCTACAACTATGTTCACTTTCCCTCTGGGGTTAATGAAGTTTCATTTGTTCCTTTGTTTGTTCATTTCCTGTTCCTTTAACTTTGAAAGTTAAATCTTACATGCAAAATTTAAAACTAATTTTGTTTTAAATTTTGCATGTAAGATGCACCTCCCCATACAGCAGCCAGTCAGCACAGTTTGTCTTCAGCATTGCTTATTTTGAGGCTGATCACTGGATTCAGGAGAGGCAGTCAGAAGTAGTGAACACTATGCGTGAGAAGAAGACAGGGTGACACCCACTGTGGTTTTACTCTTGAGTGTTGCGTCATGAAGGAATGTGGAAATCTTTGCAGTATATATATATCAACAGGCTAAGCTGGTTCCTCAGCTCCTGGGCTATTCATCTAATGTGAAGTTTGTGAATGTGGGTCCAGCTCAAGGTGTGTAGAATTTGTATGTTCTCCCCATGTTTGTATCCCTCCAACACAGATGGAAGAAGGCGACAGTTAGATCACTTCTGTTGATCCTTGTCAGAAACCACTCTGGTGGGTTGGCTGTCAGTTGGATTTCACTTAATGGCATGTCCATACATGAAAACACGTCGGACTGGAAGTATTTTCATAACTCTTTTTTTTTGCGGGTCCAACCACTATGTGTGGAGTAAAAAAAAAGAAGAGCAAACTGGAGTGTAATGGAGGTTTGCATGGAGAGAATTGTTTCACCTTAAAATGTTGACTAAACTGATGAGCCACTACATTAAAACCACTGACAGGTGAAGTGAGTAACATTAATAATCGCAGTACAATGGCACCTGTCAAGGGGTGGGGAGATTATTAAGCAGCAAGTGAACAGTCAGTAAGGATCTGAGCGACTTTGACAAGGGCCATAATGTGTTGGCTGCACGACTGGGTCACAGCATCTCCAAAATGGCAGGTCTTGTGGGGTGTTCCCAGTATGCAGTGGTTAGTACCTAGCAAAAATGGTCCAAGAAAGGGCACCCGGTGAACTGGTGACAGGGTCATGAGCGCCCAAGGCTCACTGATGCACATGGGGAGCGAAGATTAACATGTCTGGTCTGATCCCACAGAAGAGCTACTGTAGCACAAATCTCTGGAAACCTTAATGCTGGCCATGATAGAAAGATGTCAGAACACACAGTGCATCACAGTTTTCTGCATATGGAGTTGCGTTGCCATAGACCGGTCAGAGTGCTCATGCTCACCCCAGGCCTGGGTATGAGTCGGTATCTGCAAACTATTATTACGTTTTGAAATTCAGTAGTGAATAAAAGATAATAGGGGATACAGCTGATGGTCAGTAGTAGGAAAGCAGTGCATGAACCGACTTTTGTACTTCAGTTCATCCAAAATAATGACATTTAGTGACGGTTGTTTTGAATTGTCATCTACTAAAACAGTCTTTGTTCAAGTGAATGGCTCATCCAGAAAAAAAATAAAACAATACAAGGGCCTTGTAAGAATTCTGGAACAAAAAGTCACAGTGTTCAAAAGAGCAAAATCTAGAAGTGCTAGAATTGCATGCTGGTTAGTACTGGCCCACTTCAAGCAGATATGAATATGATTTAAAAAAATGTTTAGGGACAAACTGGGTTTGTGAAGCTGTACAGCATCATCCCCCCATAGCACAATTTGAGTTTCTATTCTATTTGAGTGTTTTTCTATTCATCTAATGGCAAAAAACAAAAATGCAGGCCAATTTTAGCAACGTGAGAGATTTTTTTTAGAAATGTTTTTTCTGATTTTTTTTTTCTTAAAAACTGACAAATCCATACATCTCCAAAAAATTGTAGTTCAGTGGTTCGTAACACAAGCTAACGTAAACCTGTCATGTCAGCTATATTTTTCTGGTTTTATTAAACAACTCTAATTTTATGGACTTCAGTTACACGCAACGGTTTTAAACAAATGACAGAGTGAAGGGTTGCTAAGGTAGAGATTAGTGTTGGACATGTCTGTAGTCCTGAAATGTCCGTTGTGATTTGTGGAGTTCGAAATGGTGTACAGGGCTGGGCTATGTTCTACAGCTCTACATGCAGAAGGTAAAACCAGTAGGTGGTTCTGCTTTGTGCACACCTTGCTGTTGAAGTCAAATATAACTAGATGTATTTTCCTTTTTGCTCTCTGATCCCAGCAACGCCTGCGGTTTATTTTTTCAGAACAATGCTAATAATTGCAGTTTATGTTGGCTAACAACAACAGCTCAGCAAATAAATGGCAGAGTCTGATTTCTGTAATAACCTAAGTTGAACTTGTCTGAATGTATGACACTTGTCTCTGGCAGATCCTATCTTTAATTGCCTTCATCCTGGAAGAGCTTGTGGACACTTGCAGCAGCTGTTTGCCGCTGTACTTCTTTGAGTTTACCAGCTGCACAGCAGTCCTCTTCAATCTCCTCTTCCTCCCTGTGGACTTCATCAGTTACTCAAAGATGCTGAACATCCCCTCGCTCACCTGTGTGGTCAGTTTGGCATCACCACTGTGGCCATGAACTTGGGACCATGTCAATAAAAATGAATTCACCATTTTAAATGTACAGCCAAAAGAGGAGGAGGAAACCAGAAATAAGAAAGACCAGCGGTCTCCAACCTTTTTTGCACCACAGAAAATTGTCATGCAAGACAATTTTCCACGGACCGGCCATGGCGCGCATAATAAAGCATAATAAAATGCATAATAAATACAACTCACCATAACACAGAATCAATGGGAGCCCTGAGCCTGTTTCCCTGCAATGAGACGGTCTCACCTAGGAATGATGGAGACAATGACACCTGAAGTGTGTTCCTTATTTGCAGTGTACTCCGTAATTTTGTTTTGGTTGCTGTCACTGCAGAAAACCCACAAAGATAGGACATTGGAAATGGAAGCAGGGTTTTCAGTGCTTTTGTGGCAATCCCAGGATATTCCGCCTTGATTGTAATTGATTTTTCAAAAAAAACACCCTGCAGACTCCGATAGTCAATAAAATGGAAATAAAATAAAAATAGAAAGTTTTTGATTCTTTCTGTGCAGCCCGGTACCAAATGATCCACAACCCGGTACCAGTCCATGGCCCGGTGGTTGGAGACTGCTGAGACAGAACAGTATCAGTGATAAATTGAGTTTGGGTTTTTGATATTTTTGATAAAGGAAAAAAATTCTATCACTAAAATAATAAGCAGTACTGTTCTTAGTTTTGGGAAAAATAGGATGCATTTTGAGAATTCCCTTTAGTTTGCCCCCCTTTTAAATCACACAACCGTTAGATCCATTTATATATTTTTTAACTTCAAATTTATGGAATGTACTTCTTTGCTTAAACTGACTCCTGGGCCTTGACCCTGTAACCTTCTTGTGACTGATAATCCTGTTTCTACAGAGGCTATTTATCAAGATGGCAGTTTGTGCTTGTTTTTCGACCGCATCCATTGCATTTTTGTATGACAACGGAGGGCGTCTGCTGGAAAAATCTGCAGTGGTACGACAACTTCACATCTACTCGTCCCCTTTCTTTCACTTCTATTTTTCCCTTGAAGTTCAGCAATGTTAAACATTTGTCCACAGGGCACTTATAAGTATACTTTAACACTGCTTTGTCTTTTCTGGACATTTTTTCTGGTTGAATGCTGGTTTATTGTTGAATTTAATAATAATTACTCTACAGTCCATCCTTGATTTAGTGGACCTCAAGTTTACGAATTTCAGATGTTATGGACCTTTGCAAATACAGTATATTCCAGAAAAAATAGAAAAGGAATAAATATTGGAGGAAAAACTCTATTTTTAATCATAGGGGAAAATATAAATATATTTAAAACAGAAAAAAACTTGTTGGATAAAGTTAAGTTTTAAACAGTTTTGATACAGTGTCTCAATAATGAACCATTTAATCATCTCCATTGTTAGTTTCTTTAAAAAACTAGCTAGTGCCCTTGTAGCAGAATAAGTTGTATTGGCAACTTATTCAGATTTTACATGTAATTCACTATACTGCCGGTATGTAAGTTTTAACTATAAGACTATTTCATTTTATTAGGCACATTACATATTCATTATACTTCATATTAGGATATAAAAGTGTTACTATAGTATACAGTGCCATACTAAAATAAACATTACGCTTTAGATTCTCCAGACTTTCATCACATCCAGACCCCCTCGTCCCACCACAGTCTGGTAAATCAAGGATGAACTGTGTTACTGTTACACTGTTGTTGGACAGTCCAGTCCAGTAAAAACGGACGATAATTGCATCATATATCTTGTTGAAGTTGTGTTTTGAATTTGTTTGTTTAGGTTTTTGGGTTCTTGGCCACTTGTATGTATATGACTGATATTGGAATCCATATCAAAATCCGGATGCTGATGAAAGCCAAGGGCGTCAACACAAAGGAAGAAGACACAAGCTGAACACTGACACTATTTAAACTGTTATGCACATGAGCAGCAATACACACTAAAACTGCTGAAAGCGCTCTAAGAAGCACATTTTAACTCCATTTCTATAGTGAGGAATATTGTATGCAGAATTTCAAGTTTTAGCAGCGGGGTTAGGTTAATAGAACTAAATCACTGAGTCTTTAGTCCAAATCATTATTCCACTTGCTGTCCAGAAAACAAACTTTGAAAAGAAATGGAAAGCATTGACGTGTGCACTTTTAATAAGAATCATAGTAATACGTCCTCCTTCGACACAAGATTTTTAAAAACTTTTGGCAAACTACAAACTACCAAAAAAGATGAACAAATAGGATGCTATGCTTTCTGAATACTATGAGACACTTGAGGGATACTATGAGGGATAACTGGGGGATCAACTGAGCATCTTTTTAGCATCTTCTAATAATTTATCTAAATTTAAATGAACATATGTAAAAGTATAATGTACTGTATGGTAAAGTATACTACCGTAAAAAAAAAAAGTATAGCAATCTAGGCTACTGTGTACAGTATAGCTATGTGTAACTGTGTATGAGAATGAATATATACATATATACTGATATGAATTGTGAACACTACATTACCAATAATAGTTGCCAAAATAGAATTTATACAATTCCAAGAGTTATGATCAAACTATGAAGACAGTAATACAATCTTTAACATTTAAAATAGACTTTAACATTTTAACATTTAAAATTAAACAGACTTTAATTGCAGAGTGGAACTGTCTTAGTGATAAAACTTTTATATACTTTCAAATAAAATATAGACATTCATATTTAAAACTGACAACTTCTTGACATATAAAATAGTGTGCTTTATTTTCAGTAAATATTTCTCAAAAGTATGGTTCATCCTCAGTGACTTGAACACTTAAGGCTACGACACTATATTAGGACAAAAAGGAAGACTGTCACTTTGTTATAAAAGTATAATAGCGAGTTTGTCTATTTATGTGTACATTACATCATGCAACAAAATAAAAATTAGACCAAATTAAAATTATTCCAGAAGATACTCCAGTTTTTTATTTTTTATATATTTTTTTTTAAGTTTTTTAGTGGACTGAGACTATGATTAATAAGAAAATTATTTAATACAAGACAACAGAGCTGAACCCCATGAGCAAATAATTTAAAGACTGCTGTCTGGGATCTTCTCTGCAGAAAATTTTACACTTGCTTTGCACAGTCACACCTAAAAGAAAGAAGGGGAAAACATTTAGCAAAAAATACAATATACAATAACATTACAGTTAGTTGGCATGCAGAAATATATTTCAGAAAATAGTTCAAACAGGCTGATCAGTGAATGAATGATTTTGTAATGTACAGAAATTTATAATATGGACAGAATGCATAAATTCAGCACTTTGACACAGCTTGCATAAGTGAAGCAATTTTATCTCCATGTTCCAGAATATATTTTTAGTAATAACAATGTTGTATTGTAGTTCGCTAATGCTAACACTGTGTATAGTCATGCTGATTAATTATATGGTTGCTTATATTTATACTATTAAACTGTCATAATGTGTTATCATCCATCCATCCATCCATCCATCCATTCATCCATCCATCCATCCATCCATCCATCCATCCATCAGTCCGTGGTTCTGATGGTCTGTGGCCTAACCAGAAAAGAAGTGAGTTTTGCTCCTCTTTTTTAACAGTTAACAGACAATAATGCAAGTTATTCCTGACTGAAAATCACAGAAGCATATAAATAACAGTTCTGACTCACTTGATGTTGGGAGCCTGTTCTGATCTTGTAAGAAACCCATATGTTAATGACTAGCAAACCAGTTGCAAAAAATCCAAACACCTGTAGAAGAAACAGAAGTTCGCAGTGAGTGTCGCTCAGCTCTAAATGAAAAGGAGGGGACAGGTGTTTGCAGAATTTGAACTGCAGGTACTCTGGTCTCGGCATACCATATCCAAATACACAGGAACATACAGTCTGCACCCTGAGGAGTGAAAATCTACACGAAACAAAAGCACTGATATGGAAAAATGTACAAGACACCTTTAAACCGCAATGCCTGTGCCTAAACCTTATGGGAAAAGAAGTTGAGTTGCATGGGTGATTTTTCTAGGTGTTCAAATAACTACTATTATTACTACTACTGTTATTATAATTAAGATAATGTAGCTGAACAAGCGGTCTTTGAGGAGAAACCAGTGTTTCCTCCCAGTTTTCTACTATTCCTTGGCAATAATGGACACCAAGTCCATACATTACTGAACCTTCATATAAAGTTGTGGAGTGTAGAGTTTAAAGAATGTTTCTCCTTAACTTTGTTTACTTAAATTCTGCAGAAATTTGTTAAGTTCCACAAATACTCCAAGGAAGGAAATTAACTAAAAAACACAATCAACTTAGCTGGAAGAAGAATTGTCGTTGACAGTTAGTCCCAAGGAACAAGGTCAGCAAGGCCAGAGCTAAGTGTTAAGAAATCTGACATTATTGTATTTATATGATGCACATTAGTTTTTAATGATTGCAGTTGTCACTGAATTACACATATTTCTTATTACTTTCTGAAAACATTAATTGCCATTTGGTTTCAGCAGCCTATACATAAATGCAGGGACACCCTCTTAAATTCTTGACAAGACAGACTAGGGAAGCACAGGACATTACCTTATCAATCCTGGCACACAGAGGACACATAACATAAAACACACATAATAAGCATTGCAATGTGTGAAATAAATAAGTAAATAACAATAAATGATAACAGGAGACAATTCTAAGAATGAGATAGAAAATTGCCTGTCACAATAATGCACCAGGGCTGGATGATAAAGTCAACAGTACACTTCTGAGTCCACCTCTTCCCTTCTTGTTTCCCACAAAGTTATCAGAAAGTTTTCTAATGGAAAACACACAGTAATTGCCTAACCCATTGGTTAAAGTGTGTCATGAAATGTAAGGCTTGTCTTCCTGTGTATTGTTTCTACATGTATCTTTTGGCACACTACTAAATTTGTACTTAGCTGGTATCAAATCCCTTGACCCACAGCAGTCTGATGAAAATGCTTCATTTGACATTTTCAGCCAAAAAGATAACACTTTCTAACAATTGAGTCCTGGCAGGGTGTGCAAGAGGGGCAGGTTGCTGCGACCCACGGGATTAAGAAACCAGTTTGCTAGTGTGAATCACAACATTCTAAAATAATTTAAAAAATACTTACTGAACCAGCGATCAGGGGTGACAGCCTATAACTCTTAACCGCAGCTACTATGGAGGCTATAAAGATGAGAAAGGCAGCCAAGATGCAGGTCACAAACTCCTAAGCCAATAAAAGACACACATAAACACAAGGTTTAACCCTGACATACACCCTGAGGACATTGTGCAACCTGCTGTAACATCCATTTTCCATGCTTTTTCATGGCCAGAAGCCTAAAAATTTACATTATTCAGCTAAAGAAGTTCTGCATGGAGGAGTAGGCCAAGGAAATGTTTAATTGAGTCATCTATCTATCTATCTATCTATCTATCTATCTATCTATCTATCTATCTATCTATCTATCTATCTATCTATCTATCTATCATGTAACCACCTACCTGCATGTGTCTTCTTGCCTACTTGCTAACCTATCTATAGTAATTAGGTGAAAAAATGAGTTTAAAAAAATCTGAATTCGAGTCTGTGGTACATAATCAATAACATGCAAAGACATAGATTAATCCACAAATCTGAAATCAACTCCAACACAATACACCAAAGCTGCACAGCTCACAAAACCTCCAAGAGCAGCACCAGCTTTGGACACCCACCGTCATGGTCCAGTTGATGCACGGTATTTTACCCTGAAGCTGGAAGATGTGCATGATAAGGAAGATGAGGAAAGTTATCTGGAACCCGATGGTGACCACCTCAAAGAAATTGTAGGTCGAGTAGTCAGTCCACAGTTGGGAGAAGTGCACACACAGGAAGGCGATGAGGAGCACCACCTGAACACGGGGAGGCAACAAACAGGTGGCCACTCTGACAAACAAAGAACACTGTTGTAGGTTAAACTTTCTTCAGCTCCTCTGCTCAGCAAATACATAAATATCTTGATAGTCTCAAAGAAGTCAGATGGAAATGCATCGGGGGGCATCAGGTTTGCTTGAAGCCTAAAGGGTACAACAGATGCCCCCTCAGTGTACCTTTTATCAAGATACTACTACTACTACTGCTAATAATAATAATAATAATAATAATAATAATAATAATAATAATAATAATAGTCATCCTTTCACTTTCAGCCAATAGTAGCATTGAATACGAATTAATGAACTACACAGTAATAACCAATATAGATCTTTGCTTTAACAAATATATATTATTATGATGCACAACTGAAGATCAACTATACACAGTTTCAATTTCTAAAGGTTATGACATGAATTTGCATGGGTGGCATAACCTCATGCTACATTTTATCAGCATTATGTTAAAAGTCAGAGGTCAACTCAGCAAGTCACTGGCCTCAGCCACCTTGTCTGTCACCTCATCAATGCTCAGTGGCATAAGATTGTCTCTCTCTCTGTTGACGGGTGCAGATGCTTCTAAGAGCCCCTGTGTGCGAATGCCTTAGTTTGTTCTTCACAAACTTACACATCAGTAAAATAACTAAGTAACTGAAATTAGCAAAAGCACTGCTACACTAATCCAATTGTGATGGGGTTATCTGTTAAAATTACTTTCAGTCCTTTATTAAATTATGAAATAAAAGCTCCTAAATGTGTTACTGCATGTTTAATTTCCAGTTGCACTTTAAATAACATTTTGCTTAAAGTTGGCTATGAATGAGGTGTGTGTGTGTGTGTGTGTGTGTGTGTGTGTGTGTGTGAGTGTGAGAACTACAGAGTAGTCCATCAGTGTTAATTCTGTCCAAAAAACAGTGTAAAGAATAAATTGCATCCAACACCTTTGTTGTATTGATCTATTGGGCAGTGTCCTGCTACCGTATATAGCATATTGGTACATATGAATAAGCGGCACTAATGTCAGCACTAAGAAACATTTCACCAGTATGTCACTTTCCTTCTGCACACCTACGCACTCTCACACAATAAAAAAAGGAATAGCAGTCATTTATTCTCAAATAAGCCAAGTTTTTTTAATGAGTTCCAGTATATTTGAATTAATTTCCAACACTCAGTACTGCAAAGAGCAGAATAAAGGGATCTTGCTTAGAATGTGATTCAAATGCCTTTGAACAAGAAGGTGACAGGAAGCAGAAGAGGAAACAGATACCTCGGAGAGTCTAAATCGAGCTCAGTGTGTCAGTGGGTGACACTGGATGTCATAGGTTTTATTTATTTATTCATTATTTATTTTCCTGGAAAAAATGAGAACGTGGAAACTAAGACCCCACCTGTACTTTCAGTTTACTACCTCCAGAAGTTAAATTCATTAATAATAAGCTGATTTGCCATTTAGGTTCATTGTACTCCTTTCATGAATAAGTGTGCGATCGGTTGCATGACCGCCCGCCGCATTCGTTTACTCATGGAGCCATGACACTTTAATTCGCCACATTTCGCTGTCTACTGCCTGCCTTTCGACCCCTCCCCCTCAAAGAAAAAGTAAATAAATAAATAAATATTTAAATTAATTGAATATATACTGTTTATTCATTCCAATATGAAGTTACTGCATCAATATGCTCCATTATGTGAAAATATTTTGCGATATTTAACATTTAATGGCACGCTAACTTGCATACGCACCCGGCCTTCCACAAGATCTAAAAGAAAATGTGATGCGTCAGACCAGGCCACCTTCTTCCATTGCTCCATGGTCCAGTTTTGATGCTCACATTTTAGGCGCTTTTGGCGGTGGACAGGGGTCAGCAAGGGCACTCTGACTGCTCTGTATCAACGCAGCCGCATGAGCAAAAAGCTGCGATGCACTGTGTGTTCCGACACCTTTCGAACATGCCCAGCATTAAAGTTTTCAGCAATTTGAGCTACAGCAGCTCTTCTGTGGGATCGGACCAGATGGGCATCGGTGAGCCTTGGGCACCCCTGACCCTGTCGCCAGTTCACTGGCTGTCCTTCCTTGGACCACTTTTGTAGGTACTGTACTAACCACCGCATACCAGAAACCCCACAAGATGCCGGTTTGGAGATGCTCTGACCCAGTCGTCTAGCCATCACAATTTGGCTCTTGTCAAAGTCGCTCAGATCCTTACGTTTGCCCATTTTTCCTGCTTCCAACACATCAACTTGCACTTGTTCACTTGCTGCCCAATACACCCCCCCCCCACTCCTTAACAGGTGCCATTGTAACAAGATTAATGTTATTCACTTCACCTGTCAGTGGTTTTTATGTTGTGGCTGATCGGTGTAAAAGGTTATATGAACTTATACATTAATGTATACGCATATTAGGCAAAAATGTCGATGATTTTTGTGGCTTCCGGCTCTTACCACTACTGCCACTTGCAGCATTCCGTGGTTCGTCCGGGTGTAGCCCAGGTTGACACATGTCGTCGTGTTCGTGGCCGTGGTCGTGGTCGTGACCGTCGTGGAAACGTGCGACATTTCGTTCGGAATTAAAAGCAAATGACAGCGCGTCCGTAAAAAATCGGAAGGCAAAGAAGATGTCCGTCCACTAAAGCTGCGGAAAGGAAGTCGCGAAACTAACGGGAAGCTGCGGATAAGCGCGCTCTGCTCTTCTGCTGCGCCACAACTGGGCGACTTGTGGAGGTTCAACCATTCATACGAGCCGGCAGCGCTAACCATTGCGCCAGCTGGTGCCTCAACTGTACCAGCCGAACGACCGTTTGGTTTATTCAGGTAGTCAGCTCACCTCATTTTTTGGGCACATAACGTTTCTGAACCTAGACCTGACCAACTGAAGCAACCCCACATCACAACACTAAGTTAAATCCAGATGGTGACTGCCTGAATATACCAAACGAGCAGGTTTTTCCATCAATGGATTTTGTCTTCATATTCTAAGATGACAATGGCAGGATTCATGGGGCTCAGATTGTGAAAGAGTGCTTCAGGGAGGATGAGAGAGACATCATTTTCACACATGGATTGGCCACCAGAGTCCAGACCTTAACCCCGTTGAGAATATTTGGGATTTTGTGCTGGAGAAGACTTTACGCGGCGGTCCGACTCTCCCATCATCAATATGAGATCTTGGCAAAAAATGAATGCAACTCTGGACGGAAATAAATGTTATGACATTGCATAAGCTTACCGGAACGATGCCACTGCGAATGCGTGCCGTCATCGAAACTAGGCGGTCCAACGAAATATTACAGTGTGACTTTTTTTGGTCAGGCAGTGTATATTTACTTTGGTACAACTTTAATGGTGCACACACACAAATTAGATTCTAAAAAGAGACAATGCTAGAAACTTTGTCCGGAATTGCTGTTTTCGTGTGTGTGGGGTTTTTTTTGCGTGTCTAACATGAAAAATCTCCAAAACCGCAATGAGAGTGCGCGAACAAGCTGAGAGCAGCACAAAGAAAGGCTGGCATTTTGTAAGACGATCGAATGAGCCGGATAATATTCTTGGCGGTGTAAGAATTGGTTATTTTCTGAATGTATCTTTGAATTATAAAAGGTTTCTTTTTTTGGTGATGATATTAATATTTGAAAGGGGGGGGGGGTGCGCGATATCGATAGGTTAAACGCTGTGTCCTAAACTTCTCTTCGAGCACTTACAATACTTTTATCCACGGTTCATAAATTAAGTGTTATGTCGCAAACTGTTAGTTTTGCGACTCTTGCGGTTACTGCTTTACGGCACCCGGTATTTCCACATTTTCTCGATTCGGGGTTTTTGGTGTAGCAACGACCGTTCGTGTTGTTCTTTCACAACATTAGGCTACTTCGATTTATGTCGGTTGAGTTCATTCGAATATGTTTTCAACAAATGCATTGTGTGTTTCCCCAGAATTTAAACAACTTTAGAAATATAAAACACGATTTTCATAGCTGACGGTTAGTGTTAGCTTGTAATGCCACGTTAGCCTCAAGAATTTGGTGCCATTTATTAACGGTTTTTACAAGTGGAAACATGCATTATTCAAGTACATATTTTAATGTCAGATTAATGATAAATTGTTTCTACTTCTTCCTGTCCTCTGCATCTTTCTCCGTCGCACCCACCACCTGCATATCCTCCTTCATCACATCCATAAATCCAACCACAAGGGATGCACAAACTAGTGCATTTCTTTGCCCTGGTCCCAAGCCCAGATAAATAGAGAGGGTTGTGTCAGGAAGGGCATCCAGCGTAAAAATTTGCCAAACCAAATATGCGGACCAATTGCTGCCCTAACACACACAAATCATGATGTGTGTTTTTTTTTTTCTTTTCTTTTCACTTGTAACAGCAACTTAAATTCATAGTAATGTTACAAGTACATGCATTCTTTTTTTTGTAACATGATACTGGGAAAACAAATAGCTTAACCATCCCTTTAATTCCTTATTCTTCACCCACTCTGCTGGTTGGGGTTATCTGGAAGCAGTCCCAGACAGCTAGGAAACCATACCCTGGTTAGAGACCAGAACATTCTAGGGTGGCCACAGATTCCCACATTCAGTGACCAGTTCACTATGGCCAGTAATTAGAGCTTAGTTTCTAGTTAAGTCACAAAATAAGCCTATAAGTAACATTTCTGGATAATAAAGAAGTTCTGCGTTATGAGAAATGTAATCTGCCATGTGGAAACGAGGTTTTATCCTGTTTTCCTGCTTTCAGCACAATTCATATTGTTCACCTCCACTTGGCTAGCCAGTGAATTAGTGACACTCAAAATAAAAAAGATGTCATCAGTTACGCATGTCAGGACACAAATATTTTTGTGTACCTTCATTATCTCATTCATGCTCTTACAATTTCAGCATTGGGGCTGTACTACATTCACCCTGTACTGGACTGCCATACATTCCAGTGGCTGATCCTAGCTGATCCCCAGTGACCCCAGAACAGGTTGTGGACCATCACGACCCCGATCAGAATGAAGTGGTTAATGGAAACAGATGGAACGAAGAAAGGATGCATGGATGGATTGAACTGCACCATATTTCTATTTTCAATTTGATTTGTCAGTAGTCATCCGACGATTCGACTGACACCGGCTGTTTATTTAGCTCCAGTTGTGGACCATCCGTCAGGCCTTTACTTGTGTGGCTACCATGCTGCTTTTTTCTTTTTCTTTTATATTCTCCAGGGTCTGAAGGCATGAATGACGACAAGACAAGGATCATGTGGACCCTTTTCGTATGCGAGCAGCTTATACCCACACGGAAACATGCAACCTGCACACAGACTGATCCAGATTCACATGAACACCCAAACAGCCCAGGTCATTTCTTCACCCTTTCCATTACTTTAACCCAAAAAAAACTTTTTCCCTTTTTTCCCTCCACAACTGCATTTGCTGAATTTTGTATGTTTAGTTGGTTTTGACTCAAAGCCATTTTGGCATGCTTAATTTTTGAAATTGAAAAACATAATGAATAAAATCAGCGTTTCCTTTCTTAATCCTCCCACATGATGTTGCATTTATGGATAATGTAGTCTTGTGAGTATTAGTGTAAACACTAGTGAGTACGACATCTGTCAAAACAATAAGACAAACGTAATTTCCTCTTTATGCTGTTTTAGCTTTTATGCTATTATTACATTTGGTGTAAAGGAAATTCCCAGCTGCTTGCATTGTCATTTTTAAGATTCATTATAAAATCTTGTGTATAACTATTAAATATTTAACTATGGCTCCATCACTGCTATCACAGTGTATTATTTTCCTACACACATAGAAGAAAAAAAACCACAGTAGTGTTCCAACACAGAAGTTTTGTAAACATTCAGACTTAGCACAGTATACAAGGGGCTTAAGTGCCCAAGTGTTTTATCATATTGAGGAAAGTCATTATTTCCCATAAAGTTCATGGTGCCTGATGTTCTCCATCTGAAGAGGCCCACTCTTTAAAACTGAAGTATGCATGGACTGCGTAGCACAGTGCTACCAGGAAGGCGAAGAACTGAAACAGATACAAATTTTGACAGATAAGTCGTTTCATTTACATACTGTATCATTTTTTTAGTTTCTGTGGTATGGATGGTGTAAGACATGCATGGGTAGTAATTCTAGCCAAAAGGTCTGCTCCCAAGCTGAATACACGCAGCTTCTCTTACCGTGGAGGCTGCCCAGCTATTGAAGGTGTGCTGCTCCTTGTTTGCCAGGTGGAGCGACAATGCATCCAAGATGATGGCCACCAGGTATAACACAGCGCCGCTGCCATTGAAACCCAGCGCCTGTGAGGACCACACGCAGGGCAAATGATGGGAAGGAGCCATGCATGCACACCAAAGTGTCTTCACATGCCAAAGTGTGTGTAATAACCGCCCCTGTGCAAAGCTTTGTAATGTTTGTATGTATTAATAATATTAATATTTTACTTGATTGTTAAGATGTGATGACGTGTTGTGCCTTGCTGGTGACACAGTGTCAATGAAAAGCAACCCAGACAACAGCTGAGATGCGACAGCACCGCAGCCCACAACCATCTATGGTTAACTAAGGGTTAACTAACAGGCCGAGTGTGTAATCAGCTATTCACGTGAAAGAGTCTGTTTAGCCACCCAAGCATGACCCTTAACCAATTGCCATGGTCAGGGTCATGGTAGTTCAGAGCCTATGCCAGGATCAGTGGCTGCTGGCCTGGGAGGCTACATCCTGGATGGGATTCCATCCCATCACAATGCATCCTGGAGCAAATCTGGATAAGTAGCTTGATAGAGAGCGGTACAAAAGGAGGTGGGATTCGAACTGGGGACCAGTATGTCCACAGACTTCGAACCACTATGCCACCTGCTGACCCATGTACCCCATTAGTAACACTTCATCTTACCACTGTGGGCCAGGGGACACGGGGGATCCTGGCGTAGGCCTTGGTCAGGTACACGATGAGGAAGATGACCGTGAGCACCCAGTAGGTGATGGCCACAAACATGACCCAGCCAAACACAGGCACATGGAAGTACTCCGTCCCTGTGACCAGCATCCACACAAGGAGCCCGAAGACCTGGGTAACGGAGGATGGAGGTCAACCCAATGTCAGCACTGTGTCCGCCTGCACAGTCACCTCTAGCAGCCTTCAAATCATGCCACGTTACTGCCAAACCTCCGGTTCTTTGGGAGGTTCCTAGATTGTCTGCTTCCTGATAAGATATTTCTCTCTTATTATTCCTACCGAGACAATGGGGGACATCTGGCCAGCAACCGGTCTGGAATGCAGCTCAAGAGCAGAAGGAGGAAGAGGTGGGTGGAAGAGCAGAGGGGTCTGTGTACTGAGGTTTACTGAGGTTCCTCCACGTATTTTTCTTATGGGTGCATGGAAAAAGTTTGCAGAAACAGAAATGTTCTAGTGCATTCTAATTGCTCATATAATGTCATTTTCCAGGAAACGTTTGGTGCAGAGACTCCTCTCTTACCCACAATGCTTGGGGGGGGGGGGGATTGACCTTCTGTGCAAATAAGCTCAATATTTATGCAGTAACTGAGAGCACAATCATGGAGTAAAGACATGGACTGAAAGTGCCATACATAGATGGTACTGGAAACTTCATCAAATTGTTTTATTAATATAGTGTTGTTTATTATTAAAACATCAGTTATTACTACAACACCAGCAGGGTGTAGATGCGCACTTATCAAGCGGAATGTAATGACGGAGTCATGACCTGATGTTCGCTCCAATTTAGCTGTGAGGTTACACACTGACATCCTGTAGCAGGACACCCCTAAACCATTACTGTAAATGCACACATTACCAAAAACGCACCACACACATTAGCTGTAACATGAAGCAAATGCCTAAAGCTTATCTGTGTGCACATCTGACTCTGCAAATAGGAAACAGGAAGTGGTGCATTAGCATGCTTATCCTGCTCAAGTGTGGGCCACGACGCTTTGTTTCTGCTGCTCCAGGTGGCAACAATCTGCTTGGTAACCACAGAGTGAGATGTAAGGGATTCCCAAAATCTGAGGCCATTCACTATTTAAACAGCAGTTTCAAAGTGCTGTTAGAGGTCTGAAAAGGGAGGTCAGGTCAGCTTATGCAATGTCACAAGATTTATTTCCGTCCAGAGTTGCATCAATTTTTTGCCAAGATCTCGTATTGATGATGGGAGAGTTGGAGGCATGGACTCTGTGTGAAAATAATGTCTCTCTCATGCTCCCTGAAGCATTCTTTCACAGTTTGAGCCTCATGAGAGGCATTGTCCTGGCATTGTCATCCTGGCATTGTCATCTTGGAAGACAAAATCCATTGATGGAAAAACCTGCTCATTCAGTACATTCAGGAAGTCAGCTGAGCTCATTTTTTGGACACATAACGTTGCTGAACCTAGACCCGAGCAACTGAAGCAACCCCACATCATAAAAACTAAATTAAATCCTGGGGGTGACTTTCTTTTTGGCCGGGCAGTGTATAAAGCTGCCTTTCCTTGTTTATTAAGTAAATGAGTTGGGGTGGTTTGGGCTGCCCTGAAGCAAAGTCTCACCCTACTCTAGAGTTGTAAAAATGAGGTAAAGGACTCTCATAAGGAATGCCCAAACATACATTTGGCAACCACAAATCCCCTCAGTTTAATGCTCCAAGTATTGACTACCCCCGTACAGAATCAAACCTTTGACAGCTGTGGCTGAGTCATATTATGGTTTTAGCTGGAATTTTTCAGTTATTTTTAAAAGCAAGGCTGCACTCCAGAGTACATGTGAAGAAGAAAGAGAGCACAAGTTCTTTCAACTTCCAGTTGTAAAGCAGAGGGTCAAAACCCAAAAAAGTAAAACAGAGTGAAAGAACAGAAAAAAATAATATGAAAATGACAATGAGATTTTGTCTTATGCTCATCTAGGAGTGTAGATACCCTGTGGTTAGAGTTCATCCTCACCCTCAGCTGTGGACAGTGAACAATAATAGAAATTAAAGCACACCATGGGGAGGGCCATCATGTGATTAGATTGTTTTTTTTTTGGGGGGGGGGGGAATTTACTCTTTTTAT
Source organism: Heterotis niloticus (assembly GCA_018136845.1). NCBI lineage: Eukaryota > Metazoa > Chordata > Actinopteri > Osteoglossiformes > Osteoglossidae > Heterotis > Heterotis niloticus. Next base: position 9,126,296 of record CM030900.1, on the reverse strand, counting down.
TCTTTTCGCAGAGAATGTAGTGGTCACAGATTTGGGATTCAAAAAAACCGGAAACATCCATAATTTGGCCTTCTTTTCCACCTTCACCAAATCCAGTTGAGCACTGCATCAAATATTATGTTGTACTGAGTTTTAGATAAATATTTTAAAAAATATTTCTAAGCTGCCGCTCGCCGTCTTCACCCTATTACTTTTTACCATGCTCTGCTATACGCGCCTCCTGTATTTTCCCACGCAGCAGCCACATTTCAAGCAGACCAACGCCGTGCCAGCAGGTGGCGCAGTGGTTAGAAGTACACCTGGCACGCAAAAGCACACGGCGGTTCACGAACTTACGAGCTCCGCGAAGGTGAGGACCGCGGGGGCGCTCCGTAGGAAGCGCGCGTCGTATAGCAGAGTGGAGCGGGACGCGCCGTCCGAGTCCGGGCGCGCACCTTGGGTTGCGCTCGTCCCCGCCGCCGCTGCCGCCGCGCTCTCGCTCATGCTGTTGAAGTCGCACGCGTGCACACGCTCCCGGTAACCGGTTAGAGGAGAGAACTAAGTAACTGGCATCTAACCGACAGGGTTTAACACAGTCCGGCGACGGTGTGGACTTTCCCAGGTGAATGAAGACCGCTCAGAGACCCGGTAACACACACGCACACACACGCACACTGTGGTCAAAAGGAAGCTTTCCACTGAGGAAGGGTGACATGCTGGGCGCTGTGCCCGACGAACACACACACACACACACACACACACACACAAAGCCAGCAATTCAGTCTAATTCAGTGAAAAATAAGCAGCGCAATTCTGCATTAAGAAACTGCTGACAAGATGACACCGGGCTTCCAAGACATTTAAACATTAAGACATATTTCCCTGTAAACTGCCCAATGTCTCCTTTAACAGCACATTTACTTCCTTGCCTTCTCCTGCCCTTTTATTTGGGAACTGAACGACGCCACGTTCCTGTTATTGGCAACGAATGCAGCACCCAAAGGTGCAGTAGAGGAGTATCAGGCTGTTTGACAGCAGCAAATCTCTGTTTGCAGGTGAAGACTCTCACTTGCTTATTTAATCTACTTTTTATACCGAATCTTATTATTATATATTATTATAATATTAATATCCAGCTGCACCTTAGACGCAAACCGGTTATTTTCCAAACGGCTTCTAACCTGCTCCGTTGCAGCAGATGGCAGCAGAGAGAAGCGTTGGGCTAAAGCGCGACTCACGTTCTGCATTCGTTCCTCGCAAATCACTAACATGGCGGTTTGATGTTATCATTTCAAAATCATGCTTTCTATTTAGCAAATTTTATTGCAACACGCGGGCAGCAAAGTGAGGACGGTGGCGTTTGTTTTGGTGACACAAAAGTCAACAGTGTTACGTGGATGAAAATGAATGAAGTACCAATAGGGGGCAGTAGAGACACACAATGAGTCAACTTGTGCGCTATTATACAGTATTTATTATACTGTATGTTGTTTTGTTTGTGTGTGTGTGTGTGAGAGAGAGAGAGAGAGAGAGAGAGAGAGCGCGACAGACAGAACCTTTGTGCACAATAAAACCTAAAAAAGAAGAAATATACATAGTGTAGACACATTATGAGAGGTAATGTGTGTTTTTTTGGATCACATTATGAGCATATACTTAGTAGTACGCAGGGGAAAAATGCTCATGCAGACTAAGACAAAGTGGTTTTAAGTATTTAATTTCCCCAAGAGACAGCAGTCAAGCTGGGGAGCGCTGTGGCCTAAGGTGGGAACCCTCGCTGCCTCGGCAGCTATAGCTCAGATTTTGGATTGAATGTGAGTTACGTCACATCCAAGTGTGACCAAGAGTTTGGCAACGAGACAAGGGGAGGGAACAATGGGCGCCATCATGACATTTGGGGGGGTGGGGCATTTAGATGAGGCATGGTGGCACTTCCAGATGTTTTAATCATTTTGCAGGCATCTGCAAGTTGAAGGGTAGCAGCAGCGATAGGTTCTGCTCTCTCGGTGCTGCTGCATGCTGCTGTATGGACACCCACATCGGCATCCAGTTGTTCACAGCCCACCTTCTTCACAGCTCTGCCATGTCCCTTTCCCAGAAGCCATGGGTGTGTTTTGTGTTTTATAACCAAGAAATAAACAACAAAAGAGGGGAGGAAAGCATTCTTTTGCTTTTCAGTCATTTTCAGCAGCCGTCAGTATCTTAAAATGGAGCTGCGTTCTCCTCCATTGCTACACAGTGACAAGGTGGGACAGGAGTTCGATTTTCTATGCGTGTAAATCTTTCGAAGAGGCAGCATCAATTTCCCCTCACTGTGGTGATGCAGGTTTCTAGGCAACAACTGGCAAAGTGTAAATAGAGGCCCCATCACTGATGCTTCTATTTCAATAATTAAATCAGCACCAAGTGTAAAATATTACAGATAACACAGAGATTTTCAGTTAAATGTGTCTGTGCAAAATTAAAAATCCACACACCTGCAAGGGCTGATTGTAAATTTCAGACATATTTAACTAAAAACATATTAAATTATAGTAGCAATAAGGAGGAAGCAAAAAAAAAAAAGCTCTGCTGCCAAGAAATCATTGCAATTTGTTAGCTTTAGCCCTGCTGTAGCCAACACCATTTTACTCAGCAATAGTATAACACGTTTAATGCGTTTCCTGCTCTAAATAATTTTTCCCACAGCGTGTTGATTTGTCTCATAGACAGCAGGATAATATCGGTTCAAGAGGATTGTGAATTATGCAGTGTTTACAGAAGCGATTCTCTACTGTCTTAAAACTTGTAAAACTGCACAAATGGTGTAAATGGTCAAGGGTGTGAACGACAAGCGAAACACATTAAAGAATAGTGATTACTTGCATTTGAAAATGTTTAGTTAGGGTTGCTTCCTAAAATAAATAAGTATACTGGAATGGAAAGTGCCCTTGAGTCATGTCTGACTCCTAAGCAAATGCCAACGTAATTTTTCAAGGCAAGGAGGAACAGAAGTGGTTTGCCACCACCTTTTTCCGGCCTCTAAAATATATATATATATATATATATATATATATATATATATATATATATATAGAGGCATGGTGGCACTTCCAGATGTTTTAATCATTTTGCAGGCATTTTTGTGTTTACTCCCATCTTTAAAAAAAAAATATATATATATTTTTTTTAAAGATGGGAGTAAACACAGGGGAGAACCTACAAACTCCACACATACCCCTGAGCTGGACTTGAACCTCACAGCAGACAAGCAGCCCAGAAGCTCTAAGGTACCAGTTTACCCCTCTGTGCCACCACATTCCCCATAAATAAAGTACACTAGAGAACTAAAATTAGAAAAGCGTGACATTTTATTGCAAACTGATCTGTTTCTGTAACTTACTTATTTGTTAAGCATCGGAGCATCTAATGTTGTGGAATCCTCTGTGTCCAGCTACTGTATGACAAATTTTCCTATAGGAATCAATAAAGTTCTATCCTATCCCATTGTAAAATGAACTGTGTGCGGATGTCTACATAAAACAAAACACCTTTGTAAATTTTATCAAGCTTTAAAATAAAGACAAAAGCAAAAACATTTGGACATGAACTATTTAGAATTTCATTCTTGTTGAATTAGAAATTGTTGCTTTAAAGTAGAAATGAGAACATTGCAAATTGTGAAAACTGTATTTATGTGTGTATGTATGTCTGTGTGTGTGTGTGAGAGAGAGAGAAACACTCGCTGTATCACAGGTGCAGTATCCCCATGTCCACCCCCCACAGTGTAAGTGTGTGTCTGAGTGTGTCGCAGGTGCTTTGTTCCGGCTGTGAGCATATGTACATCTGTTCATCATGTGCAGCCACAGGTGTTCTGTACATGTTTGTGTGTGTGTGTGTGTGTGTGTGTCACAGGTGTGCTCTGACTGGCTAACTAGCTCTCTGGATGTCCCGCATGGGGCTCTGGCACACACACGAGAGTCACCCTCAGAGCTGCTTGCTGGCATGTGTCACCATTCCAGCCACCTGGAGACCATGGAGCCGTGAGCCAGTTAGGAAGCAGGGGGTCGAGCCTCAGCTTCCCCACAGAGGACGCCATTTCTGTCCTTAACCAGCGATGGTGCCTTCCATTGCTGCAGATTACAGCGTGACAGACGGTCTGCTCCCATATTCTCTACTGCACATTTCATAGCCATTCTCTTACTGCTTTGTGCCACACTATCACATTTATGTGCATTTACTTTATCACATTTATGTGCATTTGTGTTCACAGGAAAACATTGTGTCTTTGTTATTGAGATTTGAACTGAAAGTGTTCAGTTTATTTATTTATCAAATGATACATCTTTTATTACTCATTGTATGAAATATACTTTTTCATTTCTACATTTTTTTAAATTATTTTGGTTGTTGCTATGCCCATTTGTCCCACATTGAAGAAAGATGCTTGAAGAAAGTACCCTGTAGTGCATTATCACAGCTTTACGCAAGCAGACCTACAGTTGTATGTACACTATAGTAAAACCCATGTAATGGTTCACGCTGACAGCAGAGTAACACACAGATTCACATAGCAACACTGCAACTTGGAGCTTCCAAATGACATGAGAGACACACACAAATGTGGGGAGAACATGCGAACTGAGTGAGGTTTTCAGCCCAAGCCCAATGGCACTAAGCTGTTCAAAGACCAGAGAAAATTTGGCCAACAGTTCAGGAGCTTCTCACCATCATGACCCAGGATTTCCATCTGTCCATATTTTTATTCAGAAACAGCCATCTGATTGGATTTACATATGGTGGTTATGGGGCTGCAAGGTATAAGAAGCAGTCTTGAGACCCTTGAAGAATACCTTGACTGGTGACAATTATACAGTAGAACTGGTTGGTTCTTGAAAATATACATTGAAAAAATATGCAAAATAATATAGAATCTGAAAAATATTACAGTATACAGACTGGAACTCTGTATTTGTTATTCACTTTGAACTAAGTGTTGGTTGTTAGTACTTTGAAAAGCAGAGCAACCCTACTATGTAACTGGTGCACCCGGGTCAGTTTGGCTGTGCTGGAACCCTACACCATAAATTAAAATAAAGTGAGGAGCTCACAATGCAGCTTTGGGTAAGTTATGAGGTTTGAGTTCAGGTTTTCAAACAGGAGGCCTTTGGTTTAAATCCAGATTGTCTGGGTTCAGTTATAACCAAGCGCCAGTGCCTTCTCAGCACTTTGTTACAGAGATGCAGGCCACTGGATGTGTTCTCTGCAGCATGAGCACCACGGAAGATGAAGACGATGCTTGCATTGGTTTATGAACTGCCTTCTGCACACGTTCAGCTACCGTTTTATGCAAAATGGCATCAGATTCCTATTTGTCTCCATATTCTGCATGCAGTGCCAAAGCAATTAATGCTGCTGGATTTTAACTGGAGCTTCAGATGCAGAAGGCAGAGTGCAGAATGAGCCACAGAAACATCTGGAGAAGATGGAGAAGGAGCTGCAGTAAACACATGGGAATTCATCGATCTGGATTTCTGTGAGACGGGGCCTTTAAGTTACTGTTTAATGGAGTTCCCACTTCCCCCGGAGCTGAAGGTGGACGAGGTCTCAGTCGATCTACATGCACTCAGGAAGCTTTTGTCACTTATTAGTGACTGTCTGTCATCTTTGTATTTCCATTCTGTCTTTTTGTGGAGGAGCGGGAGGCCCCTGCAGTCACATATCCTGGGGATTCAGTGAAGCTGGGGGTAGTGGTGGTGGTGGTGCGCAGAGCCTCGCTGGGAAGAGCTGATGCATTTACACTCATTCCTGCTCATATTGTCAAGGTGAGTGTAGCAGAGTGAAGATTAAACCAAATATCCCCCCATAATATATATTCTGTGCTCAGCTTTCCACCTTCAGTGAGAGTCTGTGCTAAGCTCTATTTTATAGCCGAAGGATTAATGCGTATGTGGCCATGATGTAGTGAGCCGCCAGCCGTCTCCATGACTGCAGGGAATCACTGACTCGAGTCCATATGTTTACAAATGGCAGGAAATGTGTGATTTGCGGCAGTGCCAAGACGCAAGCGAGCAGCAATCCAGAAGGCAGAAAGGGGCAAAATGCTGACAGTACTACGCAAAAATCACATTAAAGTGTCAAAAGGTAAACACACATAACTGTGGACACTTGTTAAATATAAAGGACGGACACAAATTTATCTCTTTGCAGGTTGTCCTTGGTTATGAACACTCCAATAGTGTCCTTACTCAAATGTGCACAATAAACAAAGGATGTCAATATTGACAAAGAAAGCAATTTTTTATAATCTGAAACTATATACATTATTTGTTGTAGTGCTCTAAATATATATTATCTTATATGGCTATCTGTCTCAATCTGCATAAAAACAAATACTGGAAAAAGGGGGAATTCGCCTACCACCACTTTTAAACAGAGATTATTCAAATGCAGCCAAACAAAATAGTATGCAAAAATATGTAAGCAAGCAGAAATTGTGTTTAAGGGGTACTGCTATATGGAATTTGAACTGCTTGTGAAGACTGTGCAGCCTTATAAAGGGCTAAAGTGTGAGATTGGCACATTTAAGGCTCAGCGCTGTCCCTAGACCCACGCAGACGAGGATTTCATTTTGCATTGCAGTGACACCGAAAACAAACGTCTACGGGACTGGGGTGCTGTATCCTTCACATTATCTCACAAAGCATCAAAGTTCCAAAAAAAAATCCAGCAAGAGGATAGGCCTAAGGAGTGAAGATGGATCTTCTGAATATAAGGAGGCCAAACTACTGCTGTGCAATAAGGGCTAAGCTGTTCATGTGACACCTCGCTGACCTCTTCATCCCTTCTGCCCTCAGTGCCCCACACTCCCCATGATTCCTAGACCCAACCACATATGGTGGTGCCAGAAAGTATTTATGCTCAGAAACCTGCAAACACTGCTGCGCTGAAGCAGTTTTGCACAGAGAAGTGAGGCCAAAATTCCTCCACAGTGATGGGGAGACCTTAGTCAAGCGCTACACGAAGTGTTTCGTTGCAGTCATTCCAGCTAAAGGTGACCACAGGTGCCACTTCCTCTCTCAGAAACAATTCATATACTGCTAAACAGAAAAAAGATGTGGTGTGACTTACTGTAAAAAATGTGCAAACACAGAGAAAGTTGAACGTTTGCACAAAAATTAAACTGAGCCTGGAACAGTGCTGCCAGGCTGGGAGATGGAGCAACACAGTGCACCTAAAAAAATGCAAACTTAGTGCTTCCAAGAAACCCATCTTCCAGTTTCCTGTTAGCAAATGTTTGTGTATTGCAGTGGAGCACGGGGCGCTGAGTGCTGGTTTAGCGCAGTTGCCAGGGACAGTTGGTGTGGGGAGATTAACCGTCACGCAGCTGTTAAAGCCTTTCTGGCATACAGGCAGTAGCAACAAATTTGTCCGAAGCATTAGGCTGCCTTCACAAAGCCAAGCACCAGTCAGAGCTCCAGCCTCTGAATTTAGATGCATTGGAAATGGGAGACTGGGAGATTTAATTAAGGATTAATGTTATTTGATGGGCACATGAAGGAGTCAAAACTGTCCGGTTAAAAATGGGCCCATTGGGGCAACTTTGGATTTCAAATGCTGAATTTATTCTCGCTTTTTTGTGCGGAAAACAAAAAAAAAGAAATAAAGACTGGTTACGGCATTAAAAGTTTATTAATTGTAAGCAGGGAATGGTGGCTAAGTATGATGTAAGCTTTGGGCAATGGTGTAAGCAGTTTAAAGACATTCAAGCCGGCCACCACTGTGTTATTTGAGAGAATATGTCAGCAGTTCATGGAAAGTATTCATTTCTGCCAGAGGAATATCACCATCCAGTGTTTCTGTAACGTTAACCTGGCACAGTTATCTTAGTGTTGTACAGGAAGTTAAATGTGGTGATTTTCAGAGTGATTTTAAAAATAATTTAAATGTTCAATGGAGTTCATTTCTGTGGGGTAAAACAGGTGTTTAACAGTGAAAAGCATGAAAGGATGAACAGCAGGTGGCGTAGTGCTCTCCCTTGCACCCAAAGGACTAGGGTTTGCATTGCACCTCCTCCTGCAGAACCCTCACCCAAGGTATGTACTCTGGTGACGTTCAGCCTGCTGCATAAACATGCAAATAAATGTACAACTAACACACTGTAAGCTGTTTTGGAGGAAAGCTTCAGCTTAATAAACAAATAAATAATAAATAAACAAAAGCACCTGCTGGTCCGCATGAAGCGTACGGGAATCACGTCCAGTACCGTAGAGCATGAGACAAAAGCAAAGACAAAGCAGCAGAAGGTAACAGCACGGACGCATTAATAGCGGCGCTGTTGGAAAGATTGGCATTTGGGATTAAGATGAGAATGAAAAATGGGAAACAGAACATTCTGGAGCAGACGGACAGATGGCTGCATAGCACTTCCAGGTTAAATCATATGTTGAGATCAACTGGAAACAAGCGAAATGATGATACGCTTTGAAATTCAGGACAATTTGGGAAATAAACTATATATGGCTGCTGACATTTTACAACTATTATATATATATATATATATATACAGGTAGCTGGAGATGACACCGCAATATATATGCTAGGTGCATAGGCGATGGACGCCTGTGAAACCGAGAGCAGTAACGCCTTCTCAAAGCAAACTGTCTGAGTGGATGGTCGGTGTCTCTCTTCTCAAGGGGATTGATTTAGGTAGGCGTCTCTCTTGCTTTGTAACACGGGAATCCTTCCCGGGGGGCATCACAAACACGGCCTGCCTCCTAGAGGTCGATCGATACATCGTTCCCCCCATCCCCGCCTGTGCCCACTGGGGGGCCGCTCCAGTCGAGGAAACATTTCCCAGCAATCTCTGCTACTCCTCTCGCTTGACATTTCTTGTGTGGGGAAAGAAGCAAGCGGGTGCTGATGGATTTGGCCCGACTGTTTCCATGACATTTAGCCCAGAAGCAGGCAGGTAAATTGCAGCGCGGTCTCCAAATTAGTTTGCAAAGCGGACTGAGGATTACGTCATGGTGGAGAATGTTTTTGTTTTGCAACTGTGCCTTTCTTCTTCTTTTCAAACAACAGCTTTGAGTGTGACCTGATGTGGTGGCTGAACATGGTGGTGTCAGCAGGGAGAGACAATTAAATGTTAATGCTTGCACCGTCTAGCAGAACTGAATGACTCAGTGCAGGAGGCAAAGTGCTGCTGTGGAAGGGGCGCCACATGAGGAAGCATCTGGAGGAACACTGGGGTGCCGTGGTGTGTGTGTGTGGGGGGGGGGGGGTCAATCTGTGTGATGCACGGTATGCTGGGTGAAGATATGTTACTTGAAAACTACAACTCCCAAGATGCACCGCAATATGCAAATGTGTGCTTTACAGTGCGGCAAATACGATTGTACATTCAGTGGAACAACCCTGGAAAATAGAAAATGGAGGAACTGTTTGGAGAAGATTTAACAAAAAGCTTTCCAAGAGCAGTGGATGTTGTCTTTTCAGAAATACAGAGAAACTGAATCATAAAGAAACTGTAAAGATATCTATTTCTAAAATACGCAGACAGAAGCTAAACACCGGGTATTGGTGTTTACATTGGACTATGTGTTGCTGTGCTGTATTAGATTTATGCACTCAAGCCATATTATTCTACACTGATATTTATTTAGTTTATTTGTGCTACATATTAAATAACCATTAGTTTTGTACTCTTTACACTGTGTATGTACTGTATTCTTCATCTTTAACTCAGAGGTCAGTGTTTAGTGTTCTCTTGCGATATTGGTTTTATTGCCATGTCTGTATGTCTGTATTTGCATTCTGCATTTCTAATAATGTCTCTATTTGTATGAATTTGTAAAAAGTTTTCACACTAGCATGACCAAATTAATATCTGATGCAGGTGTCCTGAGGAGATGCAGGATATCTGTATTTAATTTCAGTTCCAGTTCATAGTCTGCCGTGATATATCCTGATGGAGCAGGAAGAAGTCCGACCAGACATTTCGCGCTAACTCTGCAAGTTTAGTTGGCAGCTTCTCTAAAAGCTATTTACTTGCGAATTAATGACACCGCCTAATGTGTCCATGTCTGACTGCAGCGACTGCATCTGCATCCGCTTGCTGATAGAAAAACCCTCAAAGCGCTGATACCAGCACAGTAAAATTAAGCCCCTCGAATGCAAAGTAATTCAATCAATACCGAGGGAGGCCGGAACAGATTCCAAACGTTGATCGGGTGTGTAATCCAAAGCGACAAACCAAAGTGCATGAGGGATGTGCTTACACATCAGAAGACAGCCTTCAACTTTCCAGCCACAATCGAATACAGACATATATTACAAACACTGCATACAGAAACAGATATGATAAGAATACACTTAAGACAACCAAAAACCAGCACGTGCTTGCATGTGCTCTAGCATTTCTTCTGAATATTGTTTGGGGAACCCAGCATCCAAGTGTGCTGTATTATTTATTTTTTTACTTAGACATGAGCACATTTTAGGATAAGTCCCAGTTTCCTTGTGTGTAGTGTCGACCGGATATGCAAGGTAGGCTTTGGTCGACCGAGCGCTACAATTAAGTCCTTTATACTCTGTACGGGATTTCCTTTGATGAACTATCAGCTTCTACATGTGTGTGTTCAGCCCCAATCTTGGACCTCTGTGGAGTCACGTGACCAAAGAGATGCCTCCCTAAAAGCGCAGAATGCTGAACAAAAAAGCTGTTGGTCAGCCAGGAAAAAGGCTCTGGCTGGAATGGACTTTGCTGGTTGCACGGGAAATGAGCGCCACTGGACGTTGGAAAGGACCCACAGTGTCTCTCGCCACAATGTCCCCCATAAAGGCACTACACCTGGGGTCTGCGTGTGCAAAAGAACGATGATGGTCTCTATGAACACGTTCCTACTTGGAATGAGCCAAACACAGTGGAGACTAAAGAAAATTTCATAATAATTTTGCCAACCTTATGGTTGTTTGATGTCTTCCCACTGCCAACCCATATTTTATTTAAATTTTTTTAAACAAAAATTCAATGGAATAGCCATTGAGCAAAAGATGCATATCAGTGTGTGCCTAAAGTATCAGTCTTTTATGTTAGAACTGCTTTGCAGAGGTTCATCTTGAGTTAACAAGATTGCTGTAATCTTAGCTGGTTTAGGAAAATGAGTCAGCCCACATTTTATCAGCAGGTTAGTTGAAACAACCTTGATCGTACAGTATGTACATTTCCATAAATCCTACTTTGTGACAATAATTCATATTTTTTACATGGCACTGTGCCGATGTAATACTGTATTTGGTCCTACACATAGGTGCAATATTGGCTTTGCTGTTTTACTGTTTCATATATCATGTTCACTCACGTCCAGCTGTCGCAAAGTCCAGCACATTTGGGTGAAATACCATGCGGCTTCCAGAAATTGTGCAGTATTGTCACGTAGGATCATTCGGACTGCAGTCAGTAAGATTTCACATTCACTCTGGGGATGCTGGCAGGAGTCCCTTAAGCATGTTTTTCTCCAGGGCGCGAGTAAACAACTGATAAACAGAAGCATTTGTTGCTGCTATACTGGGCAGCTGGCTAACTGTTAAGGTATGGAAAAATCACAGGCAACAATGGGGCTGAACGCTGGGCCCAAAATTGTACATTTATTGTTTTTAGAATCTTTTATAATCAACTAGATGGGCTAAGGCACCTTTGCAGTGTAGGATGGCAGTCGCACCTTTAAGTGTTTCTGATGTCCTACCTGTTTTAATGGCAGACAGCAGTCGCTATTCCCCCACACCTGGACTGAAAGTGAGCACTGCAATTTATTTCTGAAAAAATACATTATTAAAAAAAAATTCAATTTATTTTGAAAACCAACAAATATAGGATTTTTTTTTAAGTTTCTCCTTCATTTTCTAAGTGCGCCATATTTTGAGTTGAAAAACCTTTTGTTTTTCTGCTATTGTTTTCAATAATACCTGATTATTCTTGTCAACATTATCAGAAATGAAGTTTAAACCTTCTGCACTTCATATCTTCAAAGGACAACATTTTGTAGGCTGAGCACATGTTGACTGGTGATGTTAATGCTTGTGATGTCAAAAGGTATCAGGCTAACTGTGTGGAGTCCAAAACAAAATATTTAGACCCATAAAAAAGTCTGCTGTTATAAGAAATTTAATTTTAAACTCTTTTTTATATATACTGAACCCAGTAAAGTAATACATACTGTAAGTTGTCATAAATAGTGAAAAAGATCGAGATTATTATTATTATTATTATTATTATTATTATTATTATTATTATTATTATTATTATTATTATTATTATTATTGTTATTATTATTTTTGTTATTATTATTTTTGTTATTATTACTGTTGTTGTACATCACTATGTTAAGTGTCGGGAATGGTATTATTTGTGAACTAGATTAAATCTTCTTGAAATGAAGTTGAAATGTAGATGGGGATGTAGCTCTGCCAATGATGGCTTGTTTTTATTATTTAAATTTATTCTGATTGTTCATGTGCTCACCTGTTGTAGGTAAACCCTGAGTCCTGTGAGTTGCTAAGTTTACAGCTGTGTCAGGTACACTGTTCTCTGGCTGTCCTGCACCGCGTAGCTCACAAGACAACCTTTTACACCTTATGTCATGAACACAAATGTTGTCCATCCATTATTGCCCCTGAGTCATAATGCGTCCATTTTGGTTCTGTATCAAAGGTCCTCCCCTCTTCTTCTGTGCCATCAAAGCTCCAGAGATTAAAACCGCATAGTAAGAATTCACAGCAAGTTTCTAATGCAAGGTGCAGTTAGCACTCTACCTGACACCAAGACCTGTGCTGCTCTTTGTCGTCATTTTAAAGTCACAGTTTCTTAAGCACAAGAACATAAAGAAATGATTGATCTTACTGGCATGAAATGGCAGGATGGGAAAAGTTAAGAGAGTTACAAACACCTTGAAAGGAAGTCTATGTGACAATAATGAATGGAAGCTGGAAATATTCAGTAAAGAAAACAACGTGCTTCAAGCAAGACGTTCAATAAATGAAAATAAGTTATGTCCAGTAAGCGGTACTTAGCACTGTTCTTGTCACTGTTCGTTGGTTACTTTGTGTACAGAAACTTGTTTACTCGCAAATTCCTGCATATTTTACTAGCTGAGGACTGTTTGCTTAAGGTAACAAAAGAACAGAAAAGTCAGTCTTCAAGTTACCAGGTCAGACTCTTAACCACCAGCCAACTCTGTGCTGGCAGACATGGCCGTGGTCTGCTGAACTGGGAGGTGAAGGGGGTGGGGGTTCTGTAGAGCTCCGTCTCCTCCAGATGTACGCATATGCCTTTCCACCTGTGACCCAGGTCCTCCGCTGTGAAGAACACTTTCTCTGATGGCTGCTCAGCAACACATTGCAGCAACTGGAGCTCATTCTGGTGGTCGATTCCCGCCATGAACAACAGTGGGATTCATTTTCCACAATTACAGCTATACATCACTCAGAAAGTCAAGTTCATTAGTATTCCATGGAGGTGTACATGCCTGCTTCCTAGAATAAGTCCACAGAGTGCTACACTTCATTTCATAAACACGACTGTGGCACTATTAGTTTTTTTTTTCTTTCTGGCTACTGCAGTTCCATCTGCTGCACAATAAATACAAATGATTGTACAGCGAGGGTCGTAAAGCATTATTTTAAGCCTGGTGACCTCTTGCTTGAGATCAGGAAAGTCGCACAGGAATCAGCCAGCGATTTCTCCTTCCCGGAAGCTCCCCAAGCCCCTAATCGTACAGCATCCAAGCAAGATACAGATGGATGTCCGAATATCATCTGGCAACTTAACACTCTGAGCAGAGACGTAATGGTGAAAACTGGGAGTGAGATACCCGTTGCTATGGGCTACAGGCTCCTCCAGGTCAACACCCCCCACCCCCACCCTCGCCAACTGGCAACAATGGAATTCGAAGAGTTGAATTTTAGCATGCCAAGGCTTGTTTGACACTCACTTTGATCATGCGACTCAGTTACGCCGCTCTAGTGGCAGGAGATGCCGGGTTCGTGGATGAATTTGGTCGCAGGTGTCATTTCTATTCTGCATGATGGGCCGGTATGACACGGAATTCAAATCAGCAAAAATGTCTGTGTTTTAAAACTGACCTTTTCTTTAGAGTCTTCCCTTCTCTCTCTCGAGCAAAATCAATCACAAATTAACATTTGCGGCACGTTTATTGAAATATGAATTAATAAGGCGAAGGTCTGAAGGGGGTGGGGGGGGTGCACTCTTTAGAATAGCAGCCTCAAAATACCTTTTCTTCCATTCCCTTGCTTTTCTCTCAGTCCCAGTTGTGTGCTTATTAGTTTGCACGTATAGCGACGCTTTCTCTTCTTCCTTATCCCCCCTTTTCTTCGACAAAACGAATGGGATTCATTATGCAGATTAAAAGTCCTCTTACTTTTCCACCCCCTGGTGACAAAAATAATTAATTTCTTTCCTGCTCTTTGTCTTCTTCTCCGTGTGCAGATAATCATGTTAAGCCTACTTTGGCAGTCGGACCACAAACAGTATCTACGCCGGAACAAAACACAGCCGCAGCTACCTGTTTTAATTCTTTTTTTTTTTTTTGAATTCTCGTTCGTTTTAGCCATTTCCTCCCCCCGCCACTTTCACGGCGAGCCGCGGACACCTTGGGCCAGGCCTGCGCTGCACGACCGAGAAAATAACAACGTTAATACATGTAAAACTCGGACGGAGGTGCTAAATTGTTTTTCTTTTTTTTTCTTGAGCATATTTTTTAAGTTAAAATGTTTTTCCTTTTAATCCCATCAGTAAGCAGAGTACCATGGCATGGGTGTGCTATGGGCGGACGCTGCCCGCTGTGTGGTGTCCTTGAAAGCGAGTCCCAGCAGCCCAGAGAGCACCAAATCCCACTCATTGTCTGCACCCAAACAAAGCAGCGCGCTTTCCAGCCTACACGGATTCTTCTTTTATTTGTCTTAGATTGATTGTGTATCTTTGGGCTGAAAGGACGCGCCCTTTTCTCCGGGTATTCGGCCAAGTGACAACTTTGGACGAGAGCAAGACGGGCGTTTTGTTGTAGCTGCTGTTGGGCCTTTTGTGGAGCTCTGGCCGGGGCAGCTCCATACCAGGGGCGACAGATACAGAGGGGCCGAGGACGTGGCCGCATTGAGGGGGACCCCGTGTCTGAGTGGAACCGACAGACGGGTGGGGTGTGTGTGTGTGTGTGTGTGTGTGTGTGTCTGTGTGTCTGTGTGTGAGCGTGTGACAGACAGATAGAGAGAGAGTCAGAGCAGGCCGAGCGAGCTCCTGAAAAATTCATGCCACTTCTGGCTCCCTCAATTCGCCACTCAGCAGGAGCTCTCCTTTGATAGTCGTGGAAAAAAAATGCTAATGATTTTTTCAGCGATACATGAAGAGAATATATCCTTGGCAAGTGAGGAAAATTTTTACCCAAACAATAAAAAACACCAGCCTTTCCCTTCGGATCCTGAATGGAGAAGAGAATCGCACATTAATGGTGTCGGCCACATTTCAGCAGCTTGGCGAGGCAAAGAAGTTGTGCGGCATCTCTTAGGGTTCGGCCGATGTGCAAAACTGAGTTTGTCGCCTTAAATGAGAATATAACTCAGTGATGCATGGGCAATGACAAGCGTATGCAAAAATACACAAATAAACTTCAAGAACTGAACCAACTGGTGTTTGTGCCATGACACGCTTTCTAAAATAATAAATAACATTATGGCAAATGCAAATATTACAAAGCGATTTTTTAACATGTATTTTTATAGATAGTAGATAAAGGATAACTGGAGATGTAAAACAAGGTAAGTAAATTCACTGCACTGCAACTGTGTGTGTGTGTGTGTGTGTGTGTGTGTGTGTGTTGGGTGGAGGTACATGTCAAATAAGTTTGACACTTTCTGGTCTTTTACCAAAGAGACAGTTTCAGATGATTAATCAGTTATTTCAAGATGTGATCAATACTTTAGTTTGTTTTCTGTCTGAAATTAATGTTGTGTTATTCACAGTTTGATTCGGTTATTTATCTTTGAGGGCAGGATTTTGCTTGTCCAAAGCAGGTATCCAGGGTTTATGGAACACCGAGAGGGAGGAGACAGAGGGATGTAAATGGCAGAGGAGGAATGGAGGGATGACTGGAATGACTTCAGGCAGTTCAGCTGGGAAAACCAGAGATGTGCGAGTCAATGGTACGCGTCAAGGGGAGAAGAGGTAGTTTGGTGAAATGAAGACCTGAGCAATAATGGGGGTTGTGCTGAGGGAGGGGAGAATGGAGAAAGAAGAGGGGAGAGGGGAGAGGGAAGGTGTGTGCTGCTGGAGAACTGCCAGGAAGGACGTCTGCTCGAATGTAAGTGCATTTGTGTGTGCACGTGTGTGTAGGTGTGTGTGTACGTGCACAGCCAGGGGCTTTGGTGGGTCGAGGGAGGGCGAGCATGTATGATGCGCAGGGGGTGGGGCAACACGCAGCAGCCAATGGAGGTGGTACATGTGAGCCGGCTGGCAATGCGGCAGCTCAGCAGGAGAGCGAGGATTTGTGCTTTGTGGGCCGACAGCGGGGGACCGTTTAGAGGAGCCGATTTGGGTCCTGAATGCACAGCAGGCGAGACATAGGAAAGGAGGAATACAGCTTGTCTCTCTCACACACACACACACACACACACACACACACACACACAAGCTCACCAGACACAAAGACCCAGCCTACAGTCATCACAACACACCACACTAATGCAGCACTGATGACCATAAGTGATTCCCAGGACACGAGGAGACCCTAAACATTTTAAACAATGTGGTGAGGTGTTTTGGAGAAGAGTGAAGCGCATTCAGCAGAAAACCTTGCTGAGCACTTGGGCTTCACCTGCACAGCTTCTTCACCTTTTCTTTCAAAGGTGAATCAAAGTTTTTGAGCGTGTCAGTCACCTTTGTGTGTGTGTGCACGTGTGTGTGTGTGTGTGTGTGTGTGTGTGTGTGTGTGTGCGTGCGTGTGTGTTTACATACAGTATGACCAATAAAACCACATGACATTCAGTACAAGGTCAGTAGCCAACTGCATAGATTTTACCTTAGATACAAAAACATTTTAAAAATTGTCAGTAAAACTCATCACTAGTAATAACAGCACTAACTACCAGTATTACTGCACAAAGATGCTTAAGATCCTTCTATGTATTATATATTTTAATGTACATATGTGAGTTATGCATGTGACAATTATACATTTCTAATATGCATTGAACATAATGTATTTAACTCTGCAGAGTGTGGGCTTGAAGGTAACCACAGATGACATTACCATGGTCATTTTGACTAGTCTACTTTTCCTCTTTATTACTGCTAGTTCTTGAAGTCCCCTGATCTGTATATATCTTAATTTATGAAGCTTTGTGCAGCCAACCATATGAGATCCATGTTGAAAAGGTCACACTGATCCATAGACCATGTAGAACAGGCAGTGTGTGAGCCCTTCACAGAGTCACAATACCTGTGTCACTGTCCCTGGGACAGGGACCTGCATGAGTCCTATTTTTCTGGTGGCCCTAGACATTACAAAGTGTCCTAAGCTTATGCTGCACTCAATGATTAAAAACAATTAAAAAAATAATAATATCAATAATAACTCAAAAAAAATTATATAGACTAGAATTGTCAAAAAATAATTATTTAGAATAATTTCTAGGAATTCGAATGAGTATGTAGCTAACAAAACATGTATACATGAACAACATCATCTGCTGACAGCCATACAAAAACATATACATGACTGTGCACAACTGAGAACTTACAGGTTATAGAGTAGATGAAAAATGTTGTGAAAATGTTGTGCAAATGCATTAAAACACTGCACATGTACACCTGCATTGTATACGTGACATTGTAGCATAACAATTGTGTAAGGTGACATTGTACGAGGCTGCGTGCTGTGACACGGTGGCAGCACATTGCTCACACATAGCTGGCAACCATCACACAATGTTAGATGTTCTCATAAGCAGTAAACACCTTCACACAGCCACCACCGCATTCCCCAAAGCACTACCACCTCTTCCTCTGCAGTCTGTTCATTAGCATGTGATCAAACAGGTAAGTTTACTGCCACTACAGCGCTTAGTGCTGTCCACGTGCAGCCCACTTTGTCCCTGAGTGTGTTTACCTGCCTGACACAACCCATGTGAGAACACTTGCATAAGGTGGACTGGAATGCTTCTAAAAAATGGGATAACAACTCTCAGCATGGCAGAGGCTGCAGATGCCGCCACTTTGAGAGAAAGATGCCCTCATACACACACCCACGCACACAATTTTTCACAATCATGCAGACAGTTTGTAGCACCTTGGAAAAGATGTCCACCAACTGTGGATGGCATCAGAAGGAAAATACACATGGGGGAGAGAACTGATATGTTGTTGCCTCATTGCTGCTTTTCACTGGTATTTCCTCCCCTAAGAGCGATGCTACAGCAAAGTGAGCAGTGATATGGACTGAGCACTTTCACACAGGCACACACAGGTACACACACACACACACACACACACACACACACACACACACCACATGTGAAGACACACACACACACGCATACACACACACACAGAGTAACAAATACTGTACAGTGCGACATGCAAGCAGTTTTTCACAGAGCTGCATTCATTATTCATGCTTCTCAGTCTGGTGCTAGCAGAATATTGGCTCATTTCTCTTCTGCAGTGGATTCAGAGTGCACATGAAATGGCGAAACTGGAAGAGCACAGACTGACATAGATTGCTCGCAAAACATTTTGCATGTGAATATAAATCCTGAAAAAATCTATGAATATAAATCTATGTCTGCATGAAATGCTTCATCTTCATCAAATTGGTTTTACAATGCCCTGCTTATAATTTACTCTGAATCTTGTTATTATCACCCATTTTCTCTTTGTCTGCGGTAATAGGTGTTTAGAATGGGTTTTTTCAATATATGAAACTTAAGGAATTATTTCTTAGCTCTTTTACATCACACAGAGAATTTTGTGTCATTAAAGCGATATTTCAAGCTTCTTATTGTCTTTTCTATAAGGTGCCAGACTTTCATTCTTATAAAAAAAAAAACAGTTAAGTCAAAATTGCCCAGGCCTCAAGAGACAGTGTTCCTATAGTAAGGTGTCATGCTGGCAGCATCATGCTGTGGGGCTGCTTTTCATGAAAACTGATTGGTAATCTGGTTAAAATAGAAGGATAAATGGAAGGAGTAAAATGCAGAAAATACTGCAAGGAAACATATTTCGGCTTCCTAGTAAACTGACGTTTGGTGCAAAGATCACCTTTCAGCAGGAAGATGGACCCTAGCATAAGGCCAAAGCAATATAAGAGTGGCTCCAGAGGAAAAAAGTTCATGACCTTCGGTGGTCCGGTTAAAAACATGAAGAATGACCCAAGGTCTCTCAAGAAAAGTATGAAAAATGGCACATATTTACCAGAAATATTTAAAGCTGCTATTGCACCAAAGGGTGGCTCTGCAAGTTATTAATGTGTGAGGACTGAGGATTTACAAAAATGGCATAGTTTTTTTAAAAATCCAAATATAAAAAAATTGTCACTTTAAATAATCTTGAGTTTTTCATGGTTTGAGGTGAAATGTGACCATCAGAGAAATTTCAGTGTATCGTATGAGGACAGAATTAGTCATGAGTCTGAATACTTTTGTAAAGCAAATATAAATAAGTACTGAAGTTTTTGTGTATTTTTGTGTGTGTGTGTTTGCATGCCTGTGTAAATACCATGATGCGATGCTGTTAAATGAACCACCACATAAATGAGGGCCATCGTGGCTGAAAATACAGAGTTCTGGCATGTTTGCATATGCACTGGGCTCAGCGGTTTTCTGTCTTCATGAGCCCGGTGGGCTTCACAGTCACACTCCGCTTATTGGGACCATTATCTCTGGCTTTCTGGGCTGCTGGCAACATGCAAAGCTGTGGTGCGGGAGGGGGGGCAGTGATTGCTATCTTGAGCAGCCCTGAGTTGGTAAAAAACAAGTAAGGTCAACAATTCACCTGAGTAGAATAATAAAAACAGAACACCTGGGGGGATTTCAGCACAGCACAGTGAAACCAACCTATGACTCACCGTAACTACTTATAATAATAGCAACAAACACATGACAGAAAAACAAATTTTAACTTCTATCTATCTATCTATCTATCTATCTATCTATCTATCTATCTATCTATCTATCATGCCTTAATTCTGAAAAAAATGACATTTTTTCCAGAAAATATTGAAATATGCCAAAATATTTATAACGCATTACTTTCAGCTGTCTCTGATTTGAATACTCCTATTAACGTACAACAATACCATAAACTAGCACAAATATGATCACATTTTCTTACTGTTATTATTGTTTTAATTATTGTAATTCTTCTTCTGCTTGTTATTATTATTATTATTATTATTATTATTATTATTATTATTATTATTATTGAACTAAATCTGAGCCTTAGAGAGTATTGCTTTTAGTTTTTCCTAGCTACTTTTTTATGCTTTCTTGAATGGTCCTCAAAACTATAACTAAGCCTATTTGTGCACTGTACTCTTTGCTTAGACTGCATATACTTGATGTACCATGTTTATGCTGTACTGGAAATTTTGACTGTAACTGACCTTGAATGCCCCTCGCTAACAGTCGGTTGCAGATGACGAAATAAGAAAAGAGATGTGCGTGGGGAGAAGAACCTGAAGGAGCACAAGGTGACCGATCTCAGTTGATCAGAATCATTCTGTTTGAAGAGTCTCTCCAATTGCCTGTCTGTTTGCCCATACCAAAGTCTCTCAGAACTCCTGGCTTTTCTCCTTGCAGGCAAGTTTCTGCTGCCTCCTGTTAGTCAGCGGCATTCAGAAAGACAGGTACTAAGCCCTGGGCTTGGTGTACTTCTGGCGGAATACCGTGGTCTTCCTGGGGCAAAGTGTCCACCACCCAAATCCTAGCCTCTTCGGATTTAATGTCTAGCATAGGACATAAATAATGGTTAAGTTAGGGGACACCACTGAGAGAAGCACCAAAGTTGGGGGGTAGTGTGGGTGGTGTGCTGACACTCAACTATGCGGCTGCTTCACTTCTGAAGGACTCGCTGAACACCAGTATGAGCAGCTGGGCCAAAGCGCGGGAGCGAGAGGAGAGCAGTGGGAGGAAGGAGAGGGGCAGGGCCTTTCCTTTGTTTGTTTTCTGTGCCTACAGCTCTGTGTTTTTTCTCCCTCTGGTTTAAACACAGGACTTGACGTCATGCACAAGAGTAACAAGGGCACGGAATTAGCCAGTGGTTTCCTTTTACTGATGACTGTGGACTACGTGAGTAGAAAAGGGTGAACAAGGTAAAAATACTGCACATTAACTCATTTATATATTATATCATTTATTTATTTATGTATAGCCTATTTTTCTCTTTGTCAATGCAATTTTTTTTGCTCTTGTAAACACTTGGGGCCATACTGTATTTGTCAAGCTTTTCTAAGCCTGAAAAGTTTTTAGGTTATTTTTTTGTAAGAAATCAGACAGAATAAGTCAGAAACGGGCAACCTTCTCACATTGTCTTCATCTTGCCATGCCGGGCCTGCATTCTGACGCATGTCAAGTGTGGCTTTTCAAAGCTTATCTGAAGAACCGTGTGACATCTTGAGATTCTACCTTGTGGTTTTTCAAGACACTGACTACGCTGCCCATCTCACAGCTGCTGAGAGAAACCGATGGCCGTGCTACTGTACTACGGTACGCTTAGAGCAGTTTGGTTAGGAGCCACATATTAGAATAAAGGCTATCTTACAAACATTTATTACATCTTCATAACAGCCACATTTAAGGTTCTTAGACTTTATTAGAATAGTAGGGAATGATTTTTAACGCATTGGCAACCCTTGGGAAATGATTTACCTGCATTTTTCTGGCCTGATGTAATGAATACTTGAAGAAAAAATATTTTTACAAGAGCATGCCATGTACCTCCCCATAGCAAGAGGGTCCTGTTTCTGTCAACCTCTAAACTCCAGTGGTGTTTCTCAAGTATTGGGACGATCCAAAACTATGATCAGCCAACTGTCAGACAGATTCATATCACTCACGTAGCGCTAACAAAAGAACTCACACTGTAAAGGGAATCCCACTACCTCCCTATCTTCCCTCCTAAGCCTCGTTTTACCTTATACTAACCCTCATCCACCACAGCAAGCCCACAGTCAACCCATAGCAAGCCTATCTAGCTACTATGCAATGGTTTGTATCTCCCTAATATCAATTCTAGTGAACTACAACTTCAAACATGGCATAGTGAAGTGATGGTGCAGTATCTCATTGGGCTTATCAAGTGGGCACCTTCCTTTGTCAGCGTTTCATGGAATTAGGCCCACAACACCTTCGGAAGGTTCAACCACAGCTCAGGCATCCCAAAAGTGTTCCCCTCCACCAGTGCACGCACCACTGCGCTACCCAGCAACACAACATTACACATGCTATTCACCTTAGCACCCCCTCCAACAACACGCTCACTGCCTGTTCTGCTACTCGCTACTCCTTTCTTACCTTCTTTATCATTCCATTTAAGCCACTTTTCGCATTAACCACACAAACACCACACAAAAACCGCCTCCTGCTTACTGCTAACTGCTACCGTTTAAGCCAAATCCTACCAGCTCAAGGCTCCGCCACCCGATTTCCATCCACGTTGGTCCTTTTCCTCCATATCCAAAGACACAACTCCGATTATACCCATGATTCCAAGTTCTGTCTCTTTACATTTTCCGCCAAACAGTCTGCATCTAGAATTGTCACCTAGATCTTCTGGCTCAGCTCAGATCAACTCTTATGAGATCCGCACCCTATGAAATCCTTTCATCCAAAGGGCTTTCCATCTTCCCATAAGGAGTTATACCTTTTCCTTCTTCTGACATTGTTTCTCTATTCATGGGTTTGGTGTCCTCCTTGAAAGTGTAGGTGCTGCTTAAAGAATGTTGCGATAGATTAATTCATCATGCAAACAAAATTGGTTCAGTGGAGACTTCAGCATCATATGGGAAGTCAGCTTACTTACTGCTTCCATATGTCATAGCTACCTTACCCATTTAAAAGGATAACTGGGTATTTTAAACACAAGTTTGTTTAAAATGATAATTTCCGGTTCATTCTTATCATCAGGGCCACAACAGTACAACCCCCTTCCACAGATGGTGCATAATCACAGTATTCCATGACCAACTGTATTTATTAGGTTTACCTACAGGAAGGTACATTTGAAATTGAAAAGTGCCATCAAGTCATTACTTACTCCTGGATGACCAATGACATGATTTTCAAGGCAAGGAGGAGAGGAAGAGGTTTGCCATTACCTTCTTCTGGCATATTTTTTCCTTAGAGGGGTGCAAACAGGGAGAACATGCAAACCCCATGCACATCCCTGAGCTGGACTTGACTCCCGCATCAGGCAAGCAGCCGAAGACCTGGGAGGCACAAGCTTACCCTGCTGTACTACCACATCACCCAGGAAAGGATATTTAGTTACTCTAATATAAAACTATGCATGTGCAATGGACTGATGTGTCCCAACCAGGGTCAGATTCATAGCCTAGTGTCTGAGGATTCTAGGATTGGCTTGAAACCTCCACAACCCTTCTCAGGATCAACAATTAACAAAAATATATGCAGTCATTACTGGAAGTAAAACATGCCAAAATGGTATAGAGGCAAGGGGCCACTTTCATTCAACTGGCTCCCATGTTGTTTACAGCATATCTCTGATTTCTGTGGCAGTTTGTGGGATGGCAAACATTGCAGACATTTCCTGGATGTTCAGTCTGCTTTTCACTCTAACTGGGAGTTTGTAAAGACGATATATTTCATTTTCAGTAATTTCAAAGTGAGCCAACCGAACGGGCTATCAAATTGTGAAAATATTTATTTTTAGTAATCTTAGATTAAGTCAGTCTCAAATTTACTTTACTTTTATTGTTTGATATGAATCTAGAATAATAAAATAGGTGTTAGAGTTTTTAGTGCAGCTTAATCTGTAGATGTTACAGAACCTAACCGGCAAGAAGTCTGTAACATTAAGCTTTTCCTGATTGTTTACTGGTGACAAAGGAGATTATGAATTAATGAGCAAGTTGAATTACATCCCAAAAATTGAGAAACTAGGGTATAGCTTTTCTCCTTTATTTGTATGTGTAGCGGATATTGTTTTTTAAAGTCTTTTACTCAGTACCATTTTATTTTTATAATATCTACAAG
Organism: Heterotis niloticus; assembly: GCA_018136845.1. Taxonomy (NCBI): domain Eukaryota; kingdom Metazoa; phylum Chordata; class Actinopteri; order Osteoglossiformes; family Osteoglossidae; genus Heterotis; species Heterotis niloticus. The sequence goes on along the minus strand of CM030900.1, from coordinate 9,102,059 downwards.
CCACTGGTTATTTTATTGTTTTCATTACTGATTTTTTTTTTTTTTTTAATTATGCAACATCAAAAATATTTTTCACATTAAAAATACTCTCTGATGAATGAATGGACAGTTATCAAAATGCATTTGTACTTCATGGTAAAATTGCAGTTTGATTATGGGCTTTGGAATATTTTAGTGAAATTATTACATCTGTTACAGTCTGTACTGTGTTACGATTAATTATAATGTCTAATACTGCCCAGAATAGTAGACCATTTTCTTGCAAGTATTTGCAAGTAAGCCCGCTGTAATAACACAGAATAAACAACTGTAAAAATATCTTCCAATTATCTAGCAAAAGCTATCTTTTTTTTAGCACAAATCTCACATAGGCCTGCTTTTTTATGTTAAATAGTTTTGTCAAAACAGCTTGAACACGGCAGCCGTGATGAATGTGACGTGCCGAGATTAGCGCGGTTTTCGAGCGGCAGTACAGTATGTGCCAAGAATCATGTTAACAGCAAGGAGCTTTGCGGTCTGAGGCAGGTGGCCTAAGCAGGGCCTTATAATCCGAACCAGAGGAGGATTATAAAGGTAGCATGGTGACAGAAACCGAGGGGATCAAAATATATTTACATTTTTAACCTGAAAAAGCTTAAAACGACAACTCAATCTGGGGCCGGTTGCAGAATGTGAGGATTTCATTTGCAAAAAAAGGGCTTCCGTGTGTAGAAGATGTATAGAAATTAGCCAGATTTTTTTTGGGGACAAATCTAATACATGTTGTGAAAACTTGCCTGATAAATTGTCATAAATATAGAAGTGGAAGAGTTGCACGACATTCAGATGGCAGCATGAACTTCATCAGCTCTAATTCTGAGACCATCTTGGTGTTGATAATGAAAAATTAAGTTCTCCATACAGGCACATGACCATTCGGGATGTGCTCAAGCTCTATTTACTCTCCTAATAAACTTGTGTTTGTTGTAATAGAATTCAGTTTGCATCCTAAATAACTGATGTTTTACATCTGCTCTATGTTTTAAAACACACACACACACACACACACACATACACACACACAGAAATGAAAAGACGCAACATGGATGAACAGATGTCCGAAGAGGGGGGACAACAAGAGCTGGACAATATCCGATTAGGGATGCAAACAGATCAAAGATGTGCAACCATTTTGGAAAAACCCTGCTAGTCAGTTCCAAAAGTGTAAAGATGTACATTTTTGCATAAAGGTGTAGCAGAATAAACGAAAGGGCTGGAAACAGGGCAGGTTAGTGAGGTAGGCCACGGGTTTGGCTGAACAACAGAGAGCTGAAAGAAAGGAGGGCAGACAAGAGGACGGGCAGCTGAAACGCGCAGGCCCCTGACTCGCACTGACAGAAGAAAGACTTCTCCCGCACACAAAAACGATCACCGGATTACGGCTGGGGGCTCAAGACCAGTTTTCAAGGAGCAAAATAACACCGACATTTGCCTAATCCTCTAGTAATGGAGCCGCCCAAAAGCACGCGGGCTGCTCGGCAAAAATCCATTTGCATAACATTATGGGTCTTTCCACAAAATGCTTTATGTTCTTATTGGTTTAGTTTCTCACTGGGCCTTGTGTAGCTTTTTTATTGCGCCGCTCACCGAAGAAAGCACCCAAATGTCATTGCTAGTTGTTGGTTTTTGTCTTTGTACAAGATGGTAATTCTGGGCTGGGCGCGGCGGCAGCGGACGGCTGCTGCCGGGGTTTCTCCCGCACGCCAATGCTGACCCGCAAATGAGCCGAGATCCCTCGACAGGATGAAAGAAAGTCATTTGCAGACATAAAATGAGTCCTTGTCAAATACTTTTGCAACAGTATCTGCATGACGCACATCTCGAGGAACGGCCTTTGCTCCACTGCCGACATATAAAAAAAAATAAAAATAAAAAATCAGCTGCACAGTCACAAAATACTCACATTGTATGTCTACATTAACAAAAATATTTGATAAATAAATATCTATTAAGGTTTGTATTTGAAAAAAAATCTCTTTTTACTCTTAAAAATTACATGTGATAGCTGAGCTACAGCAGTTGCATTAAATTCACAGTTGAATTTATACTTTATTATTCAACATTTCTTCAGTAAAAATATTTGTGTAATTTATTTAAGAGCACTAAAGAAATAGTGTGTTTCTGCGCAGGACAACTTCAATGCCATTAACTGTTGTAAGTGGATACTGCAACAGCGCATTGACAGTTCTTAATGTATAATAGATATTCACAAATACTGAAACCCTTTTTTCCTGAAATACCACACACAAATTCATTGGATTAAAATATGGTCTGGTACAAGATATTTTTATTTGTTTTTTTTTTTTTCTGCCTTTTTGACCTCCTCTGCGCATCCACACTGTAGACCAAGGACCAGGACCAAGGTGGCTGAGTGTTAGCGCTGTGAGAATTTATTCTCCAGTCTTTCTGTCTTTGTGTTTCCTTTTGCTTCTCTCTTCTCTCCCCCGGTCTGTGAAACCTGTGCTCCTCATCCTGGCTTCCAAGCCCATACTGTGCACAGTCGGGGGGCGTCAAAGCTCATAGTCCAGAGAATTTAGAAAAGAAAAGCAGCTTCTTCAATGTTTTACACTCACAAACATGAGCAGGACAGGCGAATAAAAACCCAAACGCTCTGTGTCCAGGTTTTTTGGGGTTCCTTCACTGGAGGGCACCAGGAGCATGGAGCAGCTTCCTTTCACAAGGAAGTGACCCAGATGAAGAAGCCCGAGATGGAACCTCAAGGCTTGGTGCCTGTATGTGGGACAGGGAACCCATGCGCCGGTACGTTTGTGGGGTGTCTTGCCTTTGGGGTCCACGTGGAAGCTCGGGGATGAAAGCCGGCTGCCGGAAGCTGGAGATGGACACGCGAAGGCGCAGCGGTTCCATGCAGAGGGCTTTGGGGCCGTTTGCCCGGCGCACCTTTCACTCTTTCAGCTGGTGAACAGGTTGGTAAAGGTGTGTGAGTGTGTGTGAGAGGAAGCAGGTTATTTGCCCAAGCAGAACAGGTGTCCCATCCACAGCCACACCTGAAAGCTTCCTTCCTTCAAACAGTTTTATTATATGCAGCTGCATCATTGCATCACCCAGCTGACGCTCCCTGCGCCCAAAAACCGCGCTGAAGAGATCAGGTGTGCGCGGTGTGAAGGTGAGCAGCACGCACTGCCGGAGCTTATGGCCATGGTCATGGTTACGATGCGATCATGACGGTCGTGGTCACCATGTCCACCGCGGACCCCGCAGCTCTCTAAAGGGCCGTAAAAGCGGGCTCCTACCAGTCCTCCGTCCGCCCGCGTTCGGCCCACTGCGGCTCCGTAGCGCGGCGTTTCAATCGGGCGAGGAGCAGCAGGGAGGTCAATGGTTCAGTTTGTGGATCAGCATTTTTAACACCTTTTAATATCATAATGCATCATAACTCGGGCAAAGGCTGCCTTGGCGGCGCCGCCGCTGGAAGAAGCGTGACCATGAATAATGAATGCGCGCATCTTCTCCTCTCGCCGTCTGCGTGTTTGCGGAACTGCGCGGGTCTGCGCTGCGAATCTTTCGCGGAGCTGCAAGCTGGCTTTGGAGTTTCGTGTCAGCGGGGGGTTTTAATGCTTGTGATCGCGTCACATAAACTTTTAATCACGGCAAACTATTTAAAATATCACATTTTAACCGCTGCCAGCTGTAAGTGGCGCTTATTTCTGTCACTGTTATCGATTAACAGTTACACAGGGGAAAAAAAAGGGGAAGAAATCGCATTCCATGAAATATGAATGCATGTGCAACAAATTTCCCTGGTAAGAGCATCCATTCATCCATCCATCCATCCATCAGTAGACGCATAATTCCGCTCAGGGTCACGGCGGTCCGGAGCCTCTTCCGCAATCACTGGGCGCCAGGCTATATCTATCTATCTATCTATCTATCTATCTATCTATCTATCTATCTAGTATTTGTGTAAATTTCGTCACTGTGTAACGCATATTTTTCCTGCGATACGGAAAAGCCGTTTGCTTCCGTCAATAAGATATTAGATATTTAAATAATTAAAATATGCTTTCTTAAAAATAACTCCGACGCCAAAAATTGCTTGCTTAGCCATATAATTCTTTTAATTACTTTTTTTAAATGTGACAAACAGGGCTGCCACTGATAATTTAAAAGTAATGTAATACAGCATAAAGAGAGCATTACTTCCTACATGGATTCCTTTATTTCTTTTATGCTTTCATTATTATCTGACACCAGCATAGACAGTGCCTGTGTAAAACTTAATATTTGTGTAATATATTCTGAGTCAAGCGTGCTCATAAAACACAAATATTTGCCTTTAGTTTTTGTATAATAGCACCTGGTGGCTTTTACATTAACTTTCTCTTTCACACACATTTACCACACTGTTTTATAGTTGTGATTTTACCTTCATTTCATAAGGACTGTAATATTTAGAAATTAGACTTTAAATAGCTAATAATACCACTCATGGTGATAATTTGACTGAAGATTAATTTATTTTTGAACAGGCCTATATATACAGTAAATACTGTTCCATGAAGTTCACACAGGCTGAAAAAAACATTTTCAAATTTTTATTTCATTTTCTCTTTTCTGTTTCTTCAGTGTTTTCTATACACAATTTCTGCATCTGCTTTATGTTAGTTAATATCGGAAGGAACACAAAAAACTTTACATTTCAAAGTTACGGTTATGGTTTAGCCTTGTTGAAATGTGAGATAATTTTGTAAGTCCATGGGCTGCATTATGACAAAAGCCAGTGTGAAATTATTATTTATTGTAAAGTGAGCCTTGACACCAGCTGTGGCAACTGAGCTGCAAATGGACCAGGTACCTTTTGGAAAATAAAAGGAAAAAAATGTTAAGACATTTATTTTAGAAAAAAAATAAGAAATGTACATAACACGTTTTACTATTTTCTTAAATCCTACCATTTCAAATACTGAAATTTTAAAAAATCACAGGGAAATAATGTTGAATTTCCACTATTTTAGTGTAGATTAATACATTTTTAAACCAAATAACCAGTGTTTAGGATTTTTAGGGGAAATTCCACTTTTTATAAACTTCCACTGACTTAAAAAAATAGACATGATTGGGTATATAAAATAAAAATACCCTGTATAAGGAAAAAAAATAAATTTATACATGTACCTAAATAAATACATGATGTTTATATTCAGATCTATTTGTCCTTTTATCCAAAGCAACATAAAATTTTGAAACGCGGCGTATTTCCCTGCTCTATTAGTTGTTAGCTCAGGGGTGCTACAGCAACATTCAGGTTGCACTTTTAATAGTCGTAATAACAAATAACAAAATAAAATCAAAGTGAAGATGAATTGTGACTTCAGCAATGACAGATATTAATGGTCACTGTAACTGTTTTAATTCACCTTTTTTTTTTTTTTGAAAAGGTAGAAACAAAATAGATTTGGCTAATGTTAATGTTTAAAGTTTCATTAGCAGTTCTTCCAAAATTGAAGAGATACATAATGTGAATTGTTAAACAGTCACAGATTACACTTAAATCTAAGCAATATGTGTATTTATAATTTATCTGACAAATTCTAAAGAGCTCAACATGTTGTGTAATGTCCCTAGTGGCATTTTTTTACTGGAAAAGAATTGTGAATGGTGGGTATCTGCTCCCCCAGTAACCCGTACCTTAGATTAAAATATTCACCATGACCGAAATTAACTGAGGCCCAACAGCAACTGCATAGTTTCTTTATTGTTACAGTAATTACAGTAAAATCACATGTTATACCACCACAAGAAAAAGATAATGAAATAATAATTTTAAAAACTGCATTTGCAGGTTCCAAATACCCCGATGCATTATGTTTTTTAACCAGTTTCTTTGTGAATTTACATTTACTTTTGTGTTTGTTTTTCTCCCTTTTTTTGTTTAAAGAAAACACTTTTTAAAGTCACTGAACAGCTTCCAAACACTACAGAAAAGAGCACAGGGGTTTGTCAGTGAAACCTAAAACCAAGACCAACAGGAGTCACAAAAAGTAGTCATTTTGCATTAGCTGAACACTTTAACATTGTTAATAAACTTCTTAGTATTCATCAGGCTCTTAAAAATAGTCAGGCAAACTGATGCACAGCTATGTCTTTTAATAATCATCATTAAATATTTATAAAATCTAATATTAATTGTAACATGGGCCGCTTAACTTCATATTGCTTATTTTTCTTTAATCAAAGTATAGGGAACATGGACAACTGCCAGGAACAATTTTCTCTTCAATAAAGGCATTTTATTCACTTATGCCAGTTTTTTTGCACCTGCAGGGTCTACCAGCACCTCAGGAGAGGCAGCAAAACAAACCCTGACCCCCAAAGCAATGGTCGCCCACGGCAAATAACTCACTTAGCAACCGCCATCGATGCAACAATCCTTAACAATAAAGCCCATTAACAAATTACATATAAGAACACTATTTAAAACAATATGAAAGCAGCAAAAGTCCCTAAACAGCAAGGGATGATGGGAATTCCCACCCACACTGTACTACTCTCTGTAGTATTTTTCTTCCGAACGCCACAATGTGCACCCCAATGTTTCAGCAAACAGAACAGCTAAACACATCAGAACCTAGGGGAAAGCAACGCAAACTGGCCTTATAGAAGCTTTAATCGACAAAACGTTCCCCATTTCCCATTCTTTCTTGGAGGAGAACCGCAGGACAGCACCGGAAAGTGTGGGGGAAATGCGGAATCGCTGTAGACAAGAGAAGGAAATAAGCATTTGCTGCCTTTGTACAATTTGTCTCAAAGTTAATTTCTTATATGACAACAATTAAAAGATAAGTTAATTCAACTGTGGGCCAAATTTACTAAAAGCGCACAACCATAAAGCCATTTCCATTTCCTTATATGGATGACAAATTGTTATTTTTTGCAGGCTTAATTCCTAATGTCAAAAAGACACAAATTCACCTACATTCTAGAAAGTCACAGTTAAAGAATTTCTCCTCCTTTTTATTTTTATTTAACAGCATGTGCTGCAGAAAGAGCGATAATGAGTTGAGTAAAAGAAATTGACATATATACTTTGTCCAATATATACTCTCAGAAGTCAAAGTACTAACTGTGCCTTCTGATAAATAGAAGAAAACAGAAATAATACCAAAAGTGGAAAAAAAGAAACATTCTGAAAATGTACGTGTGGTACATTCATAAAGAGAAGCCTTCTACTGTATATTCATAAGCTGCTTCGGCTGACTGTGGCTTTATCCTTCCAGGTAGCTTACTGTACATTGGGAATCTCTGGCCACTGTCACTGCCAGATTTAAAAGTCAAAATTATGTGGGATTCACTTACAGTTTAAATGCACTGTAATGTGGGTTTATCTCCCGTTTCCAGCATATGAATCCTCTGTGTGCTTTTTTCTGAGCTTGAGACACCACCAACTTCAACATTTATGCGGAAAAATAATGTGTACTGACATTCATGAGTGTTTATATCATCAGGGCACACACTTAAGCACATTTAAATTAAACACACAAGTGCTAAGGACTTAACAGCAGTCAAAAAACCCAAATAAACCTGATTCTACCTGCAATGCGGCTCAGCTATTAAAACCCAAAATTCCAAAAAAGCAGTTTCTTTGAATTGTTTTCAATAAGTAAACCCCGGTGGTTCTGCACCCATGCCCTGCACTGTCCCTGTCTTGGCCGACCTTAGCAACTGAGGAATTTACTTTGGACCACTTTGCTGGTTTTTAAGATTATTAAAAAAAAAAAAAATTGGGAAAATGTGTTTTGTTATATGAAAAACTAAACATTATTTAACATATAAGCAATATCTATATTTTGGCTTATATTTGAACATAAAACATAACTAAATCTTTTTTGGTCTTAGAGGTACAAGGTAAGAAGGAATATTTGTGTGTATTAACATCGGTGTTAATTATTGAAAATAAATGTGAGAAGCTGATACCTGTCACGTGGATGAGGTACAGTGGGAACTTCTTGGGAGCGAGGACCAAAAATTGCTCTAAATCTACAGTGTTCTTGTTCACAGATGGTAGATCATTGAACTGTTTTTGGTTGCCTTTAGTTTTTGTATACTAGCACCTCTTTATTCTTCTCAACTGGAGGTAAGAAGAGGTCTTGGGCCAAATAGATTCAAATGACCTGGTACCCTTCTACAAACCTGAGCTGCTTTCTGCACAGCTGCTGTTTTCCTTCCATTGTACAAATTTGCCATTTTATCTCGTTTTGCACACTTTGATGGAGTAGAAAACATGGTTTATACTTTTCTTTCAGCAATTTTCCCGTGCAGCCAAGAGGCGGATTTCATTTATTTGTTTACGCTGATGGCCTTCCTTTATGCCCACTCCTTCCTTTAGCCCAAATGAGCCTTTCAGCAAATGACATAATCCCACTGAAAACACGATTAATGGCATTAAACACCATAACGCTCCGTCAATGTTCCTTGGGATCGGAATTCCCTTGAGCTTGGTTTCTTTAGGTTCTAGAGTGTATGTGCGTGTCTCACATTGGTACTACGTTCCTGCTTCCCACTAAGCAAATAAAATATCTATAAAGACCATCAACCAGCCCTTGGGCTGGCAGATGACAGACAACAAAATGTGGTGGAGAGGATTTTGGGTTTCCAGGATGCTGCTTGTTCAATCCCAACTCCCCTTCTTCCAGATTCTGCTGCAAGTGGCCTAGTACGAACTGCTGCAGAAAATATTCCTGACCGTGTGACCTGAAAAAATGTAAATCCCATGGAAAGCACTTCAAACAGATGAGTCATTGAGAAAGTGTACAAATGGTGTTTTGCACAGTTGTTTACTGCAGCTAACATATGGCTGTGTCCATTTTGGGAGGATGCTGTGGGTAATTATCCCAGAACTTCCTTAGAGACTCTGGAAAGTCTCTTGGAATTATATAGCAGTGATGCTCTGTTTATTAAAAATGAGTTTATTAAAAAGGTGTAGCCTTTTTGCATATATGAAGAATCTGCTGATAGATGTATCTAGAAATGATCAGAACCAGCTGTACATTTCAGCATTATTAGCTGCTTACCAGACACCTTTGTTCAAAGTTCTTGCCAGTTCAACTACCTACACAGATGAAGTTACAAAGTGCAGGACCTTTCTGGAAGCTCTCCACCAGGGTTCAGTCTCTCGCGCTAACCAGCAGCCGTTCGAGCACAACCTGAGGTCCTAAAACCCCGCAGTATCTCTCAGCATCACCCCAAGGACAAAAGAAACACATTTCTCTCATTTCAAACGTGCCTTCGTGATGGCAAACTATCGTAGATGAGCACAGCAGTTTATGAGCATTGTTCATGTATTCATTAGCTGCGAAATATATAGCAGCGCCGTTGCTGAAGGAATGGGAAAATTACACAGTGTTGGCTAAGAGTTTGTTTGGCTGTTTGTTTTGTTTTGCAGCAATGAGGATGCGCAGGATGGGGGCTTCAGCACCAGCATTGTAGACACAAATAATCAGCATGGGCTTGTGAAACATGGCTGTGGAAAATTGAGGCCACATATATATAAATAGCCATGGCAGCTATCATACCCGCTCAGCGAAGAAGGCAATTAGCAGACTCCTGAGAATCCTGCTCAGTCACCCAGAGACAAGCATTTATTATTATTATTATTATTATTATTATTATTATTATTATTATTATTATTATTATTATAGACAGAAAAAGAACGTAGGGAGCTGTAGATGGAGTCAGTGAAGGGCAGTGTGTGTGTGTTTTGTGTGTTTGTGTGTCTACCTATGCATGATGCTGTGCACGTGCACCTGTTTGCGTTCTTTTGCACATTGTGATTGTTCAGGCTTGTTCCCAAGAATGTGTGTGCACGAAAATATAGTTTCTGCATTTTGTGTGTGTGTGTTAAGCCAGTGGGGGTCGGAAGAGTATCTCATCTGCAGTCCCTGAAGGTCTGGCTTTTGAGGCGCTCATGTGCACAGCAGGAGGCCGACAGAAACCTTTACACAAATGTCACCAGTCTCCCCGCACCCGAGGCCCTCCCCTCCCCCTCCCGACACAGCTGGCCTTGCCAAAACTTTATCGCACAGCAAAATAAAACAGTGGCTGAGAAAACGGGTGATGCTCAGGATAGTGTGTGTATGTGCGCGTGGGTGTGTGTGTGTGTGTGGGTGTGGGTGTGTGTGTGTGTGTGTGGGTGTTTCTCGGCCGCTGTGTAGACTATATGATTCCGATGTGAAGTTTAATTTGTAGACAACAGGGAGAGATGGTGTTACTGCATTTTATACAGTATGGACATGCTTATTTTTCTTCTCTAATGCTTCCCACAGGATACAGGCCTGCAGACGGCAAAATGTGTCACTGTGCCCCTGAGTGCAAGAAAAAAGAAAAAAATTGTAGCCTAATTTAATGTGTGTGTGTGTGTGTTTTTACACAGCAATTACCTTGGGTGCAACTGACACACCCACACACACACAGACACACACACCCAGACCCACACACACACACACACCCACACACACACCCACACCCACACCCAGACCCACACACACACCCACACACACACCCACACACCCACACCCACACCCAGACTCACACTCACACCCACACACACACACCCATACACACACCCACCCACACCCACACACCCCCACACCCACACCCACACACACACACACACACCCACACCCAGACCCACTCACACACACACACACACACACCCACACCCAGACCCACACACACACACCCACACCCACACACACACACCCATACACACACCCACCCACACCCACACACCCATACGCACACACACACAGACACACACACCCAGACCCACACACACACACACACCCACACACACACCCACACCCACACCCAGACCCACACACACACCCACACACACACCCACACCCACACCCAGACCCACACCCACACCCACACACACATACACACACCCACCCACATCCACACACCCCCACACCCACACCCACACACACACACACACACCCACACCCAGACCCACACACACACACACCCACACCCACACACACACACCCACACCCACACACACACACCCATACACACACACACACACACACACCCACACCCACACCCACACACCCATACACCCACACACCCATACACACACACACACACCCATACACCCACACACCCATACACCCACACACCCATACACACACACACACATACCCACACCCACACACCCACACCCACACCCCCACACACACATACACCCACACCCACACCCACACACCCATACACCCACACACCCATACACACACACACACACCCACACACCCATACACCCACACACCCATACACACACACACACACACCCACACCCACACCCACACCCCCACACACACATACACCCACACCCACACCCACACACACACACACACACCCCCACACACACATACACCCACACCCAGACCCACACCCACACACACACCCACACCCACACCCACACACCCACACCCACACCCACACACCCACACACCCATACACACACACACACACACACCCACACCCACACCCACACACCCACACCCACACACACAGACCCACACCCACACCCACACACACACACACACACCCACACCCACACCCACACACCCACACACCCACACCCACACCCACACCCACACACCCAGACCCCCCCACACACACACACCCAGACCCACACACACACCCAGACCCACACCCCCACACACACATACACCCACACCCACACCCACACACCCATACACACACACACTCTCTCAGGCAGATCATCTCCTGTCTGGGAAACCAATTACCAGTTTGTATGTGAGCCGTTTTAATTATCGCCGTAATTGGGCCCCTTGCTGTGTGCGTCTGGCAGGAAGACGGGTGCGAGAGCCACGACTGGCACGGCTGCTCCACGGTCTTGCTGTGGACTACAGAGGAGCCTGAAACACTCGCAAAAGCAACAAGCAATTAACAGTCCAACCCGGGGATTAAATCGCACCCCCATATTTACATTCAGGCTACTTTAGAAAGGAGGAAATACGAAGCAGCTTTCGGATTCTGAGGAATTATGTCATTTACAGAAACAACTACGTGCCATTTTGAATGTAGTGAAGGCATCTGACAGGACCATATTAAGCGGAAATATATCAATATTTGCCAGTGAGCTTGTTCTGTGGACTATCTCAGGCTCCTTATGAAAATACCACAGTACCCCTAAAGCCAGCCAAAGCACTCTTTAGACACTGTACAACCACAGAATAGAAATGGCAGCTTGTATCTAGCATTTATTATTTCTTTTTGTGTTTATCATGTGGATTAACTGACCGCTCAAAATTAGTTTTAGTATAATATGAATAGGACTCCACTGAGGGTGGAAACAGCATCTTGGTCAAGAGGAATAATTACCAAATGCCATACAATTTAGTTCTTTTTCACCTTGACATTTTAGTTTAATAATGTCGCCGATCTTCATTTTACGTTTGTTGCTTTCATCTCATTACAATGAACAAATTCCGAGTCTCTCATTTATCTCGACGGTTACACGATGCTGCTGAAAGAACCACAGCAAATTTCCCACTGCTTTCTCAGTTTTTAGATACATGCACATAGGCATTATTTTGTAAGATGCATTTTATTCAAATTGATGGGATGCGTGAACTGCTTTGCAGGGTAATTTTTACTGCATCAGTTTAGGATAAGTAACTTCGTAAAGGGTGCAGCAACAGAAGGTAGGGATCAAACCTGGGTCTGCCGAGAGAACAGCAGCAGCTGTAACCGCCTTGCCTTCTGCTGTCCCTCAAAGTCCACTGTGTATTTTCTGGGCGGAAGGAGAATTGCATTGTATTCCATGTGCAAATATGCACGACATATCATAAGATTTTTTAATAATTTCACAGACGTGCAGGAGCTCTTGGGGATGGTTAACAAGAGCATCATTTTATCCTTATGCACAGAATTACAGTGACTGCTGAAAAGGGGCAAACCATACACGGTGGGAAAACAGAAGGGTCACTACATAGTGTGGACAATGAAAACCGACTCTTTGTGTAGACTCTTAGTGTAACTACAGCATAAACATCACTTCTGTTCAAGCATAAGGTGCCAGGTTATTGGTGTTGCTGTTGTACTGTTGGTGTTGCTGCAGTTTTTGCTTTTTTGCTCATCTATGGCAGTCTGATGTCTAGAGTCTCAGTGATAGTCGAGATGGGTTAACTACCTGTGGCTTGTGGTTCTGGTCTTTTACCAGTGTTCATTTCCTTGCTTTGTGAGAAATCCCAGAAAACACACATAGAGATGATCAGATGCAGAATCTGCCTTCTCCTATTTAGTAGCTTTGATGGTCATCACAGAGGCTTATACTGGTTTGCTGTGTATTAGCAAACCTTCTAGTATTTGAAAAAATTTAGAATTTTGGGGAAAAATACAACTATTTGCAGCCTGGAATGAACTGGCAATCCCATCCAAAGGTAATTTCATAGCTTAGGACTCTGCTCAGGATTAACCTGTTAACAATAATGGATGGATGGATGGATGGATGGATGGATGGATATACAGCAATTTTATGTTTAAATTGTGTTACATATTGTAGCTTCTGTAATAGTCAAACTGACATTTACAACACTAAGTTCTACACACCTTCATTATCCACTTGTAGCAAAACTGTGCATAACAAAAATTCAGATGTATGAGTGTAGCTTGTAAAAAGGACATAAATATTTTCTTAATATCACGTACTGGTGGGTGAATGGTGTCCTAAAATTAGATCATAGTGAATTTTATTTAAAACACTGAGGTAGTCTTATCAGCAGTATACCTGATTTTTTTATGGCAATGGCTACAGAAATAGAGTGCAGTGCTTGCGAGCTATAATTCATTTTTGATCGAGCGGGCATAACTGTCTCCAAAATGAGCATCAGCAAGGTTTATTTTCAACCAAGAGGACAGAATCCAAAGTAAATGGTGAAAAAGCAATATTGGTTCATTAAACAAACCCTGAGATATGAGGTCATCATAAAAGGCCTCTGATGGACCAGGTTACAAAAACCATTGATACTGGATGTGGGAGCTCAGAGCAGAACCAGATTGCGGTGTTATCTTTAACTCGGTCAGTTTTAACTTTTAGTTAAACTTATTTGTTACCGTATTATTATTTATAGCTATTTCTCATGGGTTTCTTTATGAGTGACCCTGTGCTGACTATAAGCGCCCTTCCATTATAACATGAGGAAAAGTGAAATACTTAAAAAAGTAAAAAATTATGGGAAAAAATGTGAAGCCAGGTAAATTTTGCTTGTTTGTTTGTTTGTTTTTGTTTTTATTTTTGTTTTTGCTCAAAATTCTTTTTTTTTCTTTTTTTTTGGCAAATCTCAGAAACCTCCGAGTTTTTTCCATGTAGCTCACTTGAAACGGTTGGACACTGAATAAAATGTGAGACGAAGTTTTAAAATACAGATTATGAAATGGATTATCCTGGGGGTTTGAGGGGGGTTGCAAAAAAAAAAAGCCGGGTTTTGTTTTCTTTATATCCCCATTTTATTTGGAGCCCTTGAACTCTTTTCATGTTGGCCACCAAACCATGTCTAATGGCCCCTGCTGAGTCTGCCATCCTGCTCCCAGCGTCCTTCACCTCCACCAGATTGTTGCCTAATAAAGGCATAGAAAGCAGGGGGCTTAAAATATCGGGGCACAGCCCCCCAAAAAACACACATAGGGCCCGCATCTGCCCCTGCTGTCAGCCACAAGCAAAGAGAGCGTGCGGCAGAGCTGCGATGGCGACTGCCAGCATCCTGCTCCACTCTCTGCGGCCTCATCTCCGCTTCGCATCCTGGAGCAGGGACCCCTTCGGTCAGCGCCACGGCTGCTCATGGGGGTGTCACAGATGGGTGCATCACGTCAGCATCCTGCCACGGCTCCACGCCCCCCCTGCAACATGAGGTGAGAGCTCTCTGTTTATTTCCAGTCCCAGCCTTTCTCGGGCACTTGTCCCTCCTGTACACCGCCTTTCCCAGACTGATGGGTACCTTGACTGTCGGTTGAAATAAGCTGAACCCGGTCAGCACATTTGACCGTCCGCAAATCGCACATGCATCCGTTTGCTTGATGTTTTGGAATGGTTCGAAACAAGTACAATTTTCAACTGTCACACATTTAGGTGTGTTGCTACAGTCAAGGTTCCCTGACTCCCCTCAATGAAGGTTTTAATAGCTTCACTGCATCACATGACAGCTATGCCACTGAATTAAAACAGCTGCTTGTATAAAATATTGTAACTACTGTCTAGAAACAGGAGCTCAGATAGTAGTCTGATTACAATGAAAAAAGGAGTTACCGGATTATATTTGACATTCATTCAAGTGAATATATTGTAAATGCACGTATAGGTAAGATGGCGCCTTGCAGTTAAGGGGTATCAGTCCAGTTCAATAACTTATATTAAACAAGCAATGGACCGAACAGTAAAGTTCATGAGGAGTTGGTTTATAAACTGAGAAGGGTAGATTAAATCTTGGATTTTAATATAACGAAATAGTTAAGGCATCAAGATGTAAGGCATCATGCCCCCCCACTGGCAATAATGCTGATGTGTTTATTAGCTTCATGTTTTCCTTAGATGGTCTGTGTTTGCAAAGCAGGACCTCAGAGACAGGGACTGAGTGTGGACAGATGCATCTCCTGTGTACAAAATGCTTTTCTCAGACCTGCTTTGAATGACCTGCCCTAATTTGTCAAATTTACCATCTTTGTGTAAATTTGTCAGCAATGTCCTTCTTTTGGAGCGCGTACAGTTTTGTGGGTAGGTATTAAGAGTGTAGGTAGTAGCAGTGTTTGTGGATGTTTTACCAAAAGGAATTGTGGGAAAGCACTGTTTCGTAGTACTGAGCACAAAGGGGAAGGACAGAAAGAAACACTGGCAGCCGTGCAATGAGATTACCGGCACCACCGTATTCTCTCCCCATGTCCTGCACCCTACTGGTTGTGATTTTGGGCCGCGATGGAAGCAGCTACAGGCGAGTTAAGGTCGGTGATGTTTGGGAACGGTGCCGCTGCCTCCCGGAATGATGGTGTTTCGATGTGTTGTGTGGCACCGAGTTGGTGGACGGGCTGTGGTAGCGGCGAGACATGGCTTCCAGCACCATCTCCCTGTCGGAACAATGCACCCGGAATGTGGATCTTGGGGCACAGAGAGAGGCTGTATGGCTGCAGGGCGCACCCCTCAGACTCCTCCTCCTGGTACCTGCCGGTATGCAGACGTGTTGAGTGAGGCTGGCGACAGGTACCTCCAACGCTAGAAACCCTAGGAGGACAAAGAGTATCCATCCACTTTCTATATTGACCAGGATTCAAGATGGGCTCCATCTACCGGGGACCAAGCTGGCGCCCCAGTCTTTCTCTCCCTGCACCTCCAGGGATTTACAGTTCTTTCCCATCCCCCTCTCAGGTGTACATCCACCCAGTTGCTTCACATAGAGGACATCAATAAGAGTATACAGTCTCTGGAATTTAGGCAACCACGTACCCAGGAAGTGTTAATGGTTTCTGCGGCTGCTGGCTTGGAAGAGCAACGAAGGAGGGGGCTGCACGGTGGTTTTCCACCATAACACAGGGGAAAAAA